>OU896712.1:31242241-31327231 GCA_918026855.4 Phaedon cochleariae | reverse complement strand
ACGTCGTCACGTCGCCATCGTGAATAAATGAAATAAAAAAAAAAGCTGTCATCGCTGGGAATTGAACCAGGGACCTTTGCATTACGAGGCAGCGTATATACGCACTGTGGTATTCCGACCTCCGTAATATTTGAATAATGTTAATGCCTGGTGCGCGCTTATCTCTGCAACGGATCTGTAGAGGTAGAACAAAGCGAGAGATGCGTTCCAGAGATAAGAAACTTCGAGTCAAAAATAATATCCATCGCTTGCGCACGCTTATCTCTGCAACGGATCTGTAGAGGTAAAGCAAAGCGAGAGATGCGTTCTAGAGATAAGACGGTATTATATCGAAATGAATTTATGGTGAAATATTGCTATGTTAGTTTTATCAACAATATACGCACAACACCAAATGAAGCTTCCGCTGATAAGAGTCGTGTGCAGCGATAACCGTCACATTGTTGGAAATTATTATTTACGAAGTCGATAACGTGTTGTCAGATGTTCAAGAAATATCTGATGTCAGGTAATACATGACATATGACGTATGACAGATGGTGTTTGCAATATGATGTATGTGGGGAGTGGAAGGATACGAAAACAACTATATATTATAATGAATTATTTTATTTAAGTAATCCTTTTCTACAAAAATGACATGCCTCCTGAGAAGATGGCGGTCCATCCCAGTGTGTGGTCCAATCGGGACGATTATAATGAACGAAGCATGACAGTTTAATTTGTAGGTTGAAGTTGCTGCGATATTCTTGAGGAAGTTTGTGCCACACCCCTAATAGCCCATAAGGATCTGCATATTCAATGAGACATTCTACTGGAATGTACTGCAATTATTGTTCAGTGAATTTTGTCATAGTCGAAGCGGGAGATTTTATAAACTCCAATAGCACAGCTATTTCAGACTTCATGATTTTCCGAGCAGAGCTAAAATATTTCAGATGCTACTAGTCTCGCGTCAAGTTGTAGACTGATGGAATGAAAAAAAAACGAGTCACATATTTCACAACATTTTATTCAAATCAGACATAACCTCATTTTTACAATAATAAAAATATTCTCTGAGAGCATTACTAGACATACAATCAGAAACATCACAAAAACCAGATATAAGCTCTTCCGCACCCAAATCAGTCAGGCTATTTCTAATCCAATCAGCTATATTATTCAAAATGTTCTGATAATACATGGAAAAGTCCAATTTGTTTATTAGCGCAACTCGATGTGAAACAACACACGTTTCAGCCCCCAAAATGTCTGCAACATCCTCTTCCACCAATTCAAATGTAATGTGGTATTTGGTGAGTGACAACATTTTGACACCATCGCAAACGAATCTGGTTATGGTGATATAGTCTCCTCAGGTGGTAACGGCAGGATCAGATTCATCAATGAAACAGGGCAGAGGTGCTTCAAAATAGTCTTGTTGTACCTTATACAGCGAATCGATGAAGGTGGCCCATCCATATGTGGAGAACGAAATTTTCGCTGGATGGAAGGGTTTCTTCAGGATGATGCTCGGACTGAACTGTCTAGCTGGACTAAGTCCGCACTGAATCATGTAGGTGGACAACTGGAACGATGAAGTCAGCAGGAGGTACGATTCTGCTTTCGCTGCTTGCTCAACCATCTTCGAATACGTATCAACGTCACCATAATAACCCATCATTGATGATGAACTAGTACTACCGTTTTCGAAAAACACTTCACAAGACGAATAACCAGAGTCGATACTCATTGCAATCAAACTAATGTGTCGGATCGGGTCGGTCCTCACTATTTATACCACCACTGCAGACTCGTCACAACATCCGATAATGGTTGTTATTTGTCAGCGATCGACGTGAAAGGCCCCTCACATCCATTGAATTTGTGCTAGTTTCTCATATGATTACATTATAACTTGTTGGTGGAATCAATCCAGCTGTTGTGTGTATCATCGAATCCTAGCCATTTGACAAACACCTTTTTACTCCTCTTCCTTAAAACTTTTTCCACTAAGTAAACATCGGAATTTTCAGTTTCTTGCAATTCTTCAGGATAAAAGGCACCTTTGATCGGAATACCATGCAAATCTTCCAAGATGTATGTAGTAGGTTTCGTAATACGAACTTTTACGATTTTAAATAGTTCAGTAGTCCAATTAGGTGTATAATTCTTTTCGAAAACCTGTTTGGCTTTGCTTATCCTTACAATGTCACCAACGTCGAATTTTCTGGTTCCAGCAATTTTGATGTGATTGTACGTGGATTTTAAAATATCTTGTTCGTTGGCTTTGGTGACGTCACTGGGCTTGCATCTAATCGTCGTATGTTTCGTGTTATTATAATTTTTCGTGATTTCAGGCAGGACATCTATCCAACGGTATGAGCCATTCAAACTAAAGTACTTGTATAGTTTGTAGCATGTAAATATTCACTACTGTATATTTTGTCTGATTCTATACTATTTTGTACAGCTGAGCATATCTGACAGGATATTTTGTCACAATAACATGGTTAACATTTTTCAATAACATAAATTGAACTCAATCTGCTTCATATTATTTAATTATTCTCAAACCTGATATGTGGATACACACCTGAGATTTCACACTGTACATATAATAAAAATTCAATTTCTATGAATACACTGATATCTCTTGCTATATCTGCTTTGTTGTGATCCAAGTAGAAGGATGATTCGGATGGTTTTTACAGAAACTTATCTGAAAGAGATAAATAATATAAAGTAATATGAAATACCATTTCAGAGACATTCTCATACTCACTTTTCACACTGCTATTTCCACTTGAAACTTCATCACAGTAGGACAATAGGTATTGGATTTTCCAGGAACACTGATGCGGATGGTTTCACTAGGAATCAACCATGGTGAATCAATTAACTTCGTTTGGCATTATTTTCTTGATTGATGCATGTGATGAATTCAGGTTGATGTTTTGATTTTGTTGATCTGTTATTTCGCTTTACGTCAATCAGCTGTCGGTCATGACACCATGTCAACAGTGTCAAACTTGTCATGCGCCAAACGCCGATTCGGATTGATATGTCCTTAGATCATCATCGTCGAACCAACAAGCCGAGTGTTCGTGAAGAAAGGTGTGACGTCATTTTGGTCATCAATTCTGATTGGTTCAGATAGACATCTAGGAAGAATCAAGTCTCTGGAGGGAGTAGCGATAACGTCTTTTATTTTGGATATTCAAATTTTCCGCCAATTTGAAAAGCGGAAACTGTTAAGTTGTTCTCGAAGTTTCTGGAAATTTGGAGAAGGGATTTCCTTTCTGGTCGTGAGACAAGAGCTCACTTCAGAAAATTCTTCGTGGTGGTCAAGTGCCATTTTTGTGGTGTGAACCGGCTTCTGAAGTCCTGTACCGCCTGGCGTTCTGGATCACATCAGGATATCCTGGATTTGCTGCTGATCTACAAGGACTGCTGGACTCTACAGATTTTTCTGGTTTTGGTTTAAGAGGCAGGATCTTCATGGTTCATCACCCAGGCAGCCACGTGCCTACCTTCATCGTCATTTCAATCCCCAACTCTTCATAGAAGGTGAGTCTCGCATTATTACGTTTTTTCTCTCTGCAGTCCAGAAATTCAGAACCTCATTTTCATGAATTATTTAAGGGTTTTTTCACCGGGAGTTTTCTACCGGGACTTCTACAACGAAAGTTATCCTACCAGGAGCACTATTCTTCCCAGGAGTCATTGCTCGACCAGGATCTGTTAATTCTACAAGGCCTTTTGGTGGCTATATAGTAGTCTGGAATCTGGAATCTGGATATCGTCCCCTGTTTGTTCCTGATATGATGGATTTTCGAGGTGGAAATACGACAACTCTGTCAATGTCATCTGACATCCAGGGATGTGAAGTCAGCACCCCGCTCTCCGCCAATCTTTCCCTCAGAAGCTTCATTTGGTAGCACTGAAGCCATTTTTATCAAGGATAACTGGTGTAGGACACACCATACAGGTTTTTGACATGAAAATATATTTTTATTTTTCATTTTTATTCACTCATAATGCCTATTGCTAGTGTGTATAATGGACCATTTTTAAATCATAGCTAGGTCAAAAATTGATGAAATTACACATGAAAGGTACATACTTCCCCTCCACATAGTATACTATGCGCTGGTAGAATTATTCAATATTAAATATTTCTTCAAAATCTGCTATGACTATAAAAAGTCCTTACAGGAGCTCTTCATTTTTCGAGTACAATATAAGGTTGGTTTATACATATTTTCATCCACATAATAGCAGGCAACAGTGTATTTTCTTAACAGGAAATAGGTATCTAATATTCTTTTGATTATGCATATTTGTCAAAACCTGTGATGTGATATAATATGGTCCTATCATCAAATTGAATGTTTTGGGTATTGTATATGACTGTTTTATTTGTTTATTGACATGACACTCCAACTCACAACATCTCTAAGGTAAATTTAGGTCTTTTAGTCTGGGAGAACAACTAATATTATTCATTATCTGGTTGCTCAACTTTCCAGGTAACATTTCATTTGAATTAAAAGTTGCAGTGGCGCCCCATCTTTTTTGTTTAACCTTATGATTGCTAGATAACTGAATTTTTGCTATTTTAACTCATTTTGATAACTCGAACTCATAGTGCCTACTGACGAAGAGCTGCCGTTCGCAATGCACCTATTTTTCATAAAAGTAGGGCTGCAAAGATGACGTCCGAACGTGGGGGCCCGAGTTTTTAGTTAGGTTATTAGTAATCAACAGTTGTGAGTGTCTTGTTGATGAATGAATAAAATGTTTATGGTTTGGAAACAGCTGATAGTTTGACGGAGAGCCAGGAGAGTTGTTTTTACCACATTTTGTTTTGGTAGGTAAAAAATTTATGGGTTTTTATGAACTGAATGGTGAGTATACACATATCAGGTTTCATAATATTTGAGAATCCAGTTTTGTGATTTAAGGAATTAGCTGCTGCAGACAGTGCTTCAGACAATACTACGTACAGTGTTGCAACATTTAAATAATTTCCTTAGAAGTTTTGATATTTGATTTTGAACTGATTCAAAATGGATCAAAATTTTAAAGCTAATCACTTGCTGCAGGCTGAACTGAATTATGAGTCGAGAATTCGAGGTGTAATTTCTGAACGGAATCAAGATGAAAAACGTAAAATTCTTGGAAGACTTCTGTTTAAAGAAAAACAAAGTGGTACGAATGTAATGACTTTAGTTGATGAAGCTTATAACTTTGATACAGAGCGAGTAGAAATTCAGTCCACTTTAGATTCTATTAAATCACTTATTGAAGGTTTTGAAGGTCCTTCATCAGATTCTGTGTACAAAAGAGCAACCTCTAGAATAAATCATATCAGTTTTCGCATAAACAGAATTAAGTTACAGCGGGAAGATTTAAATTATAGGGACGTATTGAATTTCAAGAATGAAGCTTATGCTACAGCCCTGCAATCTGATGCTGAATTAAATGAGAATGTTCAGGATGATGATGTTAATGTCACTATTTTAACACCACAAGCAAGTGCTTCTACTACTGCTAACACCTTTAGTAATACAATTGTGAATTCTCATAAGTCAGTTCCTGTCTATAAATTGAATATTCAATTCGATGGTGAACCAAAAAATCTGCTTTCATTTATTGAACGCATAGAAGAAGTAGCTCAGGCAAGGCATGTTAGTAAAGCTGAACTCTTTGAATCTGCTAGTGACTTATTCAGTGGTAAGGCTACATTTTGGTTCAGACAAATCAGAACACAAGTTGATAGTTGGGAAACTTTGGTCATAAAATTGAAAAAGGATTTTTTGATGTCAGACTTTGATGATGAAGTGTGGAACCAAATAAAATCACGAAAACAAGGGAGAAATGAACCTGTAGTAATTTTCATAGCTTGTATGGAAACTTTATTCAGTAGACTCAGTCGTGGAGCCGCAGAGCTCACTAAAGTTAAATATATTGAAATGGGACTACAGGGTGAATACCTTAAAAGACTTGCACTTAGTGATATTGATAGTGTTTCTACCTTGAGTACACTTTGTAAAAAGCTTGAAGAAGCTGATATTCTTAGCTTGGCATCTGGTTCACAGTCACATCACTATCAGAAACCTTTTCAATGTATGATTGATCCTGAGTTGACACATTTTTCAGATACCCTTTCAAGTTCTCAAACTTCTCGCAATGATCAGAATTTTCGGAGGAATTTTCAACCTCGAAAGCGAAATTTCAACCATAAGAATAAATGGAATAAAAATGTCAGTTCAAATAAACAAGTTAATGTTACTAGTTCAGATGTGAAATCAAGTACATCAGTGTTATGTTGGAGGTGTTTACAACCAAACCATACTTTTAGGAACTGTAGAGCTACTGACAATATCATCAAGAAATTTTGTTTTAAATGCGGTTGTGCAGATGTAACTTCAAGGGAATGTACAAAATGTCAGGGAAACTAGCAAGGGAGGTGAAGTATTACGACTCTTGTTTCCCTCCATTATTTAAAAGAGTCAACCCAATTTCAAGATCAAATTTTTTCAATCCCAAGGAATGGAATGATTGGAAAAATACTGTTAGAGATTTTTATAAAAATTATGTTTTCCATAAAAATTTGAATGTCGCACCTCTTTTTGTACAGAAGTCACGTGATAACAGACCATATATTTCTGTAAAAATTTTTGATCAGAAAGTAGTTTGTCTTTTGGACAGTGGTGCCAATGTTTCGGTTTGTGGTCAAAAATCAGTAGATTTACTGAAAAAACTTAATCTGAAATGGAATAAATCTTTTTTGAAACATGTGACAACAGTTGATGGAACTGAACGGGAAGTCAAGGGTGTTGTTGATCTACCAGTTTGTTAACATTGTTCAGGTTGTTCCTACTATAGTAGTGCCGTCACTGCCCCACTCAATTATTTTTGGAAGCGATTTTTGCAATCAGTTCAAGATCAAGATCGACTTCAAAAATAGGATTTGGAATGTGCATAGTGCAGTAACGCATAATTCTATACAGGTTGTCTCTAGTCATGTTGATGAGATTGGAAATTCAGATTCAAGTAATTTGTCAGATTTATCTCCTTCTGAGAGTGTTCAAGCAGAACAAATTATAGAGCATTTTAAAGAAATTAGCAGTGAAAGTCGTATTGGTCTTACAGATAAAATTAAAATGACAATTGACACTGGTGATTCAAAGCCATCTCGAGTAAAGCAGTACCTTATGTCACCATTTATGTTGAAAATTTTAAATAGAGAACTTGATGACATGCTCAAGTTGAAGGTGGTTGAACCATCTCAGAGTCCCTATAATAGTCCAGTCCTTTTAGTAAAAAAGTCATCCGGTGAGTACAGATTTTGTTTTGACGGGAGAAAACTCAATGAAGTAACTAAGCACGATAGCTATCCACTACCTCGCATAGACAGAATTTTGAATTTGCTCAGAGATGCAAAATACATCTCGAGTATTGATCTACGTAAAGCTTTTTGGCAGATCCCTTTGGATGTGTCGTCACGTGAGAAAACTTCATTCAGTGTGCCTGGTAGAGGATCTTTTCAATTCACAGTCATGCCATTTGGCTTATGTAATAGTGCTCAGACTCAGCAGAGGCTCTGTGACGCTCTATTTGGACCTAAGTTTGAACCACATATTTTCACATATCTGGATGATATAATTATTACCTCAAAAACTTTTGATGAACATGTATCACTTCTTGCTGAGGTGAAGAATATTTTAGAAAATGCAAATTTAACAGTGAACATTAAAAAATGTGAATTTTTTAAAACATCCCTCAAGTATCTTGGTTATGTTATTGATAGAGAAGGACTCCGAACAGATACTGATAAAGTAGCAGTCATGGTCAATTATTCTCGCCCTACTACCAGCACTGAAATCAAACGTTTTATCGGAATGTGTTCATGGTATAGAAGATTCATTGCAAATTTTTCAAGTTTGATAGCACCTATCTCAGGCCTCCTTAAAGGGAAAAAGAAGGGGCAACCAATAACTTGGTCTCCAGAGGCGGAAGATGCTTTCATCCGTGTTAAAAATGCTTTGATATCGTCTCCTATACTAAGTTCACCAGACTTTGATCAACCTTTTGTAATACAGTGTGATGCCAGTGATTATGGTATTGGAGGTGTATTGACTCAGAATATTGATTCACAAGAAAGAGTTATAGCTTATGCTTCTCGTTCCTTATCTCGTGCAGAACGTAATTATACTGTGACGGAAAGAGAACTTCTCAGTTTGATATTTTTGATAGATAAATTTCGACCTTATGTAGAAGGCACAAAATTCAAGGTAATCACTGACCACAGTAGCCTTTTGTGGATCAACAATCTCAAGGATCCTTGTGGAAGACTTGCTAGGTGGGCTGTAAAACTCAGACAACATAATTCTGAACTAATACACAAGCCCGGAGCTTCAAATGTCTTACCTGATTTTCTGTCCAGAATTCCTCCAAGTGATTTGCCTGATGATAACCAAGAGATTTTGTTGATAGACATAAAGGCCGAAATATCGGATAAATGGTACACTTCACTTAAGAGGAGAATTTTAGAGAAACCTGAACTGTTTCCACAATGGAAAGTTTCAGGAAATTTGCTTTTCAAATTTATTCCCTCAAAGGGCATAATTCAAACTAATGAAAAAGAATGGAAGACCGTTGTTCCTAAGTCCCAAAGAAATGATGTTATTAGAAACTCTCATGATCCACCTACATGTTCACATTTTGGTTTTTACAAAACTTTTAGTAGAATTCAGGAGAATTATTATTGGCCAAAGATGCGCCCTGATATTTTGAGATACATTCGTCAATGTAAAGTTTGTCAATCACAAAAGTTAACTAACACCTCACGTTTAGGTTTAATGGGCTGTGAAAAGCAGGTAAACTTTCCTTTTCAAGTCCTAGCTGTCGATCTTATGGGACCATTTCCTCGATCACCCCGTGGATTTACATATTTACTTGTAATTGGAGACTGGTTCTCGAAATATACCATTCTATGTCCCCTAAGAGACGCGACAGCACCAAACATAGTTAAATTTCTAGAAAATCAAGTGTTTTTAGTATACGGTGTACCTCAGATTATCATTGCGGACAATGGTACCCAATTTGCAGGAAAAATCTTCAGAAAGTTGACAGATACGTATAAAGTGAAAATTTGGTTTACGCCTTGCTATTCAGCGCAGTGCAACTTTGTTGAACGTAATAACAAGACAGTTGGACAAGCAATACGTAGCTATATAGTTGAACATAAGGATTGGGACAAAGAGTTATCTAAGATTCAATTTGCTATTAATACATCTGTACATGAAGTGCATAATTATGCCCCAGCATTTTTTAATTTTGCTAGAAATATTCCTCACTCAGGTAACTATTATAGTAATATATCTGATACAGTAGGGATAGAATTAAATCCTCAAAGTAGATCTGAGTTTGTAGAAAATATTTCTAATTTAGATACAGTTTTTAAGGAAGTAAAGAATAAATTGCATCAGGCTTACCAACGAAATTCACGAGCATATAATTTGAGAAAGAAAGATTATTCTTCCAATATTGGAGATAAAGTTTGGCGTCGAAACAAGGTACTTTCAGAAGCTGCAGTGAAGTTTAGTTCAAAACTAGCACCCAAATATGTTTTGTGTGTAGTTAAAAGGAAGGTTTCACGTTTAGTTTATTCTCTGGAATATGAGAATGGTAGTCCAGCAGGAGACTGGCATATTAAGGATTTGAAACCTTATTTTGGGTCTAACTCGGACATATCTGTCGGTTAGTTTTTTTGAGATTTTTTGAGATATATTTTCGAAATTTTTTGAAATTTTTTTGAATTTTTTTGGAATTTTTTGCAAGTTTTTAGGAACTTTTTGGTAGCTACCGTGAATGTGAAAGTTCACAAAAACACCCTTGGAATGTTCTAAATTGTGACATTCAGTATTTTGTATTTAGCATTTCGAATTTTTTGAAATTTGAAAATTCAGCCCCTGAATTGAAACTGTCAGATTGCAACAGTTTTTCAATTTTTCTCATTGCTGACGAGTAATGAGATTTAGATAGATAGATAGATTCTTTATTGTTCTTCAAACTTAACAGTTTTTAACAAGGGTTCAGGTACATGATTAGAAGTAATATCAAAAAATAAACAAAGATAGATATGAATACATTGATATTCAAGTGTGTAGCAAACTGAGGATTAGCAAGAATAAAAACAAAAATACATTGTTATACAGAGAGATAATCTAAAGGAATGATTGGCATTATGATTGCGATAATAATGTTTGGCAGTGATTTACAATAATTCACTCATTTAAGATGAAAGATCTCAATTTCATGATGTTGTACATATGGTTATAGATAGTTTTTCCTATTGTTGACGTTATATTATTGAGAACGTTAACAAAGTTTTCCATGTTGGAGAGGTATTCGACGTTCGGAGGTTTCATAGAGGTATAGATCGGACATTCAAAGAGGATATGTCCAATCGTCTCATATCTTTGTTGATTACAAATGGTGCAGAACTCTCTCGGATTGATATGGTATGTGTTACCATGAAAAGTCAGTTTCAACATGTATTTATTTGATAGTCTGATTTGTGCTATGGTTCTGGTTATCTGTATTTGTATTCTCAAATTGAGGTACTGTCGTGAGTTGTCTGTCAGTTCCGGGTAGAAATTTAAAAAGGAGGATCGCATTGCCAAAGATCTGTCTTCATGTCTTAGCTTCTCTTCGAAAGTATTGAGAAGTTGTTTTTTGATTTTTCTGAGGTCTATTGTTTCAATATTCGTTATATTCATGGGTGAATCAGCATATTCGAAAAAAGTTTTTATTTGCATAGTCCAGTTGTATTTGGATTCGCAGGTTGTGATTTCTAGTTGCCTTAGAAAACAGATCTTTGGAAGACGGTGATCTCCCATTTGTTGGAGTTTGGTGAGCCAATTTATAATGTGCTTGAAAACTGTGAGTGAGATTTTCACACGACCAGCTTCCAGCCTGACGATTGCGTCTGGAGTGTTGATGGGGAGAAGGAGTATTCGTTTCAAAAAATTGATTTGGACGCGCTCTATGAGGTCGATGTACCTTGTTCCCCATACTGGTATACAGTTAGTTACGAGGCTGAGAACTAGTGAGTCAAGCAGTTGCATGCGCGATTCCCAGGAATCCATTTTAGTTCTCCTCATCAGAGCTGTTACTGAGCTAGTCGCATGTTTCGCTTTTTCAACTGTCAGTCGGGACATTTTATTGAAAAGGGAAGAGGAAGTGAAAGTGACGCCAAGATAGACGAATTCTGTGACGATATCAATCTCTTTTTCTTTATACAGGAATCTGGCTTTCTTTGATCTCGGGTTTCCTCTCGAGAACAGTAATATTTTAGTCTTACTAGTATTCACTTCAAGGAGATGGCGATCACTATACTCTTCTAGAATCCTGAGGTTTCTACTCAATTGAGCTTCTGATTCAGTGAGAATGACCAAGTCGTCTGCATAAAGCAGCATTATTAGTTCTCGTTTGTTATTCAAGTTTATTCCTTTAGCTCCTCTCGATGAAAAGAATTCCTCAATATCTGCAATGAATAGTGAGAACAGTAAGGGGCTCAAGGGGTCACCTTGTAGTACGCCAGCAGTGATATCACAAGGGGTTGTATATCCTTCGGAACCGAGGACTTTCATTGACGCGGTGCTATAGATGCTTCTCATGATTGAGAGCATTTTGGTGCTAACTCCCAGGCTGAAGAGTTTTTGCCATAGGAGAGAGTGATTGATTGAGTCGAACGCTCTCTTATAATCCACGAAAACGGTGACCACTCTTCGTTTTCGTAGTCGTAATTGCATTTGGATCGCGCTGGTGAGAACGAATACGTTGTCAATGCTTCCCCTTGTTTTTCGAAAACCTGACTGAATTTCAGGGAGTATGCTATTATATTCTGCCCAGTTCGTCAACCTGTTCGAGAGTATTTGAGTGAATATTTTTCCTATACAATTAATCAGAGCTATGCCCCTATAGTTAGCGGGATCGTCAGTGGGGCCTTTCTTGTGGACCATTTTAAGTGTGATTTCACTCCAATTTTCCGGGATGATAGCTGTGTCTAGTATGTTATTGAAAAGGCATGTCAGATAAAGTACCCAGTTATTTGACAGATTTTTGTAGAATTCGTAAGGGATGCCGTCGTTGCCTGGGGCTTTGTTATTCTTACAGCTATTTAATACTGCGTACACTTCCTCCTGTGTGATTGGGTTGTCTAGAAATTCATGTCTGGCGTCAAAAAACAGAATGTTATCGATCGTCCTGGGGTTGTAAATGTGTGTGTAGAAGGTTTGCCATGTATCAGTTGGAAGGTTTACTCTCAGGCTCTGGCTGCGAAATGTTTTTAAGGTCGACCAAAATGTTTTGGCGTCCCGACTGTTTGCTAAATCATTCAAGATATCATTATAGTATGCTTTTTTTTTTAGTGTTATGATTTTTTTATAGTTTCGTTTTGATTCAAGAAATATGTTTTTTTGTTCATCACGGAAGTTATTTTTTTTGCATAATTTGAGATTATGTTTGACTTGTTGTTTTGCAGTATGGCATTCTTTATCAAACCAGGGGGTTGATGGACGTGTTGGTGAGTGTGTTGGTGAGTATGGGCGTATTTTTTTGCAGAGATTTAGTTGAGTGGCTATTTCTATTATAGCTGAGTTTAGGTTTTCGCAAGAAGTTTCAATGTCCGGAGTATATTGCACTTTTTCAGAGTTTTGCATAGCAAGTTTATATGACATTGTTTTTTCGTTGTCCCATTTGACTATTCGTTTCGAAGACTTGGAAGATTTATCAGGGTGTGCTCTGTTTTCTGGAACTGTATGCCGACTTTTTGATTTAAAGGAAATTAGAACTCCAAAGTGATCAGAAATACAGAATTCATTTAGGATAGCGAGGTCATGTATGTAAGGCAGGCCACTATCGTTTATCCACGATAGGTCGATGACACTGTTTCCGAGTCTACTAATGTGAGTGAATTGAGCTGGGTAGTCCGAGAGAGTCCTTCCATTCAGCAAGCAAAATGAGGTTTCGTTCATGAACTCAATTATATAACGTCCTCTTGTGTTTAGTGTTGTGTCACTAGATTGCCTGAACTCAAGAATACTGGAGTTTTCGAGGATCTCCGGTGGAATAGTTCCCAGTTCTGCAACCCTGCAATTGAAATCACCCCCTATTATGATGGGGATGTCGAAGAAATTTTCGGATGTTTCCAACAAGGATGCTCGAAAAATTTCCAGTATGTATGAGAGATCTAGGGATGGTTTAAAATAGACGTTGCACACTATAATTTTGAAATTGTGAGGAAAAGTCAACTCGCATATTATCCACCATGGGGTAGAGTCTAATGTTTTAGCGACAATATCATTTTTGGTGAATATGCAAAGACCGCCACTGGCTCTACCAGTGGACTTTTCCTTGATAGCTACAGATTCTATAATATTGAAGTTAGATAAATAAGCAGGAGAATTGTTCATTTTATATTGTAACCAAGATTCGCTAATACATAGTACAGAAAAATTATTATATTCATGGGCAAATTCCCGCACATTCCCAAAACCTTGACAATTCCAAAATATAATATTGAGTAGTTGCTATTCGGTGGGTTCCCTGCGTTCTCCATTAAGCAATTCGTCTTGTTTCGATTGTTTTCTTTTAGTTGAAGATCTTGGAGAAGATTCTTCGTCTCGAGTTCTTTTTGAAGTAGGGAGAGGGACAATTCTCGGTACATTATTACGATATTTTATGGTTAGGTTTTTTTCTCCGTTTTGAGTACGAAATTGTAGATCCTTTTTGAGGTCCGCGAGATATTTCGATTGAGCAGGTGTGTTGTCTGATTTCAAATAGACTCCGAGGAAATCATTTTTGGGCATACTCTTCGCGTTTTTGAGGATCATCAGTGCGTGTTCGTTCGAATCAAATGTAATTCTAAGTAGGCGGGGTTTTCCGTTAGTAGTCTGTTTCCCGAGTCTATAGGTAGATACCACCGATTTGTCAGCATCCGCAATTATGTGATTGATGAGTCTCTTCGCTTCGAAATCATCATTAGAAGTTTCGGTCAGTCCAATTGCAATTACATTCTTTTGGCGTTTCACTCGTTCTAGGATTTCATATTGTAATTCTTCGGGCTGGCTCACGGCTGAAATCCTATTTTCGATGGTTGAAATCTTAATTTTCAGTTTTTCATTATCTGATCGTAGGCATGCTATGTCATTGACACATTCTTTAATGGTTTCATTTTGAGATTCAACTAGCGCGCTCAGTGTATCGATTTTGGCTGTTAGTGTATTATTTAGGACAGCAAACTGGTCCATGATTGCTTTGAATCTGGCGGATTCAATGTCTGCTGGGGCAGAAGCTTCCGCTTTCTTCGATGCCACGCATTTTTGGCACGCCCATGACTGGATCGTAGTGGGTTGGAGATCGGCAGGCTGTGGCGCAGCACACACGCCGTGCCAGTGTCCATCACATACTGAGCATATTAGCTTGCCGCTGTCTTTCGATTGAATCGATCTCAAGCAAGCGGGGCAAGTATGTATCGTCATTGTTATGAGTTTTTTGTTGGTGTTAATTCAGTTAACTTCAGATATTGTTGTTTTCAGTAATTTTGGTGCACTTACTTGTTTATTTTGGGAAGATATCACTTATACAATGTGTAATAACTTTTGCAACGTACAATTGAATTCACAGAATGACTTCGACCGATGAGTACGATGTGTACGTTTCGGCGGTCGGCACTGAACTCCATTGCTGACGAGTAATGAGATTTTCCTTTTTGTACAGTATTTAGATTTAGGTGTGAGTTATGTAAATATTATGTAAATATCTCTGTTCCGGATAATTTTGGATAGACTTTCCCGATTTTGTAAATTTACTCGATTATGAATTCCACCGACTTAGACTTCCCGATAGTGACCTCCCTTAGGATGTTTAGTACGCATAGCTACTACCCCAAGTTGATCCCTGATTAGAGGTATGCATTTGATCTTCATGGTCATATTTTTTGGGGTAAAGGTTGGTTATCCCTGGATTATTCCTAAAGCTACCTGAACTTGGACATGTTCCCAACTAGTGTTATCACGGCAGTAACACCGCTGTTATTTATTTCCACTGCGTTATGTGGACAGACATAACCAGTGATGGTCCAAATACTGTTCCAAATCTTTTTCGGTCGGGCTAAGAGCTGGTTATCCCTGGAATTGTTCCTAAAGCTACCTGGACTTGGACATGTTCCCAGCTAGTGATTTTATCACGGCAGTAACATCGCTGTTTTTTATTTTTGCCACTGGTTATGTGGACAGTCATAACCTGTGATGGTCCATGCACTGCTCCACCCTTACTTTTTGGAAGTGATCAGCACTTTTGATGCTGATACTTCACATTTGCTGTGGGATATTATTTTCAATTTCGATACCTACATTTCCCACAGTATTTTTGAGTAATTTTTGAAAAGCCAAGAGCTATTTTTTGTCTGTAGGGACCTTGGAAGCGTAGGGGTCGTGGACAACAACGTGATGTAGGTCGTCATAGTTGTCTCATGATAGGTTGGGCTGACGAGATATATTATGTCTTGTTGAATTTTTGTTTAGGCGGGTTCAATGGGCATATTTTTCGAAAGTACCGCTCTTTTGCTTTTGCACTTGAGTAGTCTCTAGGGACGACCTAACTCTACGTGAATAGGAATACTCCCGAACGTTTTTTGTTGAATCTTTTTGTTTCAGGTTTGGCCTGTTTAAGGTTGGTGGCCGTATGTCACCCCAGTTGAACGGTGGACAGCTGGTTAAATCAAAATTTGAAATTTCAAACTTTCTTTTTTGTTTCCACCTCGGGATTTTTTAGTGAGTTGCCTTCGTTCGTTTAGGAGTTGACATCTCACTGATTGATTCTGAATGCAATTTCAATATTTGGATACTGATATTCGTCTCGGTGATCTGAAGTACTTATCCCTCTGTATCCATTGTAATTTTTTTGAAAATTTAAATCAATCCAAATTCAAATTTTTTCTTGGGAGAGAGGTGATGTAGCATGTAAATATTCACTACTGTATATTTTGTCTGATTCTATACTATTTTGTACAGCTGAGCATATCTGACAGGATATTTTGTCACAATAACATGGTTAACATTTTTCAATAACATAAATTGAACTCAATCTGCTTCATATTATTCAATTATTCTCAAACCTGATATGTGGATACACACCTGAGATTTCACACTGTACATAAAATAAAAATTCAATTTCTATAAATACACTGATATCTCTTGCTATATCTGCTTTGTTGTGATCCAAGTAGAAGGATGATTCGGATGGTTTTTACAGAAACTTATCTGAAAGAGATAAATAATATAAAGTAATATGAAATACCATTTCAGAGACATTCTCATACTCACTTTTCACACTGCTATTTCCACTTGAAACTTCATCACAGTAGGACAATAGGTATTGGATTTTCCAGGAACGCTGATGCGGATGGTTTCACTAGGAATCGACCATGGTGAATCAATTAACTTCGTTTGGCATTATTTTCTTGATTGATGCATTTGATGAATTCAGGTTGATGTTTTGATTTTGTTGATCTGTTATTTCGCTTTACGTCAAACAGCTGTCGGTCATGACACCATGTCAACGGTGTCGAACTTGTCATGCGCCAAACGCCGATTCGGATTGATATGTCCTCAGATCATCATCGTCGAACCAACAAGCCGATTATCCGTGAAGAAAGGTGTGACGTCATTTTGGTCATCAATTCTGATCGGTTCAGATAGACATCTAAGAAGAATCAAGTCTCTGGAGGGAGTAGCGATAACGTCTTTGATTTTGGATATTCAAATTCTCCGCCAATTTGAAAAGCGGAAACTGTTAAGTTGTTCTCGAAGTTTCTGGAAATTTGGAGAAGGGATTTCCTTTCTGGTCGTGAGACAAGAGCTCACTTCAGAAAATTCTTCGTGGTGGTCAAGTGCCATTTTTGTGGTGTGAACCGGCTTCTGAAGTCCTGTACCGCCTGGCGTTCTGGATCACATCAGGATATCCTGGATTTGCTGCTGATCTACAAGGACTGCTGGACTCTACAGATTTTTCTGGTTTTGGTTTAAGAGGCAGGATCTTCATGGTTCATCACCCAGGCAGCCACGTGCCTACCTTCATCGTCATTTCAATCCCCAACCCTTCATAGAAGGTGAGTCTCGCATTATTACGTATTTTCTCTCTGCAGTCCAGAAATTCAGAACCTCATTTTCATGAATTATTTAAGGGTTTTTTCACCGGGAGTTTTCTACCGGGAGTTCTACAACGGGAGTTATCCTACCAGGAGCACTATTCTTCCCAGGAGTCATTGCTCGACCAGGATCTGTTAATTCTACAAGGCCTTTTGGTGGCTATATAGTAGTCTGGAATCTGGAATCTGTATATCGTCCCCTGTTTGTTCCTGATATGATGGATTTTCAAGGTGGAAATACGACAACTCTGTCAATGTCATCTGACATCCAGGGATGTGAAGTCAGCACCCCGCTCTCCGCCAATCTTCCCCTCAGAAGCTTCATTTGGTAGCACTGAAGCCATTTTTATCAAGGATAACTGGTGTAGGACACACCATACAGGTTTTTGACATAAAAATATATTTTTATTTTTCATTTTTATTCACTCATAATGCCTATTGCTAGTGTGTATAATGGACCATTTTTGAATCATAGCTAGGTCAAAAATTGATGAAATTACACATGAAAGGTACATACTTCCCCTCCACATAGTATACTATGCGCTGGTAGAATTATTCAATATTAAATATTTCTTCAAAATCTGCTATGACTATAAAAAGTCCTTACAGGAGCTCTTAATTTTTCAAGTACAATATAAGGTTGGTTTATACATATTTTCATCCACATAATAGCAGGCAACAGTGTATTTTCTTAACAGGAAATAGGTATCTAATATTCTTTTGATTATGCATATTTGTCAAAACCTGTGATGTGATATAATATGGTCCTATCATCAAATTAAATGTTTTGGGTATTGTAAATGACTGTTTTATTTGTTTATTGACATGACACTCCAACTCACAACATCTCTAAGGTAAATTTAGGTCTTTTAGTCTGGGAGAACAACTAATATTATTCATTATCTGGTTGCTCAACTTTCCAGGTAACATTTCATTTGAATTAAAAGTTGCAGTGGCGCCCCATCTTTTTTGTTTAACCTTATGATTGCTAGATAACTGAATTTTTGCTATTTTAACTCATTTTGATAACTCGAACTCATAGTGCCTACTGACGAAAAGCTGCCGTTCGCAATGCACCTATTTTTCATAAAAGTAGGGCTGCAAGTTTTTCCTTCAATGTCCGTATAACACGTTCAGCAATGAACTGATAATGGTTGATGGAGAACTTTTTCATCAGACTTTGAAACTTTTCGTTGTAGAATTCGGTACCTTGATCGGTTTGCAAGTTCTCGGGAACTCTGGTGTTGCCAGCATGTGATAGGATATCTGCAAATGCTCGAACTCGAACCAGAAAATTCAACGTTGGTGACATTGTGAGAATAAGCAAAGCCAAACAGGTTTTCGAAAAGAATTATACACCTAATTGGACTACTGAAATATTTAAAATCGTAAAAGTTCGTATTACGAAACCTACTACATACATCTTGGAAGATTTGCATGGTACTCCGATCAAAGGTGCCTTTTATCCTGAAGAATTGCAAAAAACTGAAAATTCCGATGTTTACTTAGTGGAAAAAGTTTTAAGGAAGAGGGGTAAAAAGGTGTTTGTCAAATGGCTAGGATTCGATGATACACACAACAGCTGGATTGATTCCACCAACGAGTAATAATGTAATCATATGGGGAACTAGCACAAATTCAATGGATGTGAGGGGCCTTTCACGTCGATCGCTGACAAATAACAACCATTATCGGATGTTGTGACGAGTCTGCAGTGGTGGTATAAATAGTGAGGACCGACCCGATCCGACACATTAGTTTGATTGCAATGAGTATCGACACTGGTTATTCGTCTTGTGAAGTGTTTTTCGAAAACGGTAGTACTAGTTCATCATCAATGATGGGTTATTATGGTGACGTTGATACGTATTTGAAGATGGTTGAGCAAGCAGCGAAAGCAGAATCGTACCTCCTGCTGACTTCATCGTTCCAGTTGTCCACCTACATGATTCAGTGCGGACTTAGTCCAGCTAGACAGTTCAGTCCGAGCATCATCCTGAAGAAACCCTTCCATCCAGCGAAAATTTCGTTCTCCACATATGAATGGGCCACCTTCATCGATTCGCTGTATAAGGTACAACAAGACTTTTTTGAAGCACCTCTGCCCTGTTTCATTGATGAATCTGATCCTGCCGTTACCACCTGAGGAGACTATATCACCATAACCAAATTCGTTTGCGATGGTGTCAAAATGTTGTCACTCACCAAATACCACATTACATTTGAATTGGTGGAAGAGGATGTTGCAGACATTTTGGGGGCTGAAACGTGTGTTGTTTCACATCGAGTTGCGCTAATAAACAAATTGGACTTTTCCATGTATTATCAGAACATTTTGAATACTATAGCTGATTGGATTAGAAATAGCCTGACTGATTTGGGTGCGGAAGAGCTTATATCTGGTTTTTGTGATGTTTCTGATTGTATGTCTAGTAATGCTCTCAGAGAATATTTTTATTATTGTAAAAATTAGGTTATGTCTGATTTGAATAAAATGTTGTGGAATATGTGACTCGTTTTTTTTCATTTCATCAGTCTACAACTTGACGCGAGACTAGTAGCATCTGAAATATTTTAGCTCTGCTCGGAAAATCATGAAGTCTGAAATAGCTGTGCTATTGGAGTTTATAAAATCTCCCGCTTTGACTCTGACAAAATTCACTGAACAATAATTGCAGTACATTCCAGTAGAATGTCTCATCGAATATGCAGATCCTCATGGGCTATCAGGGGTGTGGCACAAACTTCCTCAAGAATATCGCAGCAACTTTAACCTACAAATTAAACTGCCATGCTTCGTTCATTATAATCGTCTCGATTGGACCACACACTGGGATGGACCGCCATCTTCTCAAGAGGCATGTCATTTTTGAAGAAAAGGATTACTTAAATAAAATAATTCATTATAATATATAGTTGTTTTCGTATACTTCCACTCCCCACATACATCATATTGCAAACACCATCTGTCATACGTCATATGTCATTTGGTGTTGTGTGTATATTGTTGATAAAACTAACATAGCAATATTTCACCATAAATTTATCTCGATATAATACCGTCTCATCTCTAGAACGCATCTCTCGCTTTGCTTTACCTCTACAGATCCGTTGCAGAGATAAGCGTGCGCAAGCGATGGATATTATTTTTGACTCGAAGTTTCTTATCTCTGGAACGCATCTCTCGCTTTGCTCTACCTCTACAGATCCGTTGCAAAGATGAGCGCGCGCCAGGCATTAAAATAATTGAAATATTACGGAGGTCGGAATACCACAGTGCGTATATACGCTGCCTCGTAATGCAAAGGTCCCTGGTTCAATTCCCAGCGATGACAGCTTTTTTTTTTTATTTCATTTATTCACGATGGCGACGTGACGACGTTGATTTCCATCGCGCGAGCGTAATAATATCTGCGGTTTTGATAACGAGGTCATAAATCTTGTTATTCTGACCCCCTTATCATCGGCATAGAGAATAACAACTTTATGTGAATATTTCATCATAATTTATATTATTTCGTTAATTGCGATAAGGATTTTCAATCTACCGAAATGCGCGCGTGGTGATCGCAACAACAATGTTGCATAGCGTAATCATCGTAAGGGATCTTGTGCTTGCCAGTCTGCTCCAATGCTGCATGTAACATTCCAAACAATAATTAATATCATGTAGTGGTCGTGGCTCTGATGGCTGCGCGTCGGACTCTCGACCCGGGGACCCGAGATCGATTCCCAACACAGACCCAACACTTTTTTTATTCAGCCGGATGACCTTGAAAGGGACAAAAAATGACCAGAATGGACCTTAAAATCCGCTGAAAAAGTCCGTAGACCTAGGGAAAAATCTGGTCTGCTTTACATGGGCTCTCACGGGTCTTTCCGCTGCGCATCGCGGAATTTCCGTAGAATCTGGGGAAAAAAGACTTAGAATTTTGAAAATTGGTCTGGAATCTGTATAGCTACTTTACTCATATATGCTTCAGAGGTATGTATGTGAGATGAAAGACTACAGAGATACAGTGTGCAGACTGATGTTGTCGAAGTGTCTCACTTGCCTATTGTTCTCGTTATATGTCCTTCGAAGTCGTCCTATATAGTCAGTGTGATCGAACATGCTATAACTGTAGGCATGTCAGATGCTAGAATGCAAAGTTGAAGTGTATACATAGTCGAAGTCGAAGTTTCTTGTTGTGCCTGTTGTGTGCGTTATACCTGTTTTGATGTCGTCTCATATGATCGATGCGAACTGATATGCTCCACAGAAATTCATGTGAGGTGATAGAATACAGAGATACAGTGTGCAGACTGATGTTGTCGAAGTATCTACACTTGCCTATTGTTCTTGTTATAAGTTCTCCAAAGTCGTCTTAGATGATCATCGCGATCGTATCTGCTATAACTGTAGGCATGTGAGATGCTAGAATGCGAAGTTACATCCTCGCTTCGATGTCGTCATATTGGATCGTTGCGAACTGATATGCTCCAAAGGTATCCATGTGAGATGATGAGATACAGAGATACAGTGTGCAGACTGATGTTTTCGAAGTATCTCCACTTGCCTAATGTTCTCGTAATATGTCCTTCGGTATCGTCTTATATGGTTAATGCGATCGTATCTGCTATAGCTGTAGGATGTCAGATGCTATAATTCAAAGTAACAGTGTGAACATAGTCGAAGTCGAAGTTTCTTGTTCTGCCTGTTGTGTGCGTTATACCTGCTTCGATGTCGTCTTATATGATCGTTGCGAACATATATGCTCCAGAGGTATCTATGTGAGATGATAGAATACAGAGATACAGTGTGCAGACTGATGTTTTCGAAGTATCTCCACTTGCCTATTGTTCTCGTTATATGTCCTTCGAAGTCGTATTATATGGTCAGTGCGATCGTATCTGCTATTACTGTAGGCATTTCATTTGCTAGAACGCAAAGTTACAGTGTGAAAATAGTCGAAGTCGAAGTTTCTTGTTCTGCCTGTTGTGTGCGTTTTACCCGCTTCGATGTTGTTTCATATGATCGTTGCAAACATATATACATAGAGGTCTCTATGTGAGATGATAGGATACAGAGATATAGTGTGCAGACTGATGTTGTCGGAGGATCTTTACTTGCCAATTGTTCTCGTTAAATGTCCTTCAAAGTCGTTTTATATGGTCAGTGATAGCGTATCTGCTATAACTGTGAGCATGTCAGATGCTAGAACGCAAAGTTACAGTGTAAACATAGTCAAAGTCGAAGTTTCTTGTCCTGCCTGTTGTGTGCGTTATACCCGATTCGATGTCGTCTCATATGATCGTTGCGAAATACCATGCCCCAAAAGTATCCATGTGAGATGATAGAATACGGAATATGGTCAGTGCGATCGTATCTGCTATAACTGTAAGCATTTCATTTGCTAGAACGCAAACTTACAGTGTGAACATAGTCGAAGTCGAAGTTGTAACGTTCAAAATTTCTACTAAAAATCTATTAGCAACCTAGCAGGGATGGAAATAAGTTTGATTATTTTATTCAACATATTGTATAACATAGTTGGGTTATTTCTTGAATCAAATTGATATAGTATGTTTATTCATTGCGCTCACATCTCGACTGGTGTAAACTTTTATCTCGAAAGCTGCATAACCCTGGTAATGGTACTCCATTACGATCACTTGATATTTTGTCCTTTGCGATTAGTGGTTTGTTGGTTTGATTTCTCCAATTTGTTTATCGGCTTTTGTCGTCAGTTACAGATGGTCATCTGAAACGAAAGAACAGTAGTTTAGATTATGCATTCTAGAGCTGGTGAACTTGAATTACACTAATGTATAGGTATTCTCCTGATGTTATTTCCTTGTAAGCCTATATTTTGTTGCCCACTTGTTCAATATCAATGTATCCTATGAGCCTTCCCAATGTAATTTACAAAGTTGGAGAATCTTCGTTGCTTTTTCTGTTTTTGTTGATTCTTTTCTTGGACTGTTATGTTTTCACGACCGTCATATTGACGTTGCGTTTTCGAAATGTTCGGATTGGCAAATAGATGACAATCTGTCGTCGACCTTTCAATTTCTTCCATCGGAATTTGTCATCGAAAAATAAAACAAGAAAAGAATATCTGAAAAACGTATCTGTGTTGACAACGGCTATTGGCCGAAAAGAAAATCGTTGAAGAATTTTTTGTGGAGTTGTGTTGTGGAAATAACATCCCATTAGAGGATCAATCCCAAAGAATTCTGGTTATTGGAACTTCCTAGACTGTTATTGGCAAATCTGTTAGTCTGGGTCAGGACAGTTCATTCTCGGTTGAGGATCATTGACGATTTTCATGTGAGTAGTCCTTGTTCAGTTACGTTTCATCGAATTTTCTTAATCTCTTGATGCAATAGCGACTCTATTATCTCTTAGGATTGTAGAAGTTACGCACGGATTGACAAAAGCAACTGGATTTGTCGAAATCATTTCGTTGGAGGTCAACTTCATTGACGCAGTCGGACGTGAACACAAGACGCTGACTTATTGACGATATTCCTATCTTGAAACCCTTCGAGGATCGAAGGTAAGCAATTTGAGATTGTGATTTTTAGTTAGGACCGTATTTCTTTGGGTAAATACTTTGTACATTTCGCTGTGAAGGTGAGTCGTTTGATTCCTCAAGTATGGCACACCTAATACCAGCTTGATTATTCTTTCTTGGAATTATTCAAAAATGGAGTCATTAATAATCATCACCTATGCTATGATTTTGTTTCGGTTTCTTCAGCAATAGCTTCTCGAGCTATAGCAGAGATTCAATGTAGGATGAAAATAATTCATCATTCTGGACACATATTATCACTTTAATTTTTTTTGCAATGTTGCCAAGTCGAACAAAAGTCTGCGGTTTACAGAATTCTTTTTTTTGCGTGGTACATCGGTAATCTTTTCATTGTTCCACGTGATTTCGTTCGAAAGGCAATGTTTCTGAGTCTTTCAAGAAATCTACTCTCTTTGGTGATTCTGATGTTGATTGGGATTTATTTTTTTAAGGGTTTTATTCCACGGCAGAAAGAATACGTTTTTGACATTCGTTGACATATAGGAGCAAAACGTTTCATCTCAGCGGGGTATTTGGAATGATAAGCTCTACCCTCCCCCCCTTCAAAGTTGAAATACAAGGAAACCTTCGTTCGTGGACGTCAGCGTTCAGTTCGTGAGACGCGAGAGTTACCCCTGGTTACGCAAGTAGACATACTTGAACATTGAAATTTAGTTTTATCAACATGAATATTAACTTCTATAACGCTTTCTTGCTATTTTATGGATGTTGTATAATAAATAGTGAATTGCAAGACTAGTGTGTAGTTATTTGTATTTGTATTTGTATTTATTTATAGTGTTACTACATTGTAAAATGTTTACACTCGTCAATATATGTAAAAAAAAATCGTTTGATAATAATTAGATAAATGAGAAAAATAAAATAAAGGAAATAGAATAAATAACAATAAACATGATCACATTGGTCAAACAAACATATACGCTTAGTTCTATAAATATCACATTTCAGTATTGTTAACTAAAAGCTTTATAAATCTATATCATGTCATGTGTCAATAAGGCTGTGAATTCCTGAATAGAGTAGAAACATTTTCTGATCAGATATTTTTTTAATTTACATTTGAAGGGCATTAAATTTAATTTCTTCATATCTTCAGGTAATTTGTTGAAAAAAGTCGGACCATAGAAATTGAAACCTTGTTGAGATTTCTGAAGTCTATTTGTAGCAATGACAATATTATTGTTATTTCTTGTATTGTGAGAATGGATATCAGAATTTTGTTTGTATTCAGTCAAGTGCTCTTTCACATAAACCAGGCATTGATAAATGTACATACTAGGCAAACTAAGGAAATTATATTCAATAAATAGGTCTTTACAATGTGCCCTGGGACTTGAGCCTGATATAATTCTAACGGCTTGTTTTTGTTGCCTAAAAAGGTTTTGCATGTTCGCGCTGTGTCCCCAAATCAGAATCCCATATTGCAAGTGACTATTTATGAGAGCAAAGTATGCCATTCGCATCAAATCATGTGATACCGATCTCCTCAATCGCCTCAATAAAAATAGATTTGATGCTAGTTTCTTCGCGAGATGTTCGGTATGAACGTTCCATGTTAATTTGCTGTCGATATGGAAACCTAATAATTTGACTGAGGCAATATTTGTAGTAGTTTTCCTAGTTGCTATAGTTATTTTCTGAGTTTTCTCCACATTCATTTTCAGTTTGATTGAAGAAAAATATGTCTCTGCAATTTTTTCAGCGTTATTGGAATATTCATTAACATCATCAATAACTTTATTCTGGTGTATGAAAGTAGCATCATCTGCATAAAGGATAGTGTCAGTGTTCTCCAGTCTACGAGGAAGGTCATTTATGTAAACCAAGAATAATATTGGGCCTAAAATAGAGCCCTGAGGAACGCCATAGTCATTGTTCCTGTGACTTGATCTCTGACCGTTCAATTCAACAAATTGTTTTCTATTCGACAAATAGGAGTCAATAAGTTTCAGAGCCGTATCACCGATTTTGTAGTATTTCATTTTCAATTTCAATATTGAGTGATCTACGCAATCAAAAGCTTTGCTCAAGTCGCACATGGTTACATCAATATAAAGGCCTTCCTCTAATGCTGCTGTCACTACTTCTTCGAACTTGATCATGGCAAGAGTGGTGGATTTTCCTGTCCGAAAACCAAACTGTTCTGATGAGAGTAAATTGTTGGTTTCAAAATAAAACATCAGACGATTTTTAATTAAAGCTTCTAATATTTTTGATATGATTGGAACTAACGATATCGGTCGGTAATTTGTTGTCTCTGTGATATTCCCTTTTTTATGTAGGGGTTCAACTTTGCTGCATTTGAGGATATTTGGGAAAATTCCATGTCTGAAACACATATTTATGAGATCAACTAGAGGATGTACGATACTGTCGATGATGACTTTCAATAAACTATTACTCATACCAAACATATCCTGAGCATGAGAGGTATTAAAATTTTTTACAACTTCCTTTATTTCATCGATTGTGACAGGTTCCAAAATATTCAAGAAAACATCATCAGCTATGTCAATTGGCTCGCGGAGATAGTCCGGTATATCTTCGAAAGAGATCGTATTCATGATATTCTCTACAATGTTTACAAAGTATTCATTGGAATCTTCTGCTGATGGAGAATCTACAAGTGTAGTTGTTTGCTTACTAACAGATTTATTCTGATTGATGATTTGCCATGCTGCCTTAACTTTATTACTCGAGTTCTCTATGAATCTTGTATTCGCTGTAATTTGTGCTTTTTTAATCTCCATTTTATAAGTTTTTCTAGTGCTTTTGAATCGTTCTTTAATTTCTTGACTGTTTGTTGTTTTTGCTAGATCTTTCAATAAATGTAGTTGTTCTCTCTTATTTCGTAGGTCATTATTGAACCACTTAATTTTAATTTTGTTACCGCTATGAACAATCCTTTCTACAAAGGCTATATCATAATAGTAACGAAATAGATTCATGAAGTTTTCAAAACTACATTCTATATCATTCGAATCGATCAGACCCTCCCACTGTGTGTCCGATAACATTGCAACCATGGATTCTTTTCCCTTCTGTGTAATTGGCCTAATTCGCTTTGTATCTATATGTTTCACGTTCTCTGATACCTTATATGATAAAAGTTGACCATAATGATCTGAAATATTTATTTTTATCACTCTGGAAGTGAATAACTCATCCTCAATTGATGTTAAAATATTATCAATGCATGATTCGTGTGTATTAGTTACTCTTGTTGGTTCATGGATTGTTGGTTTATAACCATGACTCGCAAGCAGATTTTCAAAATTCAGAGTAATATTGTTTTGTTCCAGTAAGTTGATATTGAGATCCCCACAGATAACCCCAACTTTACCTGTATTGTCCAAAAATTCCATCACCTCCATCAACACCTGAAAAAATGTTTCTACATCTCCGCTGGGTCTCCTATAAATGCATAATACAATCATGTCTCGATTTATGAGTTCAACAGCTGCAATTTCACAATGACATTCAATGGACATGTCATTCAATTTCTCTATAGGTTTCGACGATATTGCCTTGTTGATGTATATTATAGTACCTCCACCTTTAGAATTTTTTCTACAAAATGATGAACCTACATAAAGATGATCAAACTGATAAAGGTTACTTTCATGTTCACAAAACCAAGTTTCAGAAAAACAAACTATGTCAAAATCTTTGTTATCATTCAGATAGAGTAGAAAATCCTCGTATTTACAATTTAGTCTCTCCGCATTTATATGAAAAATGTTGACAGCATTTTTGTTAGTCACTAGCGAACAATCACTTCTAGTTCTCATTCTCGGTGTAACATTGGTAACATCGGTAGCAGTCGCGTGGGCGACTGGCCCTGGTCTAAAAAACTTCGGTTATCCTCTATCCTCGGATCAGCTGCATTCGATTCGTCAGAATCTCTCACTTGAGGTAATTCTCCCTCCGCGGAAAATGATGCACTCACACCAGTAACTGTGAAAACTTCATTCGGCAAAATCTGAGACATTTTCTCTTTTGATATCTTCTTCTCAAGTAGATCTTGAATTGCTTTGCCTAAATACCATTTTCCTTGTGACGTAATAGTACGTCCATCTTTGTTATAGTTGGTTTTTCTCAAGATATTGTTGCAATCTAGAAATGAAAAAGGCGATAGCTTCTCTTTGTGTAAATATTTACGTATTGTCAAGTTTTGTGAGTATATGAAGTGGTTCTTATCTGGGATGTCCATGCGATAAATTTCTGAAATGATAATAGGGCATGTGTGTTGCGATGCGCGTATAAATTTCATCATTAAAGAAATGTTGATATTGTCCGGCAACAAAATAACGACATCTTCCCTTGTATAATCTTTAGTACAGGTTAAAGCCGTTTTGAGTAACTCTTCAGTACTACAATTCATTTTCAGGAAGGATTGCACTATGAAGTTTTTGTTGATACTGGACAACATTTTCACAAAGTTTTTTGCTTTGTATCCACCTACCAATAGCATTCGTCGATTCATTTGGCAGGATTCATTACTGATCACTCTGTAGGAAATTTTCTTTTCTTTCGTATCAACCAACTGTTGCTCGTTGATATTAGGATGACTGACTTCTTGTCTATTTCTGAGAGCTCTGATTTCATTCCTCATCTTCTTTGACTCGCTAATATGAAGGTCATTATCTGATGTCAGTACTTCTATTGTAGTCAGCATGTTTTGTCTGAGTGCAGTCAATTGAATTATATTATTTTCCAGTTCTGAATTTTTGACTCGGAGTTCAATTATTTGATTTTCTAATTCACTGTTTATGTCTCTGTCTCTGTTATGTTATAGGCACGGCAGCTCTGTTGTTTGGGAGCAGGCTGTGGATTCAAGAAGTTATGTATTTTTGGGGACCTTTTGCCAGGCGACAATCAGTTTTCAGTAGTAGGAAAACTAAGAAAATTCAATATTGACCATAGAATTCGAAAATCTAATGAAACACCAAATAACTGTACCAGAGAAATATAATTCTTTAGATGTTTGAAGCAGGTTCATGTGACACACAATTTCAATTATACCTTCAGTAACACCTTACTGTGCAGAAAAATGATTAAATCACTTCCTCAGTGTTGTATAAGTTAAATGCTTAAGCAGAACAAAAAAAATGTAGATATCTCAAGATATTCTCCTTCTATATAGGCCTATATTTCCGGTTCACAGAATGACTGGACTCCCATTATGATTTAGTTAAGTGGTATTTCAAATATAAAATTAAAAACTGTTGTTACGAGTAGTAAGACTTGAATAGTGGTTCAACTTGGTGCTGCGCACTACTGGATCATCAGGAACAAAAGGGTAATCAAAATTGATCTGACCTTAGTGTCTGCGGAGCATGTGGTGCTGCTTTGTCCTTCACTGCCAGTGAACTCCAACTCCAAACTCTAGGCGGTGCAGTTAAAAAAAAAGGTTTCCTTGACTTCCTAGTCACCCTTCAACATCGTGGACGGCACAACAAGGTGGGATCAAGAGAATAGCCCCAAAAATGAAGTTGAGACTTTCTAGTCACCTTGTGGCATCATGGATGGCTCAGGATGGGAGATGGGATCAAGAGGAAAGTTCCAAAATTAACAAGCTATACTAGCTACAGGCTAGCACGCTATGATGATGGCGTCCCACCAGGACATCCACCATGAACAGGCCAATAAATCTGTTGAAAATATAGGTTTATGGGCTCTAAAAATGCTCACCTTCCGTCTGGAATGACCGAAAATAAGGGTATCAAACCCCACAAAGGTTGGATGGAAAATGGCAGAATTCGTGCCCATCTTGCCTACTCTCGGTAGAGAAGAAGGAAATCAAGAAATTTCAAGAGTTTTCTGTGCATTCAGAAAACAAAACCGTTTATAAAAACATGTTTCGAATTAGTAATAATTCACTGCGCAAGTACAGTTGGAATCTTGACTAGTTGATAAATATTACCAACAGAGAATATTGAAATACCTAGATTATTTAAGGAAAATGTCCTAATGGGCCTTTGCCCGTTTTTGAAGAATTGTGAAGTTAGGTCTGACACAGAACTATAGTAACATTGGTCTAACCAAAAATGTTGCCAGCAGGCCGAAAATGAAAGAAGAAGGTTATAAATTCACAAAGGGTATGGACGAAGCGAAATAACCTAACAATTCACATAACCAATTAAACTGTCAGACTGAAACTGAAATATGAATATGAACAATTACAACTACTCCAAATATAACTTCCTGTGGATCCATAATTAAATTGAAAACAGCAAGGACATATTGATTTCCAACAGGTTTGTCAAACTGTGCATTTCAACTTCTATCCATTCAATCAGTCAACAGCAACTAGAAATGTAAATCGTTTATCATTACTGCTAGGAAGAAAGGCAGATCAACACCACTGCTATGAACACCTGAAAAATACAACCCTGAAACTAATAGACAGTCACACCAGGAAGACAAGGGAATCTTCAAGTTCAGCTTACAAGAGGTCCAACGCCAACAGGTCCACCTGCCATAACAAAATGTAAAGTGTTGCAGTCACATAATCTATTGGGTATCTTACATCATCATAATATACTGGGTGTTACTCTTGGTTAACTCAATTACAAACCCATATAATAAAGGTAAAAAAGGGAAATCACATGTTACACTTCACCTCATTGAAATATTGACTACATGTATATAAATTTCATCTCATTGAAATATTGTATAGTGGAAATTAATTCATTCACAACATTCTCATTCGTTGGTTAATCATGCGCAGTTCACGACTTTGGGCCCAAGGTGCTGAGACTGAAAGTAAGTTGATTTTACGGAACCAGGTAAATAAGTAGTCATGGTGTATAGATAAACTCAGAGATATTAATCTCCACTAATGCTGCTACAATGATTTTCCATTTTCTGATAAATCGTACCCATGTATCAGGTGTGATAATTCATTTTCTGTATTTTGTCGCTAATATAATGATTTCATTGTTTGACAATAATTTAGCTTAGCCCCTTACTGGTAACTGATTTTACTGGAGGTAAAATTTGACAATTGCATTAGATGCGGTTTAGTGCGGTGAGAGTATTCGTAAGGAGAAGTAACCTGGCGCCCAATGAATATTATCAACCATCCACTCTTGTCTCCACTTGAGTCTGGCCGGAGTCGGATACTTGGTGAGTCATTATGACATCCAAAATCGTGTTACGTGTTCAGGGAGCGTTACAAAATTCCTTGTTCTGCCTGTTGTGTGCCTTATACCCGCTTCGATTTCGTCTTATATGATCGTTGCGAACATATATGCTCCAAAAGTATCCATGTGAGATGATAGAATACAGATATACAGTGTGCGGACTGAAGTTTTCGAAGTTTCTTCACTTGCCTATTGATCTCGTTATTAGTCCTTCAAAGTCGTCCTATATGGTCAATGCGATCGTATCTGCTATTACTGTAAGCATTTCATTCGCCAGAACGCAAAGTGACAGTGTGAACATAGTCAAAGTCGAAGTTTCTTGTCCTGCCTGTTGTGTGCATTATACCCGATTCTATGTCGTCTCATATGATCGTTGCGAACCACCATGCCCCAAAAGTATCCATGTGAAATGATAGAATACAGATATACAGTGTGCGGACCGAAGTTTTCGAAGTTTATTCACTTGCCTATTGTTCTCGTTATAAGTCCTTCAAAGTCGTCTCATATGGTCAGTGCGATCGTATCTGCCATAACTGTAGGCATTTCATTTGCTAGAACGCGAAGTTACAGTGTGAACATAGTCGAAGTCGAAGTTTCTTGTTCTGCCTGTTGTGTGCGTTATACCCGCTTCGATGTCGTCTTATATGATCGTTGCGATCATATATGCTCCAGAGGTATCTATGTGAGATTATTGAATACAGAGATACAGTGTGCAGACTGATGTTGTCGGAGGATCTTTACTTGCCTATTGTTCTCGTTAAATGTCCTTCGAAGTCATCTTATATGGTCAGTGCGATCGTATCTGCTATATCTGTTGGCATATCAGATGCTAGAATGCGGAGTTACAGTGTAAACATAGTCGGAGTCGAAGTTCCTTCTTCTGCCTGTTGTGTGCGTTATACCCGCTTCCATGTCGTTTCATATGATCGTTGCGAACTGATATGCTCCAAAGGTATCCGTGTGAGATGATAGAATATAGAGATACAGTGTGCGGACTGAAGTTTTCGAAGTATCTTCACATGCCTATTGTTCTCGTTATGAGTCCTTCAAAGTTGTCTCATATGGTCAGTGCGATCGTATTCGCTATAACTGTGATCATGTCAGATTTTAGAATGCAGAGTTACAGTGTAAACATAGTCGAAGTCGAAATTTCTTATTCTGCCTGTTGTGTGCGTTATATCTGCTCCGATGTCGTCTCATATGATCGTTGCGAATATATATGCTCCAGAGGTATCTATGTGAGATGAAGGAATACAGAGATACAGTGTGCAGACTGCTGTTGTCGAAGTCTCCTCACTTGCCTATTGCTCTCGTTATATGTCCTTCAAGATCTTTCTATATGGTCAGTGCGATCGAATCCGTTTCAACTGTAGGCATGTCAGATGCTGGAATTCAGAGCCACAGTGTAAACAAAGTCGAAGTCGAAGTTTCTCGTTCTGTGTGCGTATACCCGTTTTGATGTCGTCTCAAATAATCGTTGCGAACTGATATGCTCAGAAGGTATCCATGGGAGATGATAGAATACAGAGATACAGTGTGCGGACTGATGTTGTTGACGAATATTCACTTGCCTATTGTTCTCGTTATAAGTCCTCTCAAGTCGTCTTATATGGTCATTGCGATCGTATCTGCTATAACTGTAGGCATGTAAGATGCTAGAATTCGGAGTGACAGTGTGAACATAGTCGAAGTCGGAGTTTCTTGTTATGCTGTTGTGTGCGTTATACCCGTTTTGATGTCGTCTCATATGATCGATGCGAACTGATCTGCTCCAGAGGTATCTATGTGAGATGATCAAATACAGAGATATAGTGTGCAGACTGATGTTGTCGAAGTATCCTCACTTGCCTATCAATCTCGTTATATGCCCTTCAAAACCTTTCTATATGATCATTTCGATCGTATCTTTTTCAACTGTTGGCATGTCAGATGCTAGAATTCAGAGCCACAGTGTAAACAAAGGCGAAGTTTCTTTCTTGTTCTCTGTGCGTTTAACCCGTTCTAATGTGGTCTCATATAATCGTTGCGAACTGATATGCTCCAAAGGTATCCATATGAGATGATAGAATACAGAGATACAGTGTGCGGACTGATGTTGTCGACGTATCTTCACTTGCCTATTGTTCTCGTTATGAGTCCTTCAAAGTCCTTCAAAGTCGTCTTTGGTCAGTCGATCGTATCTGCTATAGCTGTGGGCATGTCAGATGCTAGAATGCAAAGGTACAGTGTAAACATAGTCGAAGTCGAAGTTTCTTGTTCTGTCTGATGTGTGCGTTATCCGCGCTTCGATGTCGTCTTATAGGATCGATTTTTCCAAAATCATAATCAAAGTCATTAATAATTCAATATTTCTATTAAATTATAAATCTTGCTTTTCTCATTAAACAGAAAAGTTTATGAACATTTCGAACACGTTTTGACATTGACTCGTTAACAACCTGTACGACTGAGTAACCTCCATTAGTAACGTACCGAGAATAACCTAAACAATAATAGTTCTTGAGAATTCAGATAAATACATATTATGATTATTGAAGATATAGTTGATAGTTGATAACTGATAGTGGATACTGGATTAGCGGGTAGTTGCCGTCGATCGTGGAATCTAGGGGTTCGTACAGTCGGTCGTCGCGTTAACGAGTTAGTTAGGTCTTTGTGCATCCTACCAGACAACCCTCTCCGAAATGGCCCTATTTATATTGTAAGTACCACTTAATTGTTTTGTATCGCATCTGGATGATTCCTCTTTTATATTAATGATGTAATAAATGTATTTGTGGTTTTAACATGGTTTTTACTACTCCTCATACCTCTTAAACTATTAGTGTCTGAGTTGATATGATCTACCCTATCTGAGCTACCCTCCAAGATGATCCAGTGGCCTTATCCCATCAGGAAGACCAGTTCGCATAGTAATTGATCACCATGCGTGATGCTACATGCGATCCCTGAGAGACCCTACAGGGCGATTAGCGAGATGGGCATCGAAACTCTCGGAATACGATTACATTATTGTACACAAAAGTGGGGCAACACATAATGACGCTGACTGTTTATCCAGAAATCCAGTGGGAAAGCCAGAGGAGTTCGACATGGAAGATATTCACGATATCCCGACGTTCCTAGTGATACCATCTGATATTACTGCAGAACAACGAAAAGATACTGAATGGGCAGAACTTTTCAGGGCATTGGACAACCCAAATGACCCAACAGTGAAAATTGGAACCACAAAAAGGGCAAAAAATTTTAGACTCATCAACAGGGTTTTGTACAAAATCAACCCGCTCCCAGAAGGGCTGGATAATCTTCTGATAATACCGAAATCAGTAATAAGCGAAATATTACACTCCCACCACTCCGATACACTATCAGCACATCTGGGAATAGCTAAGACCCTACACAGAATAAAAAGTAGGTACTACTGGAATACTTTACAAAAAGATGTAGAAAAATTTGTGAAAGGGTGCCCAGACTGCCAAGCTAGAAAAGGCGAACAACACATAAAACCGGCAGGGTTATTGCAGCCAATCAGGGTAGGTTTACCGTTCGAAAAGATAGGCATCGACATATTAGGACCTTTCAGACGCAGCAGGAGTGGCAAAACAGTTATCGTGGTAGCCACAGACTAAGCCACAAGGTGGGCAGAAACAGCGGCCCTCCCGTCAGGACAAGCCGGCCCTGTAGCTAAATTCATCCTGGAGAGAATAATTACGAAGCATGGTTCCCCCCGAAATTTGCTTAGCGACCAAGGCCAAACTTTTCGCTCAGGCTTAGTCCAGGAATTAATGAAATGTATGGGAGTGTCAAACCTATACACAACGGCCTACCACCCGGCATGTAATGGATTAACTGAAAGGTTGAATAAAACCTTAGCTAATATGTTGTCAATATTCACCAATACTGAGCAAACAGACTGGGATGAATATCTGCCTCATGTCACATGGGCATACGATACTTCGAGGCAGGACAGTACAAAATACTCACCGTTTATGTTGGTTCACGGAAGAGAACCTGTACTCCCTACCGAAGCCTGTCTAATGGAACCTACAACCTCGTTGGACGCAGAAAAAATTAGAGAACAGGCCCTTGCGGTGAGAAGTTTAGCGGTGCGAAACATTGGAAATAGGCAAAAAGAAGATAAGGAAAGGTATGACTCAAAACATAGGCTCCTAGAATTTTCACCAGGAGATAAGGTGAAAGTATTTACTCCAAGAAGGATAGTAGGCAAATCAGAAAAACTACTATTGAGATGGCACGGACCTTACTACATTCTGAGAAAAATCGGCGAAGTGGACTTCGAGATCCAGAAAGGCCCTACCCGGCAGAGTAAAAAGGAAGTGATTCACGTAGGGAGGATACTTCCCTATAATGATCCCTGGACACCACCAGCTCAGGTACCGAAAGACGACGAAGATTAGACTTTAGCTTAAAATAAGTAATTTGTAATTTAGGTATTTTTACAAATTTTACAAATTAGGTAGATGTATATATCCCCCCCTCTCTCTCTCTCTCTCTCTCTCTCTCTCTCTCTCTCTATCTCAGGTTTATCACTTTAAATACTTGGCTAATATTTTTTTTAGGATTACCATCCTTGTAGCAGTTTCTACTCATGCCTTTCTGCAGTCTTTGGAAGTATCGGCAGGTGCCTTTTGGAAGGCGTTACCAACCACCGTGACCTACGAAGCAACAATACCTCTAGTATATGAAGCAAACTGGTTTGAAGGTGACTACAGCCTGGCTGGTAAATCTTCTAGTGTATGCAATGACGGGGATGTAGAATGTACAGCCCTCAACCAGCTAAGTGAATTAGATAGAGATTTTCGAACTGAGTTTATATCCTTGGAGCGGTCCTGGAGCGCTAATCTTTTACGAAATTCTAGTAATTTAGAGAAATCTCTCTCGCGTAATAAAAGGGCTCTAGATTCTCTTGGAGAAGGATTGTCTTGGTGCTGTGGGGTGGCCACACAACATAAGTTCGACGCAATGGCAGTTGACGAAGGAAAATTACGCGATCAGGTTTTCAAACTGAACAAAGGACTCTCTAAATCATTGATTGAAATTTCTGAAGATTCTGCGAAATTCAAAGAATACGAACATATGTCAGCAACAGCATTTAAAACAATTGAGGCAAAAATTCATAATTTTGAAAAATTAACACTCAAGGTTGAGAACAGCGCGGTACGCCAAAATAACGAAGCACGCAGATTTATGTTTGAAATTCTGAGAAATCAATTTAATAACCTAAAACATATTATTCAAGTAACTAGAGCAGTCAAACGTCAAGGTATTATGAATTCTTGTAGACAGCATCAAGTACCCATCTCAATTTTATCACCCATCGTCCTCCGTCACGACCCCAAAAACCTAGAAAACGAATTATCTTACTTAGGTCAAGATTTAGCTATCCCAAAAACGGATATCGCAAAATTTTATCAATTACCACTGTGTGATTGTGCTTTCGTGAACGTTAAAATCATCTTAAATATTAGGATCCCCATCAGACAAAAAACACATTCCTGGGACCTTTTTCAGCTTATAACAACTCCATTTACCTGGGAAAAGCAAACCTGCGTTATTCAACATCAACCCGTATTTTTGGCAGTCTCAACACATATGCAGTCTCAAGAACAACAATCAAGGCAAATTTCTGGCACTGGATTGAACCATTGTAAGCCGTTTCACGATAAACTATGCTTTCTGCCCCGCTTTTCGGCAGACGCTCATCAAGGACCAATGTGTGCCAGTAAATGTGCTATAGGAGTTCCCCGACCGATTTCAAAATTCTAAGTCATTTTTCCCCAGATTCTACGGAAATTCTATGCTGCACGGCGGAAAGCCTCATAAGAGCCCATGTGTTAGAGAGAGACAGACGATGCGATTTTTCCCCAGATCTACGGACTTTTTCCATGAATTTTAAGGTCCATTCTGGTCATTTTTTACGCTTTCAAGGTCATCCGTCTCCGACGAGTGAGAACGGCGATTCTGGTGCTGCAGACCTCTGAACGCTCTCAAATAGGATTGTTCGATGGGCCCTAAGGGGAGTATACCTCAACTAGGGCCAGATAGTGAATATTATGAACGAAAATCAAGTATTGAAGGGCCTCAAGGGCCAAGTAGTGAATATTATGCCAACTATAGGTTGTTGTATATCAAATGAAAGGTCTCTGCTCGAAATTTACGAAAATCAATTTTTGAAGGGTCTCAAGGGCCATATAGTGAATATTATGCCAACTATAGGTTGTTGTATATCAAAAATGAAAGGTATCTGCTTGAAATTTACGATAATCAATTTTTGAAGGGCATCAAGGGCCATATAGTGAATATTATGCCAACTATAGGTTGTTGTATATCAAATGAAAGGTCTCTGCTTGGAATTTACGAAAATCAACTTTTGAAGGGCCTCAAGGGCCATATAGTGAATATTATGCCAACTATAGGTTGTTGTATATCAAATGAAAGGTCTCTGCTTGGAATTTACGAAAATCAACTTTTGAAGGGCCTCAAGGGCCGAGTAGTGAATATTATGCCAACTATAGGTTGTTGTATATCAAATGAAAGGTCTCTGCTTGAAATTTACGAAAATCAATTTTTGAAGGGCCTCAAGGGCCATATAGTGAATATTATGCCAACTATAGGTTGTTGTATATCAAATGAAAGGTCTCTGCTTGAAATTTACGAAAATCAATTTTTGAAGGGCATCAAGGGCCATATAGTGAATATTATGCCAACTAAAGGTTGTTGTATATCAAATGAAAGGTCTCTGCTTGGAATTTACGAAAATCAACTTTTGAAGGGCCTCAAGGGCCATGTAGTGGATATTATATCAACTATTGCTTGTTACCTATCAAATGAAAGGTCTCTGCTTGAATTTCTCGAAAATTAATTTTTGAAGGGTCCCCAAGGGCCATAAACTGAATATTATGCCAACTATAGGTTGTTGTATATCAAATGAAAGGTCTCTGCTTGAATTATACGAAAATTGATGTTCGAAGTGCTCCAACTGCCATAAAGTATCGATTATATCACTTATAGGTTGTTTTATTTGTGACAAAAAACCATATCAGGAGGCAAACGTTCGAGATACCATACTATATATCACAAATGGGCATAAATCCTATAGTCGTTCAAACAGATGGAAGCGGCTACAGTCCTGCCACATATGCGAGGCAAATTGAAAAATCATGAAACATCAATGATCGTAGAGTATGAGTTGAATCTGAACAATCTAGTGCATCTATGGAAGATATCCCAAGGTGCATTACTGATGAATTACTAGGTTGCAACCTAGCAGAGCGTTGAAAATCGAATGAACTAATTGCGAAAAAATAAAAAAAAAATATTTCAATGTGGAGTACAGTTCACACCATCTTATATATAAAAAAACATTTCATATATAGAGAACCATGGCGCAAGCCATATCAAGAGGTAGACGTGTTCGCAATTATCTTTAGTCTCATCGAAAAAATCGCTTCAGGTGTGATGGAATTCAGTTTAATTAGCTACATTATAGACGAATCAATACGAATAATGATAGTAATCGAGCGGCAATTGGTCATAAATGTTGTCGGTATGAAAAGTGAAAAACGCGAAAGTCATGGACAATCTACGTGCTTGCCAGAAAACATCATCTATGTGATAATTTGAAACTGGAGGAGCGTAGTTAAGGTTTGTTAATCTGTGGCGTAGTTGAAACTCTTTGCCTTTACAACACAGTGCTCTATATGCAAGATAACCTATGAATATAGATTTGATCTCATGCGATTCAACAAGATGAAATAGTATCGACCTCCATTAGATATCCTCAAAATGATTCATATTCCATAACTAGAAACCTATAGAAATTCATATGATAATAGAAACAATAGGTGATGAAATAATATCAGCTCCTTTGATAATGGAACATCTCGGAAACTGATTTTGGTTTCAAAAATGTCTTCTTTCATAGTATATTTCTATCACTCTACATTCTTTGATTGAATTAGATTATAAACATTATAGATATCTTCAAAATGATCCATATTTTGTTACAAAAACCTTTATATCATGTAAATATATGTACAGTATGATGCAAAGGTGTAGAATGAATTTTTGAAACTAGACGACCCTCAGATGTTCAATTCTCAGTAGCAGACCTCTGCAAGAATCAGTTAAACAAATTAGCAATCTTCTAATGCAAAATTTCGACTGTTGGATAGACGAAGCGTAGTCGAACTTTGTTGATCTGTGGCGTAGTCGTAACTAGAAACCTATAGAAATTCATATGATAATAGAAACAATAGGTGATGAAATAATATCAGCTCCTTCGATAATGGAACATCTCGGAAACTAATTTTGGTTTCAAAAATGTCTTCTTTCATAGCATATTTCTATTACTCTACATTCTTCTCATCAAATAAGATTATATATATATATATATATATATATCCATATTTTGTTACAAAAAACCTTTATATTATGTTTATATATGTTCAGTATGATGCATATGTATGGAATGAATTTTTGAAACTAGACTACCCTTAGATGCTCAATTCTCAGTAGCAGACCTCTGCAAGATTCATTTAAACAAATGAGCAATCTTCTAATGCAAAATTTTGACTGTTGGATAGACGTTCAGTAGACCCATCAGATGAGGTGTCACATGGTCCCTGTTTGTATTTGAAAAAATCGTTTATTTCGTCATTTCTCCAGCACCGGTGACGTAACATCTTCATATCATGGGATGAGGCTTCAAAAATTATAACATGTTTTTGGATTTTTTTCAAAGGTCACCCATTTCTGGAATGAATCTATTCCATAATTTTGCATCATACTGTAAGTTGTTTTCTTATTACTCTATATTCCTCTCATTAAAATAATATGGTAAATTGTATGTTGTTGATAATACTAATTAACGAAAACTGAGTGCATTCACTATTACGTATCTGATTACGTATCACATAATTAGGAATCTGTCGGGACATGCTTCTATGAGAGTTTATTTAATATAAGGCTCGATATAGTTTATTCATTTAGAAATAGCGAGTGATTCTATTTATTCGTGCAGAGATATTACATATTATGTGAGTGCGAATTTGCTAGAATTATTGTTCAAAGTCTCCAGAGATATTTTGTGAACCTTCGTTTGCATTTCCAAAATATTGCTACATTTCTGGAATCTATTCCTCACAACGTAATAGGGAAAAATTGGCCAAAGATACATTCAATTCACGGTAGAAACAATATGATACATGAGAAAATTCGGCTACATATAAATGGCATATCTTTATGATTGCATAAACTTAACACATGTATTTAAGTCAGGAGCAAAAACCTAATGGAAATATCGCAATTATCATAACATGATTGAAGTGTTCATCCATTGGCACACAGATAATCAATTCTATAATGAAATCATTATTCATTTGGTTATGCTTAAATAAATGATGTACCTTGTTTGAATGGAAGAATGCCTTTGTTTTCATTCCAAAGGAAATTTAGTGAAATAATTACTTTTTCTGTGCACTACAGGATAAGAATATCTTGATTTTGTGTACACCATGTGTCTATCAAAACCCAAATGATCCATGTGATCTCATTAGATATAATTTATTTTTCTGAAATTGTGAGTTGATAATTTTGAAAACATAAGAAAATAACCTTCTTTATCTTTGGCCAGCTTTTATTTTTCAATTTCAAATCATTCAAACTAGAATGATGCCGACATCAATCATATCATGATGGAAATTGCATGATGTATCTCAATAACAAAAATTTTTCTTCAGTTCAACTTTTCATCCTTCAAAGATTTTTATCGTTCAGAAATGATCTCGATTACCTTTCAATGTCCATTTTATCATACTCAAAATCAATCTGAGTTGAGAAATACATTCACTATTTCAGAGAAGCAATATGGTGGAAAAAACTGATTTTGTTTTGCTGAACAGGATCAAGAATCTCAATTCTGTGTCTTTTGAAAACCAAATTAGGTAATTTCGAATCATTTTATCACATATTTTATTCATTATAATTTATAGTTGTGACATTCATCTAGTGAACAATATACTGAGAACACTGTAAAATAAATGGGATATCTTTATGATTGCATAAACTTAACACATGTTTTTAAGGTCAGGAGCAAAAACCTAATGGAAATATCGCAATTATCATAAAATGATTGAAGTGTTCATCCATTATTTGGCACACAGAAAATCAATTCTATAATGAAATCATTGTTCATTTGGTTATGCTTAAATAAATGATGTACCTTGTTTGAATGGAAGAATACCTTTGTTTTCGTTCCAAAGGAAATTTAGTGAGATAATTAGTTTTTCTGTGCACTACAGGATGAGAAAATCTCGATTTTGTGCACACCATGTGTCTATCAAAACCCAAATGATCCATGTGATTTTATTAGATATTATTTATTTTTCTGAAATTATGAGTTGATAATTTTGAAAACATGAGAAAAAAACCTTCTTTATCTTTGGCCAGCTTTTATTTTTCAATTTCAAATCATTCAAACTAGAATGATGCCGACATCAATCATATCATGATGAAAATTGCATGATGTATCTCAATAACAAAAATTTTTCTTCAGTTCAACTTTTCATCCTTCAAAGATTTTTATTGTTCAGAAATGATCTCGAGTACCTTTCAATGTCCATTTTATCATACTCAAAATCAATCTGAGTTGAGAAATACATTCACTATTTTAGAGAGGCAATATGGTGAAAAAAACTGATTTTGTTTTGCTGAACAGGATCAAGGTAATTTCGAATCATTTTATCACATATTTTATTCATTATAATTTATAGTTGACATTCATCTAGTGAACAATATACTGAGAACACTGTAAAATACCTTTTTATTCAGCTCTCAATTTTCAATTTTGAATCATTTGAACTAGAATAATGAAATATGTTGGCGTGAATCATATCCCTTGTAAATCTTCCTGGGACGTTCAATGTGCGTTCGTAATTTATTGAACAAAATGACACCCAGATATGATGTCAAAACCCGACATCCACGTAGTTGAAGTATAGAAAACAATTTGTCCAAATACAATATACAGATCTGACTGAAATTAAAAAATATAATTCAGACTATTCTTCAGTGGAATCGGGTGTTCCACAAGGTTCAGTGCTGGGACCTTGCCTATTTTTGCTGTATGTAAATAGCCTTGATTTATTTCTGAAAAATCAGTTTTTCACAATGTATGCAGATGATTTATCGTTAATTATCTCAAATCCGTCAGCAATAAATATTAGAACAGATATTACAAATTTATTAGAAAATACACGTGAATGGTTTGAGGAACATCAATTATTTTTTAATGCTGAAAAAACTCAATTAGCGACATTTCATAACAGACAAAAAGTATGTGATCCACTAAATATATCTATTAACAACTGTATGGTACGAGATAGTGTAGAGGCGATCAGTTTTTTGGGAATCAAGATTGATCCAACTCTCACTTGGAAACCACAATGTGAAACATTGATATCAAAACTTAATTCAATCCATTACCTTTTCAAAAATGTTAAATGTGTTCTAAATAGAGGACAAATGATGAATTTGTATTATGCACAAGTAGACTCCCGCATTAGATTTGGTATTTGTCTTTGGGGTAACTCCACTCTAGCAGCAGATGTGTTTATTTCACAAAAGCGCATTATCCGATGTATTGCTGGAGTGAAATATACTCATTCTTGTAGAAACATTTTTACAGAGTTTAGGGTATTAACGCTTACTTCTTTATATATTTTGGAAATGTCTATATACATTTTTAAAAATAGAAATAGCTTCAAACTGAATAAAGATATGCATTCAATGAATACCAGGAATAAAAATAATTTCAGTGTGCCATTTGCAAAAATGGGTATAAGCTATAACTCACCCGAATACATGGGGTTGCGTATTTTTAATAAGTTACCTGACACGATTAAAAATATTGTCAGCTTTACCAAGTTCAGGAAAACTCTCAAGGAATTTTTAATAGATAAGTGCTTCTACCATCTGTCAGAGTACTTTGAATAATTTGTCTATTCGTCTTTAATATTACCCAGTGTTTATATACTTAGTTTGTGATATATTTTTTTTAAAGCTATATATGTGTTAGTATTCGTTTATATATGTATGTATACATCTTTTTGTGTATATTTATATATTTGACTATTGCTATATTACAAAACTGTAATCTTTGGCAAAATAAATGATATCTATCTATCTATCTATCTAGTTGTTTACGTTATTTACGTCACGAGATTTCTTTCATGTACATTTAAATGGTCATAGATGGGTATTGTTGTCAATTTCCTTTTCAAAAATATCGATGACATATGGACGTATTTCAGTTATTTTTGGTCAGAAACGATTGCTAAGATGCAAATTTGATGAGCTATAATAAGTTTGACGCTAATAATTCAATTTCAAATTGAACGTAGCTGATTACTGAAGGTATTTTAGTATCTTCATATCCACCATACGTAACACAAAATCAACAAAATAAAAAATTTAGTTCCTAACCCCAACTGCAGAAGGAAAATGGCGTTCTTTTGTCGAAAGTTTGTTTTTCAAATTATATTTTCATGACTTTTATGAAAGATAAATAGATGTATATGGAGAAAGGATGGTAGGAATTTTCTTAAAATTTTGTGTCAATCAATTTTTTGTTTTATGATGAATAAGAAAATCATTGATGAAATATCTAACAGAGAACAAATACTTTTCAGGCAAATACCACAGGATATTCATAACTGACAAATATTGGAAATAACCCAATTCGAGAAAAATTTCAATAACTATCATTTGAAACAGAAAACAACTACTTTCCTGACTAATACCCCAAAATATAAATAAAAAAGCAGTAAATAATAATATTGTTACTATGTAGGCATAAAACCGATAAATCATCATTATTTTGATGTGAAAAAATTCGTTATTGATTCTATTAATATATCATAAAGATATAACCAGTGCAAGTATTTTTGTACCTACGACATAAAGAGTACAAACTACTCACAAATGTCTTTATTCACATTGACTGTAAGATCATATCATACAGAAGAAAATCCTGATAAAAGCAAATCCCTGTTATGGTAGGTACCTAATGGTAACAAAAAATCAGTACCCGGCAAAATTGATATACTTTTTTTAATTGGGAAACAACAAAAAATGTATCATTGAACTGTACTATTTTTTATTCTAGTAAGAATACGAAGATAGCTGAACTCTTTTGAGCTTCAAAATTTTCTGCAAATCACTGTTATGGTAGGTACCTAATGGTAACATTAATTCAGTACCCGGTAAAATTGATATACTTTCCTTAGTTGGGAGACAACAAAAAATGTATCAATGAACTGAACCATTCATGAATAGAACTGACATGTATCGCCACATGAGAAATGTTCATAAAGTGAAAGACTTTTCCATCCAATTTGTCCACCCTTGTCCTAGGAATAAAGTATTCCTCTATCTAAGAAACAATTTTTTATTAAAGGTATAGGAGATCTGAACAAAAAAGTATTTTTCGTGATTCGATCTCCGAATTTTTTCCACATGGTTGACTGTTGCGACCGGGGTTGTGGGGGTATTTTAGAATTATATTTTCGATATTTTAAGCCGATCTCGAGATATTTGCGGAATGTCACGACTCTTAAACGTTGACAATGAAGAGAGTAATCTAATCAATAAGTAGAAATGACTTTTTTGAAGTCGAATAGTTTTTGTTCTTATCAAAATTGAATGTTTCGCAGTTTTATACATTTTGTCATTTTGAAATAAAGTAGTCTACTTTTTGATGGCTTCAAATACCATGATAGTGAAATGAAATCTGAAATAACTACTTTATTATGAAAATAATTTTTTTTATCTCTTGGAGCGCACGAAAGAAAATTCCTATGATGTTGGTATAGAACATCGTGGGAGGAGAGGAGGTAGGTATACGATTTTTCTTGAACTTTTGGGAGTTATAGGTTCTTGAAAATACTTCCATTGGCAAAGAATTTCAAAGCTTTGAGATAATTACCTCATTATAAAAATAATAGATTAAAAAACGAATATTTTTCAATTTTTTCGTCATTTTGGAACATCTGACTCAACTTCACCTTTTAGCCATATTCAGGTTGAACCTTATGGGTCAATTCCAACTCATCATAATAATAGCTTGTGAAAAAGTAACAAATTGCCTGCAGTTATAACTGAAATAATTCAAAGAAGTTTATTGTTACAGTGAGTTTAACTAAGAGCTACTCGATGAAACAATTCTTAGGAAATCAGTATGTAATTCTGTTTTGAAAAAATGCTTTTTAGTACTGATCTATTTGTGGAAATACACTAATTCTACCATATAAAAAAATCTTCCCAAATACCTTTTCTATTGAAGGCAATTCAGTGTTTTCGAAGATAATAAACTTCATTCGTATGTATGATACTTAGTCGTAGAAAAATAAGCCCAAAAATCGTCTATTTGGATGCATCAATTATTTCAATGTATTTTTTGAGAAAATATCATTGTTAATCGAAACATATCTATAGAATGGACTATCTACTCATTCAAGACAAGAAGAGAATATTGTCACTCTGAATTATTCGTAATTAATATATGTAGTTAGTATTGAGACGATATCAAGAAACCAAATGTTTTCTTCATAGGTCCAGTGAATCGACCGTAAAATTTGAACCTTCCTTAATTTGGAAATGTTCAATTCCATGACTGACAATTCGGTGTTTTCGAATATAATAAACTTCATTCGTATGTATGATACTTGATTGTTGAGAAATAAGCCTAAAAATGGTCTAAAATTGAGAAAATTGTTCTAAAATTGTTCTATCCGTCATTCGGTTGTCCCCTTACGAGCAACCCTCAGGATTCTAATGAGGTAATTATCTCAAAGCTTTGAAATTCTTTGCCAATGGAAGTATTTTCAAGAACCTATAACTCCCAAAAGTTCAAGAAAAATCGTATACCTACCTCCTCTCCTCCCACGATGTTCTATACCAACATCATAGGAATTTCCTTTCGTGCGCTCCAAGAGATAAAAAAAATTATTTTCATAATAAAGTAGTTATTTCAGATTTCATTTCACTATCATGGTATTTGAAGCCATCAAAAAGTAGACTACTTTATTTCAAAATGACAAAATGTATAAAACTGCGAAACATTCAATTTTGATAAGAACAAAAACTATTCGACTTCAAAAAAGTCATTTCTACTTATTGATTAGATTACTCTCTTCATTGTCAACGTTTAAGAGTCGTGACATTCCGCAAATATCTCGAGATCGGCTTAAAATATCGAAAATATAATTCTAAAATACCCCCACAACCCCGGTCGCAAAAGTCAACCATGTGGAAAAAATTCGGAGATCGAATCACGAAAAATACTTTTTTGTTCAGATCTCCTATACCTTTAATAAAAAATTGTTTCTTAGATAGAGGAATACTTTATTCCTAGGACAAGGGTGGACAAATTGGATGGAAAAGTCTTTCACTTTATGAACATTTCTCATGTGGCGATACATGTCAGTTCTATTCATGAATGGTTCAGTTCATTGATACATTTTTTGTTGTCTCCCAACTAAGGAAAGTATATCAATTTTACCGGGTACTGAATTCATGTTACCATTAGGTACCTACCATAACAGTGATTTGCAGAAAATTTTGAAGCTCAAAAAAGTTCAGCTATCTTCGTATTCTTACTAGAATAAAAAATAGTACAGTTCAATGATACATTTTTTGTTGTTTCCCAATTAAAAAAAGTATATCAATTTTGCCGGGTACTGATTTTTTGTTACCATTAGGTACCTACCATAACAGGGATTTGCTTTTATCAGGATTTTCTTCTGTATGATATGATCTTACAGTCAATGTGAATAAAGACATTTGTGAGTAGTTTGTACTCTTTATGTCGTAGGTACAAAAATACTTGCACTGGTTATATCTTTATGATATATTAATAGAATCAATAACGAATTTTTTCACATCAAAATAATGATGATTTATCGGTTTTATGCCTACATAGTAACGATATTATTATTTACTGCTTTTTTATTTATATTTTGGGGTATTAGTCAGGAAAGTAGTTGTTTTCTGTTTCAAATGATAGTTATTGAAATTTTTTTCGAATTGGGTTATTTCCAATATTTGTCAGTTATGAATATCCTGTGGTATTTGCCTGAAAAGTATTTGTTCTCTGTTAGATATTTCATCAATGATTTTCTTATTCATCATAAAACAAAAAATTGATTGACACAAAATTTTAAGAAAATTCCTACCATCCTTTCTCCATATACATCTATTTATCTTTCATAAAAGTCATGAAAATATAATTTGAAAAACAAACTTTCGACAAAAGAACGCCATTTTCCTTCTGCAGTTGGGGTTAGGAACTAAATTTTTTATTTTGTTGATTTTGTGTTACGTATGGTGGATATGAAGATACTAAAATACCTTCAGTAATCAGCTACGTTCAATTTGAAATTGAATTATTAGCGTCAAACTTATTATAGCTCATCAAATTTGCATCTTAGCAATCGTTTCTGACCAAAAATAACTGAAATACGTCCATATGTCATCGATATTTTTGAAAAGGAAATTGACAACAATACCCATCTATGACCATTTAAATGTACATGAAAGAAATCTCGTGACGTAAATAACGTAAACAACTAGATAGATAGATAGATAGATATCATTTATTTTGCCAAAGATTACAGTTTTGTAATATAGCAATAGTCAAATATATAAATATACACAAAAAGATGTATACATACATATATAAACGAATACTAACACATATATAGCTTTAAAAAAAATATATCACAAACTAAGTATATAAACACTGGGTAATATTAAAGACGAATAGACAAATTATTCAAAGTACTCTGACAGATGGTAGAAGCACTTATCTATTAAAAATTCCTTGAGAGTTTTCCTGAACTTGGTAAAGCTGACAATATTTTTAATCGTGTCAGGTAACTTATTAAAAATACGCAACCCCATGTATTCGGGTGAGTTATAGCTTATACCCATTTTTGCAAATGGCACACTGAAATTATTTTTATTCCTGGTATTCATTGAATGCATATCTTTATTCAGTTTGAAGCTATTTCTATTTTTAAAAATGTATATAGACATTTCCAAAATATATAAAGAAGTAAGCGTTAATACCCTAAACTCTGTAAAAATGTTTCTACAAGAATGAGTATATTTCACTCCAGCAATACATCGGATAATGCGCTTTTGTGAAATAAACACATCTGCTGCTAGAGTGGAGTTACCCCAAAGACAAATACCAAATCTAATGCGGGAGTCTACTTGTGCATAATACAAATTCATCATTTGTCCTCTATTTAGAACACATTTAACATTTTTGAAAAGGTAATGGATTGAATTAAGTTTTGATATCAATGTTTCACATTGTGGTTTCCAAGTGAGAGTTGGATCAATCTTGATTCCCAAAAAACTGATCGCCTCTACACTATCTCGTACCATACAGTTGTTAATAGATATATTTAGTGGATCACATACTTTTTGTCTGTTATGAAATGTCGCTAATTGAGTTTTTTCAGCATTAAAAAATAATTGATGTTCCTCAAACCATTCACGTGTATTTTCTAATAAATTTGTAATATCTGTTCTAATATTTATTGCTGACGGATTTGAGATAATTAACGATAAATCATCTGCATACATTGTGAAAAACTGATTTTTCAGAAATAAATCAAGGCTATTTACATACAGCAAAAATAGGCAAGGTCCCAGCACTGAACCTTGTGGAACACCCGATTCCACTGAAGAATAGTCTGAATTATATTTTTTAATTTCAGTCAGATCTGTATATTGTATTTGGACAAATTGTTTTCTATACTTCAACTACGTGGATGTCGGGTTTTGACATCATATCTGGGTGTCATTTTGTTCAATAAATTACGAACGCACATTGAACGTCCCAGGAAGATTTACAAGGGATATGATTCACGCCAACATATTTCATTATTCTAGTTCAAATGATTCAAAATTGAAAATTGAGAGCTGAATAAAAAGGTATTTTACAGTGTTCTCAGTATATTGTTCACTAGATGAATGTCAACTATAAATTATAATGAATAAAATATGTGATAAAATGATTCGAAATTACCTTGATCCTGTTCAGCAAAACAAAATCAGTTTTTTTCACCATATTGCCTCTCTAAAATAGTGAATGTATTTCTCAACTCAGATTGATTTTGAGTATGATAAAATGGACATTGAAAGGTACTCGAGATCATTTCTGAACAATAAAAATCTTTGAAGGATGAAAAGTTGAACTGAAGAAAAATTTTTGTTATTGAGATACATCATGCAATTTTCATCATGATATGATTGATGTCGGCATCATTCTAGTTTGAATGATTTGAAATTGAAAAATAAAAGCTGGCCAAAGATAAAGAAGGTTTTTTTCTCATGTTTTCAAAATTATCAACTCATAATTTCAGAAAAATAAATAATATCTAATAAAATCACATGGATCATTTGGGTTTTGATAGACACATGGTGTGCACAAAATCGAGATTTTCTCATCCTGTAGTGCACAGAAAAACTAATTATCTCACTAAATTTCCTTTGGAACGAAAACAAAGGTATTCTTCCATTCAAACAAGGTACATCATTTATTTAAGCATAACCAAATGAACAATGATTTCATTATAGAATTGATTTTCTGTGTGCCAAATAATGGATGAACACTTCAATCATTTTATGATAATTGCGATATTTCCATTAGGTTTTTGCTCCTGACCTTAAAAACATGTGTTAAGTTTATGCAATCATAAAGATATCCCATTTATTTTACAGTGTTCTCAGTATATTGTTCACTAGATGAATGTCACAACTATAAATTATAATGAATAAAATATGTGATAAAATGATTCGAAATTACCTAATTTGGTTTTCAAAAGACACAGAATTGAGATTCTTGATCCTGTTCAGCAAAACAAAATCAGTTTTTTCCACCATATTGCTTCTCTGAAATAGTGAATGTATTTCTCAACTCAGATTGATTTTGAGTATGATAAAATGGACATTGAAAGGTAATCGAGATCATTTCTGAACGATAAAAATCTTTGAAGGATGAAAAGTTGAACTGAAGAAAAATTTTTGTTATTGAGATACATCATGCAATTTCCATCATGATATGATTGATGTCGGCATCATTCTAGTTTGAATGATTTGAAATTGAAAAATAAAAGCTGGCCAAAGATAAAGAAGGTTATTTTCTTATGTTTTCAAAATTATCAACTCACAATTTCAGAAAAATAAATTATATCTAATGAGATCACATGGATCATTTGGGTTTTGATAGACACATGGTGTACACAAAATCAAGATATTCTTATCCTGTAGTGCACAGAAAAAGTAATTATTTCACTAAATTTCCTTTGGAATGAAAACAAAGGCATTCTTCCATTCAAACAAGGTACATCATTTATTTAAGCATAACCAAATGAATAATGATTTCATTATAGAATTGATTATCTGTGTGCCAATGGATGAACACTTCAATCATGTTATGATAATTGCGATATTTCCATTAGGTTTTTGCTCCTGACTTAAATACATGTGTTAAGTTTATGCAATCATAAAGATATGCCATTTATATGTAGCCGAATTTTCTCATGTATCATATTGTTTCTACCGTGAATTGAATGTATCTTTGGCCAATTTTTCCCTATTACGTTGTGAGGAATAGATTCCAGAAATGTAGCAATATTTTGGAAATGCAAACGAAGGTTCACAAAATATCTCTGGAGACTTTGAACAATAATTCTAGCAAATTCGCACTCACATAATATGTAATATCTCTGCACGAATAAATAGAATCACTCGCTATTTCTAAATGAATAAACTATATCGAGCCTTATATTAAATAAACTCTCATAGAAGCATGTCCCGACAGATTCCTAATTATGTGATACGTAATCAGATACGTAATAGTGAATGCACTCAGTTTTCGTTAATTAGTATTATCAACAACATACAATTTACCATATTATTTTAATGAGAGGAATATAGAGTAATAAGAAAACAACTTACAGTATGATGCAAAATTATGGAATAGATTCATTCCAGAAATGGGTGACCTTTGAAAAAAATCCAAAAACATGTTATAATTTTTGAAGCCTCATCCCATGATATGAAGATGTTACGTCACCGGTGCTGGAGAAATGACGAAATAAACGATTTTTTCAAATACAAACAGGGACCATGTGACACCTCATCTGATGGGTCTACTGAACGTCTATCCAACAGTCAAAATTTTGCATTAGAAGATTGCTCATTTGTTTAAATGAATCTTGCAGAGGTCTGCTACTGAGAATTGAGCATCTAAGGGTAGTCTAGTTTCAAAAATTCATTCCATACATATGCATCATACTGAACATATATAAACATAATATAAAGGTTTTTTGTAACAAAATATGGATATATATATATATATATATATATAATCTTATTTGATGAGAAGAATGTAGAGTAATAGAAATATGCTATGAAAGAAGACATTTTTGAAACCAAAATTAGTTTCCGAGATGTTCCATTATCGAAGGAGCTGATATTATTTCATCACCTATTGTTTCTATTATCATATGAATTTCTATAGGTTTCTAGTTACGACTACGCCACAGATCAACAAAGTTCGACTACGCTTCGTCTATCCAACAGTCGAAATTTTGCATTAGAAGATTGCTAATTTGTTTAACTGATTCTTGCAGAGGTCTGCTACTGAGAATTGAACATCTGAGGGTCGTCTAGTTTCAAAAATTCATTCTACACCTTTGCATCATACTGTACATATATTTACATGATATAAAGGTTTTTGTAACAAAATATGGATCATTTTGAAGATATCTATAATGTTTATAATCTAATTCAATCAAAGAATGTAGAGTGATAGAAATATACTATGAAAGAAGACATTTTTGAAACCAAAATCAGTTTCCGAGATGTTCCATTATCAAAGGAGCTGATATTATTTCATCACCTATTGTTTCTATTATCATATGAATTTCTATAGGTTTCTAGTTATGGAATATGAATCATTTTGAGGATATCTAATGGAGGTCGATACTATTTCATCTTGTTGAATCGCATGAGATCAAATCTATATTCATAGGTTATCTTGCATATAGAGCACTGTGTTGTAAAGGCAGGGAGTTTCAACTACGCCACAGATCAACAAACCTTAACTACGCTCCTCCAGTTTCAAATTATCACATAGATGATGTTTTCTGGCAAGCACGTAGATTGTCCATGACTTTCGCGTTTTTCACTTTTCATACCGACAACATTTATGACCAATTGCCGCTCGATTACTATCATTGATCGTATTGATTCGTCTATAATGTAGCTAATTAAACTAAATTCCATCACACCTGAAGCGATTTTATCGATGAGACTAAAGATAATTGCGAACACGTCTACCTCTTGATATGGTTTGCGCCATGGTTCTCTATATATGGAATGTTTTTTTATATATAAGATGGTGTGAACTGTACTCCACATTGAAATATTTTTTTTTATTTTTTCGCAATTAGTTCTTTCGATTTTCAACGCTCTGCTAGGTTGCAACCTAGTAATTCATCAGTAATGCACCTTGGGATATCTTCCATAGATGCACTAGATTGTTCAGATTCAACTCATACTCTACGATCATTGATGTTTCATGATTTTTCAATTTGCCTCGCATATGTGGCAGGACTGTAGCCGCTTCCATCTGTTTGAACGACTATAGGATTCATGCCCATTTGTGATATATAGTATGGTATCTCGAACGTTTGCCTCCTGATATGTTTTTTTGTCACAAATAAAACAACCTATAAGTGATATAATCGATACTTTATGGCAGTTGGAGCACTTCGAACATCAATTTTCGTATAATTCAAGCAGAGACCTTTCATTTGATATACAACAACCTATAGTTGGCATAATATTCAGTTTATGGCCCTTGGGGACCCTTCAAGAATTAATTTTCGAGAAATTCAAGCAGAGACCTTTCATTTGATAGGTAACAAGCAATAGTTGATATAATATCCACTACATGGCCCTTGAGGTCCTTCAAAAATTGATTTTCGTGAATTTCAAGCAGAGACCTTTCATTTGATATACAACAACCTATAGTTTGTATAATATTCACTATTTGGCCCTTGGGGACCCTTCAAAAATTAATTTTTGTAAATTTCAAGCAGAGACCTTTCATTTGATATACAACAACCCATAGTTGGCATAATATTCACTATATGGCCCTTGAGGTCCTTCAGAAATTGATTTTCGTGAAATTCAAGCAGAGACCTTTCATTTGATAGGTTACAAGCTATAGTTGGCATAATATTCACTACATGGCCCTTGAGGCCCTTCAAGAATTGATTTTCGAAAATTTCAAGCAGAGACCTTCCATTTGATATACAACAACCTATAGTTGGCATAATGATCATTATATGGCTCTTGAGGCCCTTCAAAAGTTGATTTTCGTAAATTCCAAGCAGAGACCTTCAATTTGATAGGTAACAAGCTATAGTTGGCATAATATTCACTATATGGCCCTTGAGGCCCTTCAAAAGTTGATTTTCGTAAATTCCAAGCATAGACCTTTCATTTGATATACAACAACCTATAGTTGGCATAATATTCACTATATGGCCCTTGAGGCCCTTCAAAAGTTGATTTTCGTAAATTCCAAGCAGAGACCTTTCATTTGATATACAACAACCTTTAGTTGGCATAATATTCACTATATGGCCCTTGATGCCCTTCAAAAATTGATTTTCGTAAATTTCAAGCAGAGACCTTTCATTTGATATACAACAACCTATAGTTGGCATAATATTCACTATATGGCCCTTGAGGCCCTTCAAAAATTGATTTTCGTAAATTTCAAGCAGAGACCTTTCATTTGATATACAACAACCTATAGTTGGCATAATATTCACTACTCGGCCCTTGAGGCCCTTCAAAAGTTGATTTTCGTAAATTCCAAGCAGAGACCTTTCATTTGATATACAACAACCTATAGTTGGCATAATATTCACTATATGGCCCTTGAGGCCCTTCAAAAGTTGATTTTCGTAAATTCCAAGCAGAGACCTTTCATTTGATACACAACAACCTATAGTTGGCATAATATTCACTATATGGCCCTTGATGCCCTTCAAAAATTGATTATCGTAAATTTCAAGCAGATACCTTTCATTTTTGATATACAACAACCTATAGTTGGCATAATATTCACTATATGGCCCTTGAGACCCTTCAAAAATTGATTTTCGTAAATTTCGAGCAGAGACCTTTCATTTGATATACAACAACCTATAGTTGGCATAATATTCACTACTTGGCCCTTGAGGCCCTTCAATACTTGATTTTCGTTCATAATATTCACTATCTGGCCCTAGTTGAGGTATACTCCCCTTAGGGCCCATCGAACAATCCTATTTGAGAGCGTTCAGAGGTCTGCAGCACCAGAATCGCCGTTCTCACTCGTCGGAGACGGATGACCTTGAAAGCGTAAAAAATGACCAGAATGGACCTTAAAATTCATGGAAAAAGTCCGTAGATCTGGGGAAAAATCGCATCGTCTGTCTCTCTCTAACACATGGGCTCTTATGAGGCTTTCCGCCGTGCAGCATAGAATTTCCGTAGAATCTGGGGAAAAATGACTTAGAATTTTGAAATCGGTCGGGGAACTCCTATAGCACATTTACTTGTGCCAAGAAATTATTTCAAGGTGCAACAGTTCAAGAACTGAATCACCATTGCACTATGAGCTGTCATATTTCATCAACTCCTATAATTTCAGAAATAGATGAGGAAATTTATATTTTAACACATCCGAAAAATCTTACTCAAATTATTTGCCCAAACTACACATTCACATTCCCCGCAGAATCCTACACTGCACCTGGATCGATAAAAATCACCCTACCTTGTAACTGTAGACTAACAATGGAGGATGGGGAAGTGATTCCCCTGCGATTCCCATGTCCAGAATCATACCCAAAAATAGCCCGAACAACCCACATCCTCCCTGCTGCTTGGACAAATTTGAAATCAGGCGACTAAATCCGAGAAATTTTAAATAATATAGCTGATTTCTCTCAAACATCTTACTCTGATACCTACGGAAGACACGGAGATACGCTATTTTTAGTTTGGAATCTAGTCTTATCTATATTCATAGCTTATATACTTTTCAAGGGAAGGCCAAATTTAGGGTATTTCCCAGGATTAGCCGCTCCAGTACACGCAAGTCAGGGGGTTACAGTTCAACACGACTTATTTTTTGGAACGCTATGTTTAGCATTTATATCATTCATAGTATTTATCCTCATAAAAATTTTTCTCAATTGGTATTATAGCTATATTTTACGAAAACAAGATAACTCAGTTCAAGAAGAACCCTGTCTAGAAAAACAAGAAAAGGCGTTAAGTAATTTTATCCTGGAAATTGACGACAGTTTGTCCCCGCTATCGCCGGGAGACAAAATTAAATGCAAATTGTCAATGGTAGATGTAAATCAGGATAAGGTATAGATATTGTAGCAAAATGAAGATATATAATTATATATTTTTCTAATTGAATAAACGCCAATTCATTGTGTTACCGGTTACACCAAAGATAAATAAATAAATCGAATAAAGTTCTGATAATATTTCATATTGAACAAAAAATAATCACATAGGCCTATGTGTCGAAATATTGTTCATGAAGTACATGAAAGTACCAATTCTCGGACGTTTCATCAGTTTATTCAAGCTGCCAACAATGAGTTGTCAGATGAATATCCTTTTAAATCTTACGGTTTGGACCTGGAATGTCAAAAATGACCAATATGTATGAAATAATACGTCGATAATCAGAATTAGTATGCGAAAAAGAATCGCAGAAATATTACACGGGTTGCTTACAAATAAGTAAAGTAATATTTACGTAGTGAACTGCGTAAGAAACATCTCACTTTGTTTACAAAACAAAACGAGAGATAATGAATATCTAACAGATATAATTCAATATTTGACGTTGGCACATAGCCAGGAAAGTAGTTGTTTTCTGTTAGGTATTCAAATAGGAATTCGCAAACCTTCAAATTTTTATTACATTTATTCCTATATCTGATGAATATCATTCAATATTCGTCGTCGGCACATAGCCGGGAAAGTAGTTGTTTTTCATCAGATACATTATTGAAAATAATGTCGAAGTAATGACTCATCAAGAGATTTTCGAAGGTACCTATATATATATATATATATATATTTATGTTTAATCCGTTCCGTGAGTGGAATGTCAATTGGTGCAAGACAGTCTGTTTCAGCTCTCCAAGCATCATCAGTTGCACTAGGCCAATCGACAATCCACTCACGGACCGGTCACTATTTGAAGACCAACATGTAGTCTTCAACAGTGCGGAATACGGATGTTTGGTACAGTGCCACCTACTAGCACTAGACAGAAACGTGCTTTTCGGGCAGCGACGTAGGAGTACAGATTTCTCTGTTACTACACCTACGTGCCCCGAGTGCACCTCGATAGTGTGGTATTAACCACAGACAGAGTAAAGAAGAAGAAGAAAGATATTGTGTATGAACACAGAGCCAGAGTATGAAGTAAAAGATTGTAGGTTTAATCCGTTCCGTGAGTGGAATGTCAATTGGTGCAAGACAGTCTGTTTCAGCTCTCCAAGCATCATCAGTTGCACTAGGCCAATCGACGATGGAGTCCGAAAACCGTATCACGAAAAACGAAAGAAGTTCAAAGTTCAAAGAAAAAAAAAAAAGGTGAGTGACAATTGTATGTTTTTTGCCCAAAATTCGATGAAAATCAAGTCGATCAACAAAAAATTCTCTATACATTTTCACTCAGAAATGCCTCTTTACTGAAAAAAAAAAAAAAATTGGAAAAGTAATATTTTCGATGAGATTTTTCCAAGTCCCGATTTTCATATTTTTTCAAATATCTCGAGAACGGCACTCCGACTCTGTTTACACTGTAACTCCGCATTCTAGCATATGACATGCCTACATATATAGTAGATACGATCGCACTGACCATATAAGACAACTTTGAAGGACATATTACGAGAACATAAGGCAAGTGGAGATACTTCGACAACATCAGTCTGCACACTGTATCTCTGTATTCTATCATCTCATATGAATACCTTCGGAGCATATCAGTTCGCAACATGAAACTTTGACTTCGACTATGTTTACACTACACATTTGCATTCTAGCATCTGACATGCCTACAGCTATAGCTGATACGATCGCACTGACCATATAAGACGACTTTGAAGGACTTATAACAAGAACAATAAGTCGAAGTTTCATGTTCTGCCTGTTGTGTGATTTATACCCGCTATGATGTCGTCTCATATGATCGTTGCGAACTGATATGCTCAGAAAATATACAGGTGAGATGAAAGGAAACAGAGATACAGAGTGCGGGTGCGGACTGAAGTTTTCCAAGTATCTTCACTTGCCTATTGTTCTCGTTATATGTCCTTCAAAGTCGTCCAATATGGTCAGTGCGATCGTATCTGCTATAACTGTAGGCATGTCAGATGCTAGAATGCAAAGTTACAGTGTAAACATAGTCGAAGTCGAAGTTCCTTGTTCTGCCTGATGTGTGCGGTATACCCGTTTCGATGTCGTCTCATATGATGCAGAGATACAGTGTGCAGACTGATGTTGTCGAAGTATCTCACTTGCCTATTGTTCTCGTCATATGTCCTTCGAAGTCGTCCTATATGGTCAGTGCGATCGAATCTGCTATAACTGTAGGCATGTCAGATGCTAGAATGCAAAGTTACAGTGTATACATAGTCGAAGTCGAAGTTTCTTGTTCTGCCTGTTGTGTGCGTTATACCCGTTTTGATGTCGTCTCATATGATCGATGCGAACTGATACGCTCCAGAGGAATTCATGTGAGGTGATAGAATACAGAGATACAGTGTGCAGACTGATGTTGTCGAAGTATCTTAACTTGCCTATTATTCTCGTTATTAGTCCTTCAAAGTCGTCTCATATGGTTAGTGCGATCGTCAGATTCTAGAATGCAAAGTTACAGAGTAAACATGGTCGAAGTCAAGGTTTCTTGTTCTGCCTGTTGTGTGCGTTATACCCGATTCGATGTCAACTTATATGATCATTGCGAACTACCATGCTCCAAAGGTATCCATGTGAGTTGATACAATACAGAGATACAGTGTGCAGACTGATGTTGTCAAAGTATCTTCACTCGCCTATTGTTTTTGTTATATGTCCTTCGAAGTCGTCATATATGGTCAGTGCGATCGTACCTGCTATTATTGTAGGCATGTCAGATGCTAGAATGCGAAGTTACGGTGTAAACATAGTCGAAGCCGAAGTTTCTTGTTCTCCCTGTTGTGAGCGTTATCTTGATTCAGGATACACTAGACAATGTCTACCTATAAGATGTATAACCGACTTATTATCAAGATTAATAAATTCGAAGTTTTGGCGAACACGCCGGTTTACCGACTCTTGATTGTTGGAATCGAAGTTTTTAGTAGATATGAAGAAGTATAGTACTCCAATCGCATTTAATGAGCTGTCATATATACTTCTCGAATGGGCATTTGAGATGCTAGAATGCAAAGTTACTAAGTAAACATAGTCGAAGTCGAAGTTTCTCGTTCTGCCTGTTCTGTGCGTTGTACCCGCTTCGATGTCGTCTCATATGATCGTTGCGAAATTTTATGCTCCAGAGGTATCTATGTGAGATGATAGAATACAGAGATACAGTGTGCAGACTGATGTTGTCGAAGTATCTCACTTGCCTATTGTTCTCGTTATATGTTCTTCGAAGTCGTCCTATATGGTCAGTGCGATTCAATCTGCTATAACTGTAGGCATGTCAGATGCTAGAATGCAAAGTTACAGTGTATACATAGTCGAAGTCGAAGTTTCTTGTTCTGCCTGTTGTGTGCGTTATACGCGTTTTGATGTCGTCTCATATGATCGATGCGAACTGATAGAATACAGAAATACAGTGTGCAGACTGATGTTGTCGAAGTATCTACACTTGCCTATTGTATATGTCCTTCGAAGTCATCTTATATGGTCAGTGCGATCGTATCTACTATAGCTCTAGGCATGTCAGATTCTAGAATGTGAAGTTACAGTGTGAACATATACGAAGTCGAAGTTTCTTTTTCTGCCTATAGTGTGAGTTATAACCGCTCCGATGTCGTCTTATATGATCGTTGTGACCTAATATGCTTCGGAGGTATCCATGTGAGATGATAGAAAACAGAGATACAGTGTGCAGACTGATATTGTCGAAGTATCCTCACTTGCCTATAAATGTCGTTATATGTCCTTCACAGTCTCTCTTCATGGTCAGTGCGATCGTATCTGTTTCAACTATAGGCAAGTCAGATGCTAGAATTCAGAGCCACAGTGTGATCATAGTCGATGCGAAGTTTCTTGTTCTCCCTGTTGTATTCGTTATACCCGTTTTGATGTCGTCTCATATAATCTTTGCGAACTGATATGCTCTAGAGCTATCCATGTGAGATGATAGAATACAGGAATACATTGTGCAGACTGATGTTGTCGAAGTATCTCAACTTGCCTATTGTTCTCGTTATAAGTCCTTCAAAGTCGTCTTATATGGTCAGTGCGATCGTCAGATGCTAGAAAGCTGAATTACAGAGTGAACATAGTCGGAGTCAAACTTTCTTGTTCTGCCTGTTGTGTGCGTTATACCCGATTCGATGTCAATTCATATGATCGTTGCGAACTACCATGCTTCAGAGGTATCCATGTGAGATGATAGAATACAGAGATACAGTGTGCAGACTGATGTTGTCGAACTATCTCCACTTGCCTATTGTTCTCGTTATATGTCTTTCGAAGTCGTCTTATTTGGTCAGTGCGATCGTATCTGCTATAGCTTCAGGCATGTCAGCTGCTGGAATGCTGAATTCCAGTGTAAACATAGTCGAAGTTTCTTGTTCTGCCTGTTGTGTGCGTCACACCGGCTCCGATGTCGTCTTATGAGATCGTTGCGAACATATATGCTCCAGAGGTATCCATGTGAGATGATAGAATACAGAGAACCGGTATGCGGACTGATGTTGTCGAAGTATCTCCACTTGCCTATTGTTCTCGTTATATGTCCTTCGAAGTCGTCTTATATGGTCAGTGCGATCGTATCTGAAATAGTTCTAGGAATGTCAGATGCTAGAATGCAGAGGTACAGTGTAAACATAGTCGAAGTCAAAGTTTCACCTTCTGCCTGTTGTGTGCGTTATACCCGCTTCGATGTCATCTCATATGATCGTTGCGAACTGATATGCTTCAAAGGATTCCATGTAACATGAAAGAATACAGAGATACAATGTGCGGACTGAAGTTTTCGAAGTATCTTCACTTGCTTTTTGTTCTCATCATGAGTCCTTCAAAGTCGTCTTATATGGTCAGTGCGATCGTATTGCTATAACTGTAGGCATGTCAGATGCTAGAATGCAAAGTTACAGTGTAAACATAGTCGAAGTCAAAGTTTATTGTTCTGCCTGTTGTGTGCGTTATACATGCTTCGATGTCGTCTTATATAATAGTTGCGAACTCATATGCTCCAAAGGTATCCATGTGAGATGATAGAATACAGAGATACGGTGTGCGGACTGATGTTGTCGAAGTATCTTCACTTGCCTATTGTTCTCGTTATATGTCCTTCGAAGCCGTCCTATATGGTCAGTGCGATCGTACCTGCGATTATTGTAGGCATTTCAGATGCTAGGATGCGAAGTTACGGTGTAAACATAGTCGAAGTCGAATCTCCTTGTTCTTCCTGTTGTAAGCGTTATTTTGAATCAGGATACACTAGACAATGTCTACCTATAAGATGTATAACCGACTTATTATCAAGATTAATGAATTCGAAGTTTTGGCGAACACGCCGGTTTACCGACTCTTGATTGTTGGAATCGAAGTTTTTAGTGGATATGAAAAAGTATAGTACTCCACTCGCATATGATAAGCTGTCATATATACTCCCTGAATGGGCATTTGAGATGCTAGAATGCAAAGTTACAAAGTAAACATAGTCGAAGTCGAAGTTTCTTGTTCTGCCTGTTGTGTGCGTTATACCCGTTTTGATGTCGTCTCATATGATCGATGCGAACTGATACGCTCCAGAGGAATTAATGTGAGGTGATAGATTACAGAGATACAGTGTGCAGACTGATGTTGTCGAAGTATCTTCACTTGCCTATTGTCCTCGATATTAGTCCTTCAAAGTCGTCTCATATGGTTAGTGCGATCGTCAGATTCTAGAATGCAAAGTTAGAGAATAGACATGGTCGAAGTCAAGGTTTCTTGTTCTGCCTGTTATGTGCGTTATACCCGATTCGATGTCAACTTATATGATCATTGCGAACTACCATGCTCCAAAGGTATCCATGTGAGTTGATACAATACAGAGATACAGTGTGCAGACTGATGTTGTCAAAGTATCTTCACTCGCCTATTGTTTTCGTTATATGTCCTCAGAAGTCATCTTATATGGTCAGTGCGATCGTACCGGCTATTATTGTAGGCATGTCAGATGCTAGAATGCGAAGTTACGGTGTGAACATAGTCGAAGCCGAAGTTTATTGTTCTCTCTGTTGTGAGCGTTATCTTGATTCAGGATACACTAGACAATGTCTACCTATAAGATGTATAACCGACTTATTATCAAGATTAATAAATTCGAAGTTTTGGCGAACACGCCGGTTTACCGACTCTTGATTGTTGGAATCGAAGTTTTAAGTAGATATGAAGAAGTATAGTACTCCACTCGCATTTAATGAGCTGTCATATATACTTCTCGAATGGGCATTTGACATGCTAGAATGCAAAGTTACAAAGTAAACATAGTCGAAGTCGAAGTTTCTCGTTCTGCCTGTTCTGTGCGTTGTACCCGCTTCGATGTCGTCTCATATGATCGTTGCGAAATTTTATGCTTCAGAGGTATCTATGTGAGATGATAGAATACAGAGATACAGTGTGCAGACTGATGTTGTCGAAGTATCTCACTTGCCTATTGTTCTCGTTATATGTCCTTCGAAGTCGTCCTATATGGTCAGTGCGATCCAATCTGCTATAACTGTAGGCATGTCAGATGCTAGATTGCAGAGTTACAGTGTATACATAGTCGAAGTCGAAGTTTCTTGTTCTGCCTGTTGTGTGCGTTATACCCGTTTTGATGTCGTCTCATATGATCGATGCGAACTGATAGAATACAGAAATACAGTGTGCAGACTGATGTTGTCGAAGTATCTACACTTGCCTATTGTACTCGTTATATGTCCTTCGAAGTCATCTTATATTGTCAGTGCGATCGTATCTACTATAGCTCTAGGCATGTCAGATTCTAGAATGTGAAGTTACAGTGTGAACATATACGAAGTCGAAGTTTTTTTTCTGGCTATAAAGTGAGTTATAACCGCTTCGATGTCGTCCTTTATGTTCGTTGTGACCTAATATGCTTCGGAGGTATCCATGTGAGATGATAGAATACAGAGATACAGTGTGCAGACTGATATTGTCGAAGTATCCTCACTTGCCTATAAATGTCGTTATATGTCCTTCACAGTCTTTCTTTATGGTCAGTGCGATCGTATCTATTTCAACTATAGGCAAGTCAGATGCTAGAATTCAGAGCTACAGTGTGAACATAGTCGATGCGAAGTTCCTTGTTCTCCCTGTTGTATTCGTTATACCCGTTTTGATGTCGTCTCATATGATCTTTGCGAACTGATATGCTCCAGAGCTATCCATGTGAGATGATAGAATACAGGAATACAGTGTGCAGACTGATGTTGTCGAAGTATCTCAACTTGCCTATTGTTCTCGTTATAAGTCCTTCAAAGTCGTCTTATATGGTCAGGGCGATCGTCAGATGCTAGAAAGCTAAGTTACAGAGTGAACATAGTCGAAGTCAAACTTTCTTGTTCTGCCTGTTGTGTGCGTTATACCCGATTCGATGTCAATTCATATGATCGTTGCGAACTACCGTGCTTCAAAGGTATCTATGTGAGATGATAGAATACAGAGATACATTGTGCAGACTGATGTTGTCGAACTATCTCCACTTGCCTATTGTTCTCGTTATATATCCTTCGAAGTCGTCTTATTTGGTCAGTGCGATCGTATCTGCTATAGCTTCAGGCATGTCAGCTGCTGGAATGCTGAATTCCAGTGTGAACATAGTCGAACTCGAAGTTTCTTGTTCTGCCTGTTGTGTGCGTTACACCGGCTTCGATGTCGTCTTATGAGATCGTTGCGAACATATATGCTCCAGAGGTATCCATGTGAGATGATATAATACAGAGATACGGTATGCGGACTGATGTTGTCGAAGTATCTCCACTTGCCTATTGTTCTCGTTATATGTCCTTCGAAGTCGTCTTATATGGTCAGTGCGATCGTATCTGAAATGGCTCTAGGAATGTCAGATGCTAGAATGCAGAGGTACAGTGTAAACATAGTCGAAGTCGAAGTTTCACCTTCTGCCTGTTGTGTGCGTTATACCCGCTTCGATGTCATCTCATTTGATCGTTGCGAACTGATATGCTCCAAAGGATTCCATGTAAGATGATAGAATACAGAGATACAATGTGCGGACTGATGTTTTCGAAGTATCTTCACTTGCTTTTTGTTCTCATCATGAGTCCTTCAAAGTCGTCTTATATAGTCAGTGCGATCGTATTGCTATAACTGTAGGCATGTCAGATGCTAGAATGCAAAGTTACAGTGTAAACATAGTCGAAGTCAAAGTTTCTTGTTCTGCCTGTTGTGTGCGTTATACATGCTTCGATGTCGTCTTATATAATAGTTGCGAACTCATATGCTCCAAAGGTATCCATGTGAGATGATAGAATACAGAGATACGGTGTGCGGACTGATGTTGTCGAAGTATCTTCACTTGCCTATTGTTCTCGTTATATGTCCTTCGAATCCGTCCTATATGGTCAGTGCGATCGTACCTGCAATTATTGTAGGCATGTCAGATGCTAGAATGCGAAGTTACCGTGTAAACATAGTCGAAGTCGAATCTTCTTGTCCTCCCTATTGTAAGCGTTATTTTGAATCAGGATACACTAGACAATGTCTACCTATGAGATGTTCAACCGATTTATTATCGAGATTGATAAATTCGAAGTTCTGGCGAACACGCCGGTTCACCGACTGTTGATTGTTGGAATCGAAGTTGTCAGTAGATATGAAAAAGTATAGTACTCCACTCGCATATGATAAGCTGTTATATATACTCCCTGAATGGGCATTCAAGATGCTTGGATGCGAAGTTACAAAGTAAACATAGTCGAAGTCAAAGTTTCTCGTTCTGCCTGTTGTGTGCGTTAGACCCGTTTTGATGTCGTCTCATATGATCGATGCGAACTGATATGCTCCAGAGGAATTCATGTGAGGTGATAGAATAAAGAGATACAGTGTGCAGACTGATGTTGTCGAAGTATCTTCACTTGCCTATTGTACTCGTTATATATAATGTCCTTCGAAGTCATCTTATATGGTCAGTGCGATCATATTGTAATGATATTTCCCTTGGAGGGGCTTTAGAAACATCAGCAGGAAGGCAGGAGTACAACGATCATCCTGTATCACGCATACCAGATTGCTCTCCTACCTCCCAATGCACTAGCATATTCCCGAACACTCAATATATGCCGCGGTGACAGATAACGTCACAGAAGATTCTGGAATGTTCTGGAAACAATCGATGCAACAATGAGAGAGAGAGGTTCGTTCTAAGAAGCTTCTAGAACAAAAAGAAGGAGACGGAAGTTCATTCGAGAAGGTTCTCGAACCAAAGCCTGTCTAGTTATCTCATATATAAACGGCCGAATAACTGCCGTCGGGGAGTAAAACAGCGAGTGTCAGAGAGACAGTTATATACCGCGTGTTATAAATCGTTTTACATAAATAGTAGTTATAAGTTCGTTATAAATTAGTGTTTCTATAGTTCAAATAAATCAGTTGGATAATAAATAGTGTCGTGTTCGCTTCTGCACCCGAATAACGTAACAATTGGTGTCAGAAGTGTGGGATATTCCAGTGTGAAGTGAACAGACCGTTGCAATGAAGAAACTACACGAGTTGAGAGTGGTGGACTTGAAACGCGAGTTGGAGGAGAGAGATCTCGATACAACAGGGATCAAGACTACACTTCAGCATCGTCTCATAGAGTATATGGTGAGCGTAGGTCAGGACCCAGAGACGTTCACCTTCGAAGAACCAGCTTCAGCGGAATCGATGTTGGCTGGGATCTCGGAACAGATAGCGGCTCAGCGACAGGACATAGCGGCTCAGCGACAGGACATTGCGGTTCAGATGGTGGCTCAGCAGGAGAAGATTACGGACCAGATAGCGGCTCAGCGACAGGACATTGCGGACCAGATGGTGGTCCAGCAGGAGAAGATCACGGACCAGATAGCGGCTCAGCGACAGGACATTGCGGATCAGATGGTGGCTCAGCAGGAGAAGATCACGGATCAGATGGTGGCTCACCAAGAGAAGATCGCGGATCAGATGCGTGCTCAGCAGGAGACAATCTCAGCTCAGCAAGATCACATAGCCTTTCAAATCTCAGCCAAACGAGACGAGGTATTAGCTCAGATGACCGCTCAACGAGAAGAGGTGCTGGCACGTATTTCTGCTCAGCAAGATCAGATCGCCTCCCAGATATCAGCCCAACGAGAAGAAGTATTGACTCAGATATCAACACATCGGGAAAAAGTTATGACTCAGATCGCTGCTCAGCAAGAACAGATCGTTGCTCAGCAAGAACAGATCGCGTCTCAGCAGGACAAGATTATAGCTCAGGTTTCAACCCAATTCACCACCCAGATAGAAGAAATGAAGAAGGAGCTGCAGCTCGAAATAGAAAGAATAGCTGTGCTGGAGAAGTCTGAAAATGGTCAAGGACTCATGATTGAAACCACAGTAGGGCCAAATGCAGTGACTACTACCAATCGAGTAAAACCACCTACATTCGATGGAAAAACATCGTGGCCGAACTATCTGAAGCAGTTCGAAGCAGCTTCCAAAGCCAATGGGTGGACATCCAAGGACAAGGTTGTGGCTTTGACAGTAGCTCTACGGGGTGATGCATTGAACATCTTGCAAGCCATTCCGGAAGGTGAAGTCGATAGCTACGAACATCTCGTCAAACGTCTCGACATGCGATTTGGCCATGAACACCTGCAACAAGTGTTTCAATCACAAATGAAGAGCCGTCGACAGAGAGCCAACGAGAGTCTTCAAGAATTCGAAGTGGATGTAGCCCGATTGGTCCACTGTGCCTACCCATCAGCCCCAGAGTCCCTTATGGAATGTCTAGCTGTTCAAACGTTCGTGGATGGATTGCGGGATATCGAAATGCAAAAAGCAGTTCGCCAGACTCGACCAAAAGACCTCACCAGTGCTCTGACAGCTGCGCTTGAGATCGAGGCCGCAGCAGAAGCTTCCCGAGGATCAGCGAGAGTCCGAGAAATGAACGACAGCGGAAACATAGCGGAAAATACCAGGCAAGATCCTAATGAAGCCTTGATAAACGCCATCAAGGGCCTCTTAAATGAGAAAAAGAGACCAGTTCAAACGACTGCAGGGAAACTGAAGCGGGTCGATCACAAGAAACCAGCTTCGACCCGTCATTCTCAAGATCCTCTCATCTTTGTGGCATCCCTACGGCGTGATAACAGCAGCGTCTACGTAGATGGACAGATCGACGGAAAGAAATGCGCATTGTTGGTGGATACTGGTGCATCGAAGACGATCCTGCGACGTGGACTTCTGCCGTCTTCCAGAAAACAACTTGTGAAATCAAGATGGCGTCTGAGAACTGCTACGGGTGAAGCTGCTACCGTTTATGGGGAAATCGATGTGGATATATCGATCGGGACCGTCAAATTTCCACATCGAGCTATCATGGCGGATATTGAAGAAGATGTTATTCTGGGAATGGACATCATGGGTGCGCACGGGATTCAACTGGACTTCAGAAGCAGAACACTCAAGGTGGGTGCCGAAGAGATCTTCTTACATCCACGAGTGGAGGTAGCGGCAGGGGTAACGTTAGAAGAGGACGTCCTGTTACCGAAAAGGAGCGAGACCATTGTCGCAGCGCGGATTGAGGTTACATTGGAGCGAGGCAGTCCCATCATCATGGAACCCTGGAACCATGACGAGGAAGTCGGACGTGGAATTTTAGTCGGCAAGGCTTTACTGTCAGCAGACGAACATGTACCTGTTCGATTTATCAACATAAATAACTACCCTGTGACGATTGGCAGAGGAACCAAGATTGGAACCTGTGTCCCGGCAGCCTCCATAATCCACCAGGTGGCAGCAACCACTGATGGGGCCGACAAGTATGAAGAACTCGTCTCTGCTGCAAGCGACTCACTCAACAACCGACAGAAGGAGAAGTTATTCGAGTTACTACAGAGGTATAGATCCATTTTCATACCTGCCAATGGAAAAACAGGTAGAACCAACATCGTCAGTCACAAAATCGATACGGGAGATACCAGACCGATTCGTCAACCAGCCCGAAGATTACCACAGGCCAAGAGAAAAATTGCAGGAAAGATCATCCAGGAAATGGAACAAGACGGGGTAATCGAGCCATCCAATAGTCCTTGGGCTTCACCAGTGGTACTAGTGAAGTAGAAAGACGGAAACACTCGTTTCTGCGTGGACTATCGCCGATTGAACAACGTGACGAAGAAGGACAGTTATCCGTTGCCTCGAATTGACGACAAACTCGACACGTTGGCGGAATCGAATCTTTTCTCCACTCTGGACCTGAAAAGTGGATATTGGCAGGTGGAAATGGTTCCGGCAGATAAGGAAAAGACAGCTTTCACCATCGGCACTGGATTATGGCAAACAAGGTAATGCCTTTCGGACTCTGCAATGCTCCGGCCACCTTCGAACGAATCATGGAGAATGTGTTGAGGGGACTCTCCTGGAAGACATACCTGGTTTATCTGGATGACATCATCGTGATCGGTAAAACTTTTGAAGAACATCTGGTTAACCTAGAGGAAGTCTCCAAGAGAGTTCAGGCTGCAAACCTCACACTCAATCTGAAGAAATGTCATCTGCTGCAGAAACGGGTTAACTACTTGGGACACGTCGTAGGAAGGCAGGGTGTGGAAGTCGACCCTGAGAAAGTACGAGCAGTGAAGCAATGGCCAGTACCAACAGATAAGCATCAACTCAGGAGCTTTCTTGGACTCTGCACTTATTATCGACGTTACGTTCGAATGTTTTCGGATATTGCAAAGCCTCTGACTCGTCTCACCGAGGAAGCACGCCCCTTCCACTGGGATCCAGAATGCCAGGTCGCCTTTGATGCTCTGAAGGAACGCTTGACCACGACACCGATTCTTGGGTATCCACTTCCACAAGGACAATTCATTCTTGACACAGATGCCAGTAATATCGGCATTGGTGGAGTCCTTTCGCAGTATCAAGATGGGCAAGAGCGAGTCATCGGTTACTTCAGCAAGGTGCTATCGAAGGCAGAACGGAACTACTGCGTTACCAGGAGGGAACTATTGGCCATGGTGAAATCAGTGGAGCATTTCTATAAGTACCTCTATGGGCGAAAATTCCTTCTCAGGACGGACCACGCTGCATTGAAGTGGCTCCTGAATTTCAAGAACCCCGAAGGCCAAGTAGCTCGTTGGATCGAGAGGCTCCAGGAATATGACTTCGAGATAGCACACCGAGTGGGGACAAGCCATAAGAATGCAGATGCATTGTCCAGAAGGCCATGTCCACCTGAGTGCTCACATTGCAGTCGTTTGGAGGATAAGGAAGCAGTCCTCTATAGAACCACCGTTGTCAATGGAGATTGGTTACCTGCGGCAATCAAGCAAGAGCAAGAAAAGGACCCAGAACTTCGGAAGCTTCGAGAATGGAAGGAAGCGAATCGCCGCCCTTCTTGGCAAGAAGTAGCACCATCTTCACAGACTTTGAAGGCGTACTGGAGTCAGTGGGAATCCTTGGTATTAGAAGATGACCTGCTCAAGAGGAATCTCGAGAGCAATGATGGGTCGGATAATCGGATGCAGTTGGTCATTCCTAGGAGCCGAGTGTCGGAAGTACTTGGATATGTACATGATGGAACTTCAGGGAGACATCTAGGAGTGAAGAAGACACTACAGCGGGTACGAGAGCGGTTCTACTGGGTGAACTGCAGTGACGACGTCAAGGAGTGGTGCCGTAAATGCACCGTGTGCTTTGCCAGTAATGGGCCTCATCGTAAACCAAGGGCACCCATGAGACAGTACAATGTTGGAAGCCCATTCGAGAGGATTGCCATGGATATTGCGGGGCCGTTTCCAGTGACTGATAATGGAAATAAATACATCCTTGTCTGCATGGACTACTTCACCAAGTGGGTAGAAGCGTATGCGATCCCTAACCAGGAAGCCGTAACGGTCGCCGATGTCCTAATGAATCAACTCATCAGTCGTTTTGGGGTGCCATTGGAACTTCACTCTGATCAGGGCCAAAACTTCGAGAGTGAAGTGTTCAAGAAGATGAGCGAGAAGTTAGGAATCAAAAAAACAAGAACAACTTCGTTGCATCCACAGTCAGATGGCATGGTGGAGCGAATGAATCGAACAATAGGGAGGTATCTCTGCAAAGTCGTAGATCAACACCAACAAGACTGGGATCAACATATTCCTTTCTTCTTGATGGCCTACAGATCTGCAGTACAGGAATCTACAGGACAAACTCCGGCGAAGGTTCTATTTGGACGGGAGATGAGGCTTCCATGTGACTTGGTCTTTGGATGTAGACCAGGTGAGGACATAGTGGGGGAATATTACGTCACGGATTTGATGAAAAAGATGAACGATATTCACGAATTGGTTCGTTCTAATCTGAAAATAGCCAGCGATCGCATGAAAGACCGATACGACTTCAGAGCTGGGGGTGCAGGATACGCAGAAGCAGACCTGGTGTGGTTGTACAATCCACAAAGGAAACGAGGTATTTGTCCAAAACTACAGAGATCTTGGGAAGGACCTTATACCGTCAAGAAGAAGATCAACGATGTCATATACCGCATCAGTAAAGAACCCAGTGGCAAACCAAGAGTCGTTCATTTCAACAGACTAGCACCATTCGAGGGAACACAAGATCAACAAGTTCAACAAATTTGTCCAGAAGAAAATGAGCTTACATTCGACGAATTCATTGGGACATACAGTGGTTCATCAAAAGCAAGGTTTGGCGTCACCAAGGAAGAGCACCGCGACCTTTTTGCCATTCCTGTAGAATACGCACTAGCTCACTGCGTCGCCGAGGACCTTCAGATGTCTCAAGGAATAGCGAACAAGTTCATGAGGAAGTTCGGGAAGTTAGAAGAGCTTCATCAACAAGGTCCCTCCGTCGGTCGAGCACTAGAAATAGAAGATATCAGCACTGAAGGAAAAAGGTCTCTGTTTTATCTTATAACGAAAGGAAGATCTTCTGAGAAACCCACTTACAAGGACCTCTGGGAGACGCTAGTCGACTTGCGAAGCATCATACTCGAGAAGGACATACAGAAGATAGCTGTTCCAAAGCTAGGGTGTGGTCTGGATGGCTTGAATTGGAGAGTTGTAAGGAACATGCTGGAGGTTTTATTTAGATTCATCGGAGTTGAAATTCTGGTATGCTGCTGGAACTCCAAGGGAACTCCAAGAGAGAAGACAGTGCCATGTTATTTCTACCATACTGCACGTTGTAAAAATGAAACCAGTTGTCCCTATCTTCATAGTGATCAGAATGCATTCCAGGAGGAATGCGTTTCAAGGAGGGGGCAGTGTAATGATATTTCCCTTGGAGGGGCTTTAGAAACATCAGCAGGAAGGCAGGAGTACAACGATCATCCTGTATCACGCATACCAGATTGCTCTCCTACCTCCCAATGCACTAGCATATTCCCGAACACTCAATATATGCCGCGGTGACAGATAACGTCACAGAAGATTCTGGAATGTTCTGGAAACAATCGATGGAACAATTAGAGAGAGAGGTTCGTTCTAAGAAGCTTCTAGAACAAAAAGAAGGAGACGGAAGGTCATTCGAGAAGGTTCTCGAACCAAAGCCTGTCTAGTTATCTCATATATAAACGGCCGAATAACTGCCGTCGGGGAGTAAAACAGCGAGTGTCAGAGAGACAGTTATATACCGCGTGTTATAAATCGTTTTACATAAATAGTAGTTATAAGTTCGTTATAAATTAGTGTTTCTATAGTTCAAATAAATCAGTTGGAAAATAAATAGTGTCGTGTTCGCTTCTGCACCCGAATAACGTAACAATATCTACTATAGCGATAGGCATGTCAGAATCTAGAATGTGAAGTTACAGTGTGAACATATTCGGAGTCAAAGTTTCTCGTTCTGCCTATTGTGTGAGTTATAACCGCTTCGATGTCATCTTATATGATCGTTGCGAACTAATATGCTTCGAAAGTATCCATGTGAGATGATAGAATACTAGAGATACAGTGTGCAGACTGATGTTGTCGAAGTATCCTCACTTGCCTATTTATCTCGTTATATGTCCTTTACAGTCTTCCTATATGGTCAGTGCAATCGTATCTGTTCCAACTGTAGGCATGTCGGATGCTAGAATGCAAAGTTACAGTGTAAATATAGCCGAAGTCGAAGTTTCTTGTCTTGCCTGTTGTGTGCGTTATACCCGTTTTGATGTCGTTTCATATAATCGATGCGAACTGATATGCTGCAGCGGTATATATGTGAGATGATGAAATACAGAGATGCAGTGTGCAGACTGATGTTGTCAAAGTATCTTCACTTGCCTATTGTTCTCGTTATATGTCCTTCGAAGTCGTCTTATATGGTCAGTGCGATCGTACCTGCTATTGCTGTAGGCATGTCAGATGCAAGAATGCGGAGTTACAGTGTAAACATAGTCGGAGTCGAAGTTTCTTGTTCTGCCTGTTGTGTGCGTTATACCCGCTTCGATGTCGTCTTATATGATGTCCTCATATATGATTGTTTCGAACATATATGCTTCAGAGGTATGTATGTGAGATAAAAGACTACAGAGATACAGTGTGCAGACTGATGTTGTCGAAGTGTCTCACTTGCCTATTGTTCTCGTTATATGTCCTTCGAAGTCGTCCTATATAGTCAGTGTGATCGAACATGCTATAACTGTGGGCATGTCAGATGCTAGAATGCAAAGTTGAAGTGTATACATAGTCGAAGTCGAAGTTTCTTGTTCTGCCTGTTGTGTGCGTTATACCCGTTTTGATGTCGTCTCATATGATCGATGCGAACTGATATGCTCCACAGAAATTCATGTGAGGTGATAGAATACAGAGATACAGTGTGCATACTGATGTTGTCGAAGTATCTACACTTGCCTATTGTACTCGTTATATGTCCTTCGAAGTCATCTTATATGGTCAGTGCGATCGTATCTACTATAGCCCTAGGCATGTCAGATTCTAGAATGTGAAGTTACAGTGTGAACATATACGAAGTCGATGTTTCTTTTTCTGCCTATAGTGTGAGTTATAACCGCTTCGATGTCGTCTTATATGATCGTTGTCACCTAATATGCTTCGGAGGTATCCATGTGAGATGATAGAATACAGAGATATGCTGAATTCCAGTGTAAACATAGTCGAAGTCGAAGTTTCTTGTTCTGCCTGTTGTGTGCGTTACACCGGCTTCGATGTCGTCTTATGTGATCGTTGCGAACATATATGCTCCAAAGGTATCTATGTGAGATGATAGAATACAGAGATACGGTATGCGGACTGATGTTGTCGAAGTATCTCCACTTGCCTATTGTTCTCGTTATATGTCCTTCGAAGTCGTCTTATATGGTCAGTGCGATCATATCTGAAATAGCTCTAGGAATGTCAGATGCTAGAGCAGAGGTACAGTGTAAACATAGTCGAAGTCAAAGTTTCACCTTCTGCCTGTTGTGTGCGTTATGCCCGCTTCGATGTCATCTCATATGATCGATGCGAACTGATATGCTCCGAAGGATTCCATGTTAGATGATAGAATACAGAGATACAATGTGCGGACTGATGTTTTCGAAGTATCTTCACTTGCTTTTTGTTCTCATCATGAGTCCTTCAAAGTCGTCTTATATGGTCAGTGCGATCGTATTGCTATAACTGTAGGCATGTCAGATTCTAGAATGCAAAGTTACAGTGTAAACATAGTCGAAGTCAAAGTTTCTTGTTCTGCCTGTTGTGTGCGTTATACATGCTTCGATGTCGTCTTATATAATAGTTGCGAACTCATATGCTCCAAAGGTATCCATGTGAGATGATAGAATACAGAGATACGGTGTGCAGACTGATGTTGTCGAAGTATCTTCACTTGCCTATTGTTCTCGTTATATGTCCTTCGAAGCCGTCCTATATGGTCAGTGCGATCGTACCTGCAATTATTGTAGGCATGTCAGATGCTAGAATGCGAAGTTACCGTGTAAACATAGTCGAAGTCGAATCTTCTTGTTCTCCCTGTTGTGAGCGTTATTTTGAATCAGGATACACTAGACAATGTCTACCTATGGGATGTTTAACCGATTTATTATCAAGATTGATAAATTCGAAGTTTTGGCGAACACGCCGGTTTACCGACTCTTGATTGTTGGAATCGAAGTTTTTAAGTAGATATGAGAAAGTATAGTACTCCACTCGCATATGATAAGCTGTCATATATACTTCCTGAATGGGCAGTTAAGATGCTAGAATGCAAAGTTACAAAGTAAACATAGTCGAAGTCGAAGTTTCTCGTTCTGCCTGTTGTGTGCGTTAGACCCGTTTTGATGTTGTCTCATATGATCGATGCGAACTGATATGCTCCAGAGGAATTTATATGAGGTGATAGAATACAGAGATACAGTGTGCAGACTGATGTTGTCGAAGTATCTTCACTTGCCTATTGTACTCGTTATATATTATGTCCTTCGAAGTCATCTTATATGGTCAGTGCGATCATATCTACTATAGCGATAGGCATGTCAGATTCTAGGATGTGAAGTTACAGTGTGAACATATTCGAAGTCAAAGTTTCTTGTTCTGCCTATTGTGTGAGTTATAACCGCTTCGATGTCATCTTACATGATCGTTGCGAACTAATATGCTTCGAAAGTATCCATGTGAGATGATAGAATACTAGAGATACAGTGTGCAGATTGATGTTGTCGAAGTATCCTCACTTGCCTATTTATCTCGTTATATGTCCTTCACAGTCTTCCTATATGGTCAGTGCGATCGTATCTGTTCCAACTGTAGGCATGTCGGATGATGTTGTCGAAGTATCTCCACTTGCCTATTGTTCTCGTTATATGTCCTTCGAAGTCGTCTTATATGGTCAGTGCGATCTTATCTGCTATACCTCTAGGAATGTCAGATGCTAGAATGCAGAGGTACAGTGTAAACATAGTCGAAGTCAAAGTTTCACCTTCTGCCTGTTGTGTGCGTTATACCCGCTTCGATGCCATCTCATATGATCGTTGCGAACTGATATGCTCCAAAGGATTCCATGTAAGATGATAAAATATAGAGATACAATGTGCGGACTGAAGTTTTCGAAGTATCTTCACTTGCTTTTGTTCTAATCATGAGTCCTTCAAAGTCGTCTTATATGGTCAGTGCGATCGTATTCGCTTTAACTGTAGGCATGTCAGATGCTAGAATGCAAAGTTACAGTGTAAACATAGTCGAAGTCGAAGTTTCTTGTTCTGCCTGTTGTGTGCGTTATACCCACTTCGATGTCGTCTCATATGATCGTTGCAAATTTTCATGCTCCAGAGGTATCTATGTGAGATGATATAAAACAGAGGAACAGTGTGCAGACTGATGTTGTCGAAGTATCTTACTTGCCTATTGTTCTCGTTATATGTCTTTCGAAGTCGTCCTATATGGTCAGTGCGATCGAATCTGCTATAACTGTAGGCATGTCAGATGCTAGAATGCAAAGTAACAGTGTATACATAGTCGAAGTCGAAGTTTCTTGTTCTGCCTGTTGTGTGCATCATACCCGTTTCGATGTTGTCTCATATGATCGATGCGAACTGATATGCTCCACAGAAATTCATGTGAGATGATAGAAAACAGAGATACAGTGTGCAGACTGATGTTGTCGAAGTATCCACACTTGCCTATTGTACTCGTTATATGTCCTTCGAAGTCATCTCATATGGTCAGTGCGATCGTTTTTACTATAGCTGTAGGCATGTCAGATTCTAGGATGTGAAGTTGAAGTGTGAACATGTACGAAGTCAAAGTTTCTTTTTCTGCCTATTGTGTGAGTTATAATCGCTTCGATGTCGTCCTATATGATCGTTGCGACCTGATATGCTCCGAAGGTATCCATGTGAGATGATAGGATACAGAGATACAGTGTGCAGACTGATGTTGTCGAATTATCCTCACTTGCCTATAAATGTCGTTATATGTCCCTCACAGTCTTTCTTTATGGTCAGTGCGATCGTTTCTGTTTCAACTATAGGCATGTCAGATGCTAGAATTCAGATCCATAGTGTAAACATAGTCGATGCGAAGTTTCTTGTTCTCCCTGTCGTATTCGTTATTATCGTTCTAATGTCGTCTCATATGATCTTAGCGAACTGATATGCTCCAGAGGTATCCATGTGAGATGATAGAATACAGGAATACAGTGTGCAGACTGATGTTGTCGAAGTATCTCAACTTGCCTATTGTTCTCGTTATAAGTCCTTCAAAATCGTCTTATATGGTCAGTGCGATCGTCAGATGCTAGAATGCTAAGTTACAGAGTGAATGAAGTCGAAGTCGAAGTTTCTTGTTCTGCCTGTTGTGTGCGTTATACTCGATTCGATGTCAACTCATATGATCGTTGCGAACTACCATGCTTCAAAGGTATCCATGTGAGATGATAGAATACAGAGAAACAGTGTGCGGACTGATGTTGTCGAACTATTTCCACTTGCCTATTGTTCTCGTTATATGCCCTTCGAAGTCGTCTTATTTGGTCAGTGCGATCGTATCTGCCACAGCTTCAGGCATGTTATATGCTAGAATGCAAAGTTACAGTGTATAGTCGAAGTCGAAGTTTCTCGTTCTGCTTGTTGTGTGCGTTATACCCGCTTCGATGTCGTCTCATATGATCGTTGCGAATTTTTATGCTCCAGAGGTATGTATGTGAGATGATAGAATACAGAGGTACAGTGTGCAGACTGATGTTGTCGAAGTATATCACTTGCCTATTGTTCTCGTCATATGACCTTCGAAGTCGTCCTATATGGTCAGTGCGATCGAATCTGCTATAATTGTAGGCATGTCAGATGCTAGAATGCAAAGTTACAGTGTATACATAGTCGAAGTCGAAGTTTCTTGTTCTGCCTGTTGTGTGCGTTATACCCGCTTTGATGTCGTTTCATATGATCGATGCGAACTGATATGCTCCACAGAAATTCATGTGAGGTGATAGAATACAGAGATACAGTGTGCAGATGAAGTATCTACACTTGCCTATATCAAAGACTGGAACATTTGGCACGATAATACACTACACTGTTCAACCACTAATCAAACCGATTTTTTAACGCCTTGACACGTGTTTCGCCAACTATGTTGGCATCTTCAGGAGAAGATTAAGGCAATTTATTAGGCATTCCGAAAGATAAAGTGGACACACTTGAAAAGTCGGGAATATACGGAATAAGTTGTAATGATTGTGATAAAACATATATATGCCAAACCAGGCGACCCATAAAAACAAGGTTCAAAGAACACATAGCCCATTTAAAATATGGCAGGTTAGATAAATCTTGTGTAGCCGTACATATGTTCAATCACAATCATAACACACATATTACTAACCTTAAATTAGTTGAGCAAGTTGATGACATTAGAAAACTAGACGCATATAAAAGCTTGGAGATATTTAAGAATAGTAATAGAGTAATGAATGAGGATAATGGACCTATTCCATATAGCCCTCTTCATAGTTCAGTGAAATAAAAATCAAGATTAACATGTGAACTCAACCATGACAAGCATTAACTTTACGGTTAGTTTTTCACAGTTGGGTGAACATATACCTAGTATATAGGCAGCACAGTAGAATAGGTTATTTCTCTTGAAGATGCAAACATATTTAGCGAAACACGTGTCAAGGCGTTGAACAATCGGTTTGGTTAGTGGTAAAACAGTGTAGTGTACACTTGCCTATTGTACACGTTATATGTCCTTCGAAGTCATCTCATATGGTCAGTGCGATCGTATCCACTATAGCTGTAGGCATGTCAGATTCTAGAATGTGAAGTTACAGTGTGAACATATACAAAGTCAAAGTTTTTTTTTTGCCTATTGTGTGAGTTATATCTGCTTCGATGTCGTCTTTATGATCGTTGCGACCTAATATGCTCCGGAGGTATCCATGTGAGATGATAGAATACAGAGATACAGTTTGCAGATTGATGTTGTCGAAGTATCATCACTTGCCTATAAATGTCGTTATATGTCCTTCACAGTTTTTCTTTATGGTCAGTGCGATCGTATATGTTTCAACTATTGTCATGTCAGATGCTAGAATTCAGAGCCACAGTGTAAACATAGTCGATGCGAAGTTTCTTGTTCTCCCTGTTTATTCGTTATATCCGTTTTGATGTCGTCTCATTTGATCTTTGCGAACTGATATGCTCCAGAGGTATCCATGTGAGATGATAGAACACAGGAATACAGTGTGCAGACTGATGTTGTCGAAGTATCTCAACTTGCCCATTGTTCTCGTTATAAGTCCTTCAAAGTCGTCTCATATGGTCAGTGCGATCGTCAGATGCTAGAATGCTGAGTTACAGAGTGAACATAGTCGAAGTCGAAGTTTCTTATTCTGCCTGTTGTATGCGTTATACCCGATTCGATGTCAACTCATATGATCGTTGCAAACTTCCATGCTCCAAAGGTATCCATGTGAGATGATAGAATACAGAGATACAGTGTGCAGACTGATGTTGTCGAACTATCTCCACTTGCCTATTGTTCTCGTTATATGTCCTTCGAAGTCGTCTCATTTGGTCAGTGCGATCGTATCTGCTATAGCTTCAGGCATGTCAGATGCTGGAATGCTAAGTTACAGTGTAAACATATTCGAAGTCGAAGTTTCCTGTTCTTCCTGTTGTGTGCGTTACACCGGCTTCGATGTCGTCTTATATGATCGTTGCGAACATATATGCTCCAAAGGTATCTATGTGAGATGATAGAATACAGAGATACGGTATGCGGACTGATGTTGTCGAAGTATCTCCACTTGCCTATTCTTCTCGTTGTATGTCCTTCGAAGGCGTCCTAAATGGTCAGTGCGATCGTATCTGCAATTACTGTAGGCATGTCAAATGCTAGAATGCGAAGGTACAGTGTAAACATAGTCGAAGTCGAAGTTTCTTGCTCTCCATGTTGTGAGCGTTATTTTGATTCTGGTAACACCAGACAATGTCTACCTATAAGATTTATATCCGACTCAATATCAAGATTGATAAATTCGAAATTTTGGCGAACACGCCGGTTTTCCGACTCTTGATTGTTGGAATCGAAGTTTTTGGTGGATATGAAAAACCATATTTATGTCATATACTGCTTGAATGGGCATTTAAGATGCTAGAATGCAAAGTTACAAAGTAGACATAGTCGAAGTCGAAGTTTCTTGTTCTGCCTGTTGTGTGCATTATATCCGCTTCGATCTCGTCTCATATGATCATTGCGAACTTATATGCTCCAGAGGTATCTATGTGAGATGATAGAATACAGAGATACAGTGTGCAGACTGATGTTGTCAAAGTATCTTCACTTGCCTATTGTTCTCGCAATCGTCTTAAATGGTCAGTGCGATCGTCAGATGCTGGAATGCAAAGTTACAGAATTAACATAGTCGAAGTTGAAGTTTCCTGTTCTGCCTGTTGTGTGCGTTATACCCGATTCGATGTCAACTTATATGGTCGTTGCGAACTACCATGCTCCAGAGGTATTCATGTGAGATGATTGAATACAGAGATACAGTGTCGAGACTGATGTTGTCAAAGTATATTCACTTGCCAATTGTTCTCGTTATATGTCCTTCGGAGTCGTCTCATATGGTCAGTGCGATCGTACCTGCTATTGCTGTAGGCATGTCAGATGCGAGAATGCTGAGTTACAGTGTGAACATATTCGAAGTCAAAGTTTCTTGTTCTGCCTATTGTGTGAGTCATAACCGCTTCGATGTCGTCTCATATGATCGTTCCGAACTAATGCGCTTCGAAAGTATCCATGTGAGATGATAGAATACAGAGATACAGTGTGCAGACTGATGTTGTAGAAGTATCCTCACTTGCCTATTTATCTCGTTATATGTCCTTCACAGTCTTCCTTTATGGTCAGTGCGATCGTATCTGTTCCATCTGTAGGCATGTCAGATGCTAGAATTCAGAGCCACAGTGTAAACATAGTCGAAGTTTCTTGTTGAAATGGCGCCGACGAAGGTTAACACGCTCTCACCTTCGAGAAGTAAACTTGATAAATATCAATGTTTCGATTGTAAAAAAGCTGTGGAATCATATGTGAAATGTGCAAAGTGCAGTTAACATTTTGTTACGTAAATTTAGTGCTGATACGCCACTGGCGAACTTTCAGTGTCTGTATTCATAGACTCGGTGTGGTGAGGTGGTCCTGTCAACCGAGGTGATGATGACATGAAACAATGCACCTTATCTGCAGGGAACAGTAAACATAGCTGAAGCCACATGCAGAAAAAGGGACGAAAGTGTGAAACCAAAACCAGACATTTTTTAGTACCAATTGGGATTAGGCCGAGTTCTGATCTTCAGTTGACTGCTCATTTTACTGTATTCTTTAATTCATTATTCTAATTCCTTTTGTGTAATTTCGACGAATATACATATTGTTCAAAAGTTTCGCCTTGTTCAGTGTGTATACTTCAAATCCTATAGAAGAAAGTGTATCACCAGAATCAGTAACCTATTAAAATACAGTCCACTAAAACCATCTATCGAAACATCAAAACGAAATAACATTAAGTGGTCCAGTCGAGCAGGATATATCAAACAGTGACGTCTTCATCCGAAGATAAATCCGAAAAAGTGACTTCTCTATATTCAGAGAAAAATCCAGTGACTTCTCTTGATTGAGAAGAATCCGAATATTATATCCTTCTCCTACAGCCGATACAGTGACTTCCCTGCACAGGGAAAAAGCCAGTGACTTCTCCTAATTGAGAAAAAGCCGAACAGTGACATCTTCATCCGAAGATAAATCCGATATAGTGACTTCTCTGTACAGAGAACAGCGAGTGACCTCTCTTTATTGAGAGAAATCCGGTATTGTGTATATAAGACTGAATTCAAAAACCGAACTGAGTGACTTCTCTACATATTGAGAAATAGCCGAAACAAAGACTTAGTGTAGACAATTCGCCTAGTGACTTCTCCATACAGTGAGAAAAATCCGAGAAAGAACCGATCGAAATCGCGAGACTTGTGAGTGACAAAGCCGGCGCTTGAGATCAAAGCGCGGCTTTCCAGCCAAGAAGTACCCACAGCGTCCCGACGTGTGACCTAGAGGCAGCGTAAGGTCCTGGTAAAGCGTACCAGAAACAAAGTGAGTCCTTTCCAATTTTATAATCCTTTCAGATTCCTTTGGCATAGTACTGTGTAGAAACGATGGCAGATTTACAAAACCTGTTGAGACAACGAGATTCTCTGAATGCTCGTTTAGCTAGTTTTGAAAAATTCCTTACTGACGTAGTTAGTGAAACAGATGAGAATCAACACCTCCTTGCAAGAAAAATAATTGAGTTAGAAACTAAAGTTAATAGACAAGAGGGCTTATTTATAGAATTCGATAGACTTCAGGGGTTAATTGAGGTACATGACGATATTGTTGTTGCTCAGGTAGCAGAACAATTTCAAATACGGGAAAACTATGAATCGAAACATGACTCATTGCTTTCAAAGGCTAAAGCAGTGATAACGAAGCACAGAGAGGTAGAAATAGAAAGATTCGATTCAGATGTAGAACCTACGGAATCAAATGCAAATTCAATCTCAAACCGATCAAGAAGTCATCGCTCTTATAATAATCCAGTCAGTTCTGCCAATCGTAAAATCAATGTTGAATTGCCAAGAATCAAACTACCAACCTTTTCAGGTAGCTACGAGAAATGGCCTGAATTCCGACATTCTTGTCATTGGTGAACAATCGAAATGATTTAGATCCGATAGAAAAATACCATTATTTGCGTTTGCATTTAGACGGCGAGGCGAAGCAAATAATTGAGGCTATCAGCTTTTCTGCTACAAACTACAATGTAGCATGGAAACTAGTGTGTGATAATTACGACAATAAAAACCTGTTAGGATATAGCCATTTGAAGCAGTTGGTAAACATGCCTACACTGACCTCATCCTCATCAGAAGGATTGAGAAATTTGAGTAATCAAATGTCCAAGCATTTGAACTCGCTCAAGGAAATGGGGCTACCCACAGACGAGTGGGGAGTTCTAGTCATTTTTCTAATGTGTGAGAAAATTGACAAAAAAACCGAACAAGCGTGGGAGGAATATAACAAAGGTAATATTCTTCCAACTTTGAGTGATTTCAAGAAATTCCTCGAAGAAAAATCCTACACATTGGAGAATATTGAAAGTCGCGTGAGGATGAATAATAAAAAACCGAGTGAGACGATGAGACCTACAACAAGTAGGTTCAAATCACAGCCTTCAATTCAGAGAACATTCGCAACATTTCAAGTGAAATGTGGGTTTTGCAAGGGTGACCATTACATAACGAATTGTAATGAATTCTGTGAATTGTCTGTAAATAACCGTATTGAAAGGTGTAAATCGAGTAAATTGTGTTTGAATTGTTTGAAATCCAATCATCTGAGTAAAGACTGTCGAGCAAGTTCCTGTCGAAAATGCAACTCGCGACATCACACCCTACTTCATGTTGATAGAAGTTACGTATCCAGTGTTTCTGCGGGAAATTCTGGATCTGAAATGAGACCAGACACTTCAAACACAATTTAAAATATAAATCCTAGTGTACATACAAGTGACAGCAATAGTCCTAACCAGGCATCGACTAATTGCTATTTTCTTCAAACCGATAACGTTTTGTTATCAACAGCCGTAGTGACTGTGAAAGATTGTAGTGACAATTCTCACAATATCCGTGTGTTACTTGACTCAGGAAGTCAGAGTAATTATATTACGGAAGAAATCTGTCAAAAATTAGGGCTAGAAATATCCGATGTGAATATTTCAATCGTGGGCATTACTCGAGTAGTGTCAAATGTAAAATACAAGTGTGAAGTTCAGATAAAATCCTTATATAATGACTACCAGGCAACAATCACGTGCTTGGTAATTCCGAGAATATCTGATCAGATGCCATCATTTCCAATAAATGCGAAATCGGTGGAAATTCCCAATCACATCAATTTGGCTGATGTTGGTTTCCATACTCCTGGCAAAATTGATTTGCTTGTGGGTGCTGAGTTATTTTACAGCTTGCTGTGCGTAGGTCAGATAAGTCTAGGCAAAGAAATGCCAATTTTACAAAAAACCGTGCTGGGATGGGTCGTATCGGGACCCACCTGTTCGAATGAATCATCCCGCAAAACTGTATGTAACTTAGCGACAACTGACATACAAAGACAGTTGGAAAAATTCTGGTTACTCGAAGAGCCTAAAAATGTCGGACCAAGATGGTCAAAAGACGAGGAACTCTGTGAGAGTGTTTTTCTGAAAACCACAATTCGTGATAACGATGGAAAGTTTGTCGTTGATCTACCCTTGAGAGAACCCCCTCAAATCCTAGGTAATTCGAAACAAATAGCGAAAAGGAGATTCGAGTTACTAGAGAAAAAACTTTCAAAAAATCCTGTATTGAAATCTAGTTATGTCGAGTTCATGAATGAGTATGAGCGCCTTGGGCACATGTCTCGTGTAAATAACCTTTCTTCTGACGACGTGTGCTACTTTCTTCCTCATCACGGAGTACTCAACGAAAGTAGCGCAACAACCAAACTCCGAGTGGTGTTCGACGCATCATGCGCAAGTGACAATGGCATTTCTTTGAATGACATTCTTCTAGTCGGACCTACCATTCAAGACGAACTCTTCAGTATTATCCTGAGATTCAGACAACACTGCATAGTGGTTTGTGCTGATGTCGAGAAAATGTACCGAATGGTGAAAATCAATCCGAAGTATTGGCCGTTACAGTGTATTTTCTGGAGAGCAAATCCTGAAGACGAATTGGCAATTTATAACTTGACCACTGTAACTTATGGAACTGCTTCGGCACCATTCTCAGCTGTTAGATGTCTTCAGCAACTAGCTCAAGATAATGTACAAATAAGTCCGATCGCATCTAACACTATTTCACATGATTTCTATGTAGACGACTTCATTTCGGGAGGAAATTCCGTTGATGAAGTCATACAATTATCGACCGAGGTCTCCTCGATTCTGAAAAAGGCCTCTTTCAACCTGAGAAAGTGGTCATCAAATAACCGAAAAGTGCTTGAAAATGTCGACACAGCCAATTTGTCGACGAGTAAGTTATCACTTGGTGAAAAATCCAATATGAAGATCCTAGGGTTATTTTGGTCATGCGAACGTGACATCTTAACCTATTCTGTGAAACCTTCAAAAATCCAAGCTGTGACAAAACGTTCAATATTATTCGAAGTTTCACAGGTATTCGATCCATTGGGCTTGCTCACACCCTGTATAATACTAGCAAAGATAATGCTACAAAACCTGTGGACTCTGAAAGTGACCTGGGATGAGACATTACCGCAAAGCTCATCATCTCAATGGCGTCAATTTAGAGAACAATTCCTGTGTTGGAACAAATCCCTGATTTAAAGACGAATGTTGATACCTTTATTGCAAGCACGGCCAATTGGTTTCCATTTGAAAGATTTTCTAACTTTATGAGACTGAAACGAACATTTGCATGGTGCAATCGTTTCATATTCAATTGCAAAAATCCTAAAAATCCATTATCCGGAACTTTGAAAGCACAAGAGCTGTCAGACGCTACAATCTGCTTAGCAAAAATTTCACAGAAAGAGTGTTTTCTTGATGAAATCACTAGACTGTCTTCGGACAAATTAGCTAAATCCTCTAGTATTATAAGATTGAATCCGTTTCTCGATTCACAAGGTTTGATTCGGGTGGGAGGGAGATTGCGACTGTCTCAATTTCCTTATGAAAAACAACATCCTCTTTTATTAAGCGGAAACCACCCAATTTCAAAGCTTCTACTGATTCATGAACACAAAATCCTATTTCATGCTGCACCTCAGCATCTTTTGTCGTCAATTCGTGAGAAATACTGGATAACTTCCGGTAAAAATTTATCAAAGCGAGTTGTTCATGAATGCATGCGCTGCCAGAGAATGAAGCCGAGTCAAATAACTCCTATCATGGGATTATTACCAAAGGGAGGGAGTCACTCCATCTCCACCTTTTTATGTGACAGGTGTCGATTATGCGGGACCTTTTCAATTATTAAACAAAAAGGGGAGGGGAGCGCGATTGCATAAATGCTATATAGCCTTATTTGTTTGTTTTTCCACTAAAGCAATTCATTTAGAGCTCGTGTCGGAGCTCACCTCAGAAGCATTTTTGGCAACATTTCGAAGGTTTGTATCTCGGAGGGGCAAACCACACGATATCTACTCAGATAACGGCACTAATTTTGTCGGTGCCAAAGCCGAACTGATTGAATTAAGCGAGTTTTTTTAAGAACAAGGTAATTCAATTGAGCAAACAATGTGCAATGACGGATTGAATTGGCATTCATTCCAACTCATTCTCCCCATTCCGGGGGATTATGGGAAGCGGGGGTAAAAAAGTACGAAGTATCATTTAAAGCGAGTCTTGGGGGAAGCTCATTTGACCTTCGAAGAGTTCTACACAGTGTTAGTCCAAATCGAAGCTATCC
>OU896712.1:31180180-31241741 GCA_918026855.4 Phaedon cochleariae | reverse complement strand
TGTATTTCAAAGTACGATGAATTCATTGACAATATTTGACGGGGAATTTGGATTTTATTAAGCTCTTTGAACTGACTTCGTAGTTCTAACCATTTTTGATTTATAAACAAAGGAACTCCTTCGTCCCAAGACAACTTAGATTGCCACAATTCTTGAATTATTATTTTTGCAAGTACTGTTATTGGGCTCAGGAGCCCAAGGGGGTCAAAAATTTGAGCAGTTATAGAAACAATATTTCTTTTTGTAATTTTTGCTTGATTTTCGAAAGATTTTATCAAATATCCTGATGTATCTGTTTTCGAGCGCCAAAGAATACCTAAGGTTTTATTGCCTTGGTCAGTATCAGAAATGTGCGAAATACCATGCTCTTCTTTACGTATTTCTAAGCCATCGAAAATTGCTGGCTCGTTTGAAAGCCATTTTCTCAAAGGAAAACAGCCCTTATTCAGTACAAATGGAACTTCATCCTGTATTTTTCGAGCACCTCCTATGGTATCAGATCCAGTTAAAAGATCATCCACATAAAAATCATTTTCAATAATTCTACATTCCTCAGGATATTGATTTTTATTTTCAAAAGCTAATTGTTTGATACAACGAATAGATAAAAAAGGTGCAGATGAAGTTCCATATGTAACAGTGTTCAGAGTATAACAAGATACATTTTCAGTTGGATTTTTCCAGTGACATTTTCAATGAATACAATAATTACATAACGATGATATTTATTTGGAAATATAACGGCAACAATAATTACAAGAATGATACTCGAAATTCAAGATGAAATTTGGCGAAATACCTGTGGACTGAATCAGTCATGTGCGACAATTCCAGGAACCAACTACCTACGAAAATTTGTAAACAAAACATTCTGACCAGGAGGTATGCAATAACGATAACTAGTAGGCTAAAAATCACAATATTATTCCTTATTTACAGCGAAAATAGAGTTAGAATCAATAACAATGAACAGAGAAATACCAATCGATAGCCAGTAGTAGACATCACAGATGAATTCAATTATGAACCAATGAAAAAGAGAGTGAAAAGTAGGTAAACAATAATGCATAGCTCTGTTTTCTGCAGCATTTTCGTAACGTCATGAACGAAGTGTAACAGCATGTTGTCTGGAAGAAATATCCGAGTTTTCATGAAGAAACTTTCGTGATGAATCTGGATGTTGTATACTGTTTGATTCCAATTGGTTGAGATTTCACCTGACAAGAGATATATGATTTTCCGTAATGCATGATAGCCTGTTAGAATATTTTTGTCTATGAAGGTTATTCATAATAGTTATATGTTATTCAAATGTTCGGCACTATAATAGGTGTCAGATTATCATTCTCTCATCACTTGAAGCGCACTGAAGAAAATGCCTATTATGTTCGTGAAACATCGCGCATGCCTAGGGAGGCTGCCAAGAGGAGGTGAAGTATTGAATATTGGTGTATCTTGGAACTAGTTTCTTTTGTGATAGTCGTTTTATGAGTTTCGCTAGAGTTGTTCAATATATCTGAAGAGTAACGACTTCTCTGTGATTCCTCAATGTTGTTGATGGAGTGGAAGCATCTGTAGAATAGGGAAAGGTCTCCGACTCATTTGCGCTGTGTCGCTCTTCTCAAGATTTTGTGAGTGTGGCATCGTCCACTAGGCGCATGGCTTGTCTCTCTGTATGTAATCTAGGAGCATCAACATATCTGTGTGAACCCATATAAGGAACAGTATTCTTGAATAGGTTGTATTCAACTATATTTTGTAGGGCAGCTTTTCGTCTGAAATAAAAATCCTAATTTTTGTGGAGCAGCGTTCGTGATGGAACTATGTGTCATATAGTGTTTGAATTCGATAGTTATTAATAATCAGCATAGGGTATTCTGATTTCGGTTGAAAAGAATGGTACCTGGTGGTTATTCTATATCGATGAAGTTGGGCAATATTTCAAATGATAGCCGAGATACCATTTTCCATAGTGTATATGATAACAACCTATTCGAATATTTTTCCTCTGACAATATCTTTCCATAATCCTCATCTATTTCTCATATGTCAGGTGAATAATCTGGTTCATTATCATTATTTTATATCGATGGAGTTGGTCAATATTTCGAGCGATAGCTGAGATACGATTTTCTATAATGTATAATAGCCTGTTTGAATATTTTTTTTGATTTACAAGTCTCCTCATAATTAATTTATGTTTTCATGTTCTGGTACATTGTCATCAGTTCATATTTTTCATCACTTGAAGCACACGAAGGAAAATCCTTATAATGTTTGGAGAACATCATTCGTACCTTGAAGAGGATAGGATATTCAAACTGACTGGGAGTGTTGCACTTGATAAGAGACAGAGATGATTTTCCGAATATTTTCGTTAAGTTAATTCATAATTATTGGTATACGTTGTTTGAATGTTTGATGCTGCAATATGCGTCAGATTATCATTTTTATTTATCTCTTGGAGCACACGAAAGCAAATACCTATTATATTCGAAGAAAATCATGCATATGCTAGAAAAGGAGGTAGGTATTGAATTTTGAACTTTTGAAGATCTTGGAACCATTCCTATGGTGAACTTAGTCGTTTTATGAGTTTTGGTGACAAGTTGCTCGACATATTCATGATTGGTGAGAACAGGATGCGTTGTCTGAATTTGTTGAGTGCGTCTAACTGGTATTGCTTGTAGTGAGCTGATAGCAGGGATTTCTGAAAATTATTTCCCGTGTATCTGTAGAAGAAGTGAATGAAGATCGATGACTTTTCTGTGATGTATCAATGTTGTTAAACAATCAGTGAGTGTGGAGAAACCCATATATGAAACCGTATTCTGAAACAGGTCGTATCTGTATTTTGTAGAGTATCATGTTGCCTGAAATGAAAATCCTAGTTTTTGTGATAGATCTAGGTGTCGTATAGTGTTTGATCTCGATTCTTGTTTAGGATCAGCATTATTATCTTCATTTCGGTTGAGAATGGAAATGCCTACTCAGATGGTTTTGGTAGATTATTTGGCAAACGGCGTGTCCACCACATGTCGCAACACAGATGTTGCCCTCCTATGGATCGCAACTTGGCTACTCGCTTGGCTTGATGAGAGGATTTTAATCATTTCACCACCCAACCATATTCATCCCCAAATGAAGGGTCAAGATAGTTTTCGTATAAAATTAACATTTATTGATTTAATGGGAAAAACGTGAATAAATGCTTGCCACATGGCAAAGTAGCAGAGACGAACCATAGTGAATTACCAACCGGAACACAACACAAAACAACAATTCAGATAGAACATGGAGAAACAGTACTTACATTATGCCATCTAACATGATGGGGTTGACCAGCAGGATCAAAGTCGGGAGGACGGTACACATTTTGGCAGCAACTCGTGAATTGGTAACTCAATCACGTAGTAAAGTAGGGTGTTATCGAAATGTATTATAATTAGTGATAATCAAATAGTAATGAATTAGTTATCAGTAACCAGTTATGAGTAAATCAATAATAATGGATTTATCAGTAATTGAGCAATGGATGATCAATAATGACCCGCTTATCGATTCGGAATCTATTTATATTTGGAATCGATGCTAACATTGCAATTTTACGCAATGGAAATGCTCGATACCGGGCGTATAGCTCAGCCCGTATCGCAAGCTAAGCGGTTTCATGCAAATTTCACCGGAACTAGAGTCTATGAACTCCGCTTTGACCTGATCGAAACGCTGTACACGATGTTTTAATTTGGAAAAGTTAATTTATGATTAAAGATCTAGAACTGAACGAAAGTTTAAGTGATGTTATTCCATAGACATTTGAACTTCTTGACACATTCCCCCTGTTTGACGAAGCTGGCCCCACAGCTTCAAGTGTCTATAACTATTCATATACATGATACAAAACAATTATCAATTCGAATAATGAGTCAATCAAATGAAGTACCTGAGAGTAAATCAGCTATGAGAAAACGGGACCTTTTTTCAAAATCATATCCAAAGTCCTTTTTCCCCAGATTCTACGGAAATTCCGCGATGCGCAGCAGAAAGCCCCATAAGAGCCCATGTAAAGCAGACCAGATTTTTCCCTAGATCTACGGACTTTTTCAGTGAATTTTAAGGTTCATTCTGCAATTTTTTACGCTTTCAAGGTCATCCGGCTCCGACGCTATCAGCAGGCTGCTGATAAGAATAGCAATAACACAACAACAATACCAAGATGGGATATATAGGGCGGATCGCTGAATGAAAATATACAGGGTGTCTCATGAATAATATATCACATTTATAGTAGATTACAGCCAACGTATGACAGATAGCATATGATAGATGACATGCGACCTTCTAGTGCGGAATCTAAACGCTCAACTAACGTTTGACGGATACCACGTGTCGCGCTCGCCAAAAGCAGAGGCAGTCAAAATGGTTACCAGTTCAAAATGGCGCTGAAATGATGATACGTATGATATTCGACAGATAACATACCACGTGACGCACTCGTCAAAAGCAGACACTCAGGATCGACGTAACCTACGAATATTAACGATACGCATGATGTTTGACAGATGACGTATGACACGTAACCGTCCAGTGCTTGTCGGCAGAAACACTCACAGTCGAGACGACCTACGAACTTTAATCAAAATGGTTATTGGAACAAGATGGCCATCGATTCAAAATAGCACAGATATCACGCGAAACTTTTGGCCTATAATACATTCGAAATATGATATACGAGGTATACCACGTGACCTTCTGGTGCTCGCTGAACAATCGACAGCCGACAGATGGCTTATGACATTTGATGGGCGGTCGCTACGTATATCGTATACCCGATGCTTGCCGAAAGCGAAACAAATCAGACACCTGGCGGGTAGACTACCCTGCGTATAGGTTAAGGGTGCTAGGAGGTTATGAAGGCTAGAGGTTAGCTATGTTTAGGTGTGATACTTCATTGAATAACCTGATTCTTATAGCCCATTACTGAATACAGTTATTTCAATTAGACAGCTAACGCAAGCTCATGATTTCATTCAATATAAAAGACGGTTGAGCTGAATAGCAATAAAATATTATACAGAAAAAATAAACATGGCAGCGTTCACACAGAAAAAACTACTCGATGAAAAAGATTCCTCATAGACCTATGATAGGTCTGAAAATTCTCTATAGAACAATGGCACCTGCCTCGTTTAATTGAAAAAAGGGAGACATCTAGGAGGAGGGGGGTGATAAGAAGAGCTACCCAATCTCGAATTACTATATATAGGAAAATTGGTAATAAATAGGAGCGAACAGCGAGCGATTCAACTAAAAATGAATCGATAGCATATATTCAAACTCAACATAGACGATAACGATATCTCTTATCGCACGTTCCCTCGCGCAAAAATACTACCTAATAATGAAGCAAGGGTATTCAGTAAATATACAGAGTGAATCATATTTAGGTAATATTAAGCAAATTCATTCAAATTGATGCATTTTACAAGTATATTCAGGGTGAGTCAATTTCCATAACCACCTGGAGGTCACGCAAACTGTTTTTCCATAACATCATCAGACAAGGCGTGATGAGTATCACGAAAAAAAGTTTTATAAACGATAAGCATGGCCCATCGAGGTATGACTCATACAGCCCGTATAATATTTCGTTACGCATGCGTCACGACATCAAGAAATGTATCAAATCAATTTGTGGTCAGTTGTTTCAGCAAAGCATTGGTGTGATGTATTGAGAATAGAGTTAAAATGCAAGTTCACGTCATGATAGAAATTTCTGCTACATATTCTACTCTGAAAGAGGATATCATGGTGTTAACAGATCTCATTCACACGCAAAAAAGTATTATACAGACTATAATGGCTCATTACTTTTTTCAAAGTAGAAAGTCTCACCTTGAGTCCTATTTTAACTACTTAACATGATCTTGATAGGATTTCATCCCCAATATGGAGCCAATATCCTACCAAGATGCGTTCTCCTGCAAGCAGTCCTAAAATTATATGAGATTAGGAAAAATACTGCAAAATCAATTCAAAACTCACATCAAAGATATTCAAAGATTTTCATCGAGGACCATCCATCAGATGGCCTCATCGGACTAATCACTCCTGAAATTATATCAAATTATGAGCATTTCTCTAGAGTCAGTTTGCATAAACTCACTCATAAATGATCCCCTCCTCGGGAATGTAATTAAAAATTACTTCCCCATCCCTTATAGGGGCTAGATCATCAACGTTTTTGAAAATATATTGAATTCATAAACCTAATTGAATTAAATTATTGAACTCACATTCTAACAGGCTCATTAGCCTCCATTTCTTGCTCATCATCGCTACTAAAAATATATTGAATTCATAAACACCTAATAGAATCAATTTCAGAACTTACATCACTATAGGCTCATTATCAGGCTCATCATCGCTTCTAAAAATATATTGAATTCATAAACACCTAACAGAATCAATTTCAGAACTTACATCACTATTGCCTCATCATTAGCCTCATCATTGCTATAAAAAATATATTGAATTCATAAACACCTGAAATTCGATATCTAGACAAAGCGCTCAGAGATCATAAATAGCTCAATTTTGAAGCATAATGGTATATTTCAACCATACGAATCAAATTATGTACTCACACAACTGGAGGCTGATGCCCAAGTTGAGGGGAGAACTTCCTCAACATCCCATTTGCCCATGCAATAATTTCTGCATCAAAATCATAATCAGATTCATATCCTGAATCAGATGACATTTTCTAGAATAATTATGCTTTGTATAATAATAATAATAATAAAAATTTATTCATCCTTTTTGATCACAAAGAAACATGATATAGGATATGTCAGTGGAAGAAAGTTCTCGTCAGAATAAAATAACATTGAGAACTATATATAAATATGAAAAATATAAATAAATCACAATACAGTAAGTTCTGCTAAACATCTAATATTTGCTGTTTGAAAATTCATATGTATCATAGAAATATTCGTTGCATAGGAACTTTTTGAGTTCATGTTTGAATAAATTGAAGTTGTTTTCCAATCTTATACAGACCGGCAAATGATAAAAAAATTGGATTCCCTTGTACATTGGGCTTTTTTCATATAGACTTGTTCCGTGTTTGGGGGGCCTCATAATGTTTGGAGATCGAGTAGGATAGTCGTGATAGTCTGAGTTGAGAGCAAAATCTTTGTAATTACTTTTGACATAAACTATGCATTTGTAGATATAGATTGAGTGAAATGTGAGAAGCTCATATTTTTTTAAATGATTTCGACATGTTCCTCTATTGTCTAAGTTAAAGATTAAACGAATAACCCTCTTCTGAGAAATAAAAACTCTGAACGCGCCCATTGCGCTACCCCAGATGATGATATTGTACGAAAGATGTGAGTGAACGATAGCATAGTATACATTGAGCAATTGGCTCTTTGTAAAGATATTTTTCAATTGCAGTATAGCAAAGTAACCACTATTCAGTTTCTTGCAAACATGATTAATATTCGTATTCCAACTCATATTATTGTCCACGAATACACCTAAAAACTTTGTAGACTTCGAAAAAGGAACTTCAATATTATTTACTAAAATTCTGCTACTTTCAGATATTTCATTTCTGGCGAAAAACTGCATACGAATGGTTTTGGCAGAATTAACAATCAGAGAATTCCTCCTACACCACGAGGTAAATTCTCTAGACAGAATATTCATTTTCGAAATCAGTTCTTCCGCCGACTCAGCACCCGTTGCCAAAGTGGTATCATCAGCATATAAAATCAGATGTTTCGTGCTGACGTGATTTGGGAGGTCATTTACGTATAGCAAAAAAATCAGAGGACCCAGAAGATAAATTCAGACATGAAATACTATAGGTAATCGAGATAAGAGGGGTACTTACTATTATTGATGATAATGCAGACACTAACACTCAGAATATTGAATTAATCAAAGAATCAGGAGAATGAATAATAAATTTAGTTTCGCCTATTTATACTAAAATAGACATGAAGGAAATGTTGAATATATAAAAGATAACGATGCACCGGTGGTTTATGCATTTTACATCAATAGATAATGATTATTTCACCATAAACCTTGACATATTATGATTAATAGACATTATTATAATGTAGATTAGATTCGAAATGCTTTCCATTGCTTTGACATACTTCCTAAATACCTCCCTATATATATCCGTCGATATCCATCCATAGATTGCTGTTATCTGTAGTCACATGCCGACATTCGTTGGAAATGCGAAAAATTTAGATTGCTGTTATCTGCAGCCACATGTCGACATTCGCTGGAAATGCAAAAAATTGAATAGCTCGAGAGTATAAAATGTGCTAGCCGTATCAAGACGAATCATTCGATACCAACGCATCAAGTGTTCGAGTATCTTGAACAGTGTTCCGCACCAATTGATAATTTAGTGATTGCGCCTTTTATCTTGAAGAAAAGTAAGTTTTTATATTTCTATAGCGCTTTTCTATTCGTTCTGGTCGCTTTAATGTTTCAATCAGCCATTCCTCTTGAAAATATCGGCCAGGTAGCCGTGCGAATAGAGTGTCAATATTGATAATCAGCATTCGCTTACCGGCCGTGGGTTTGATTCTCAGCGATTACAGAAATTTTTCTGATGGCCAAAGAAAGTGTTTTGGGGTCACACGTTGAAAGGTATAAGGCCCCCGTCATTCCTTGCTCGCACAAGTCTCTTGAAGACTTCTGAGGGTTGCTCGTTAGGAGGAGTAACCGAATGAAAGATAGAACAATTTTAGAGTGAATTATTTTTTGTTTTTTCAAAACAGAGCATTCATTAGGCCATCGTGAATATTATTTCAAGAAGTTTATGCAACACCCTCTTTTGCGAAAACGAGAATCAAAGATCATTCCTTGAAGTGATAGCCTGATGAAGGATCACTCTATTTAAATAGAAACATAGTTTTCCCAAGTTTGCCTGGAAATAACATATTACCTACAAATGAAGAGAAATCTGTAGCACCAATGTTTCCACGCCATTCTAGACATTTTTCGATTGAGCAGTTGGTGCTATTGAAATTATAATAGCGCGCCAATCTAGTGAAGTGCGTGACTGTCTTTAACATAGTGTATCAAACATAGGCAAAGGATATTTCAAAGGCGAGTGAAAATTATTCTTTTTAAACTTATGAATTCATATTGATTTTGTATGTGTCATAAATAGTCTTAATTTGCATTGGGATCATTTTGAACTGATGTTTACTGAAATTTCAAAGTGAAAAGTCGGTGGCCGGTTACTAGATATTTATTTTTATGAAATTCCATTAGTCGGACAAGCGTCCGACTACTGGCAAAGAAGAAAACAATTTGTTGTTCCTTTTTGGCTTATTGATATGATCTATTGAGCATTTCTTTCATGCATCACATAATATGATTCTTTCGTAAAACTCAGTCCACTGTCTGACTACTGACTGATTCACCCTATACATTGAGAGGCTCATATGAAAAATAGTGATCATGTGTGCATATTATATTCAAGCATTATTATGCATTTTATCTACCACTGAATCCGCCGAATATTTCAAAATCTGATATTCTTACAATAGATGAGCTATAAACAACAATTAACGAGTAGGTATAAAGGACATACACGGGTTCTCTTATCTTTTTTTCACGAAATCAACGAACTACCAAAATCAGACAGCTGTTCAAGATGGAGCGTTGAAACAGGATGCCGTTATCTTGGTTGTTCTATATTTGGCGTATACAGAAAATCATATTGTCACGCCTACTTTTGGGGGAGCTCAATAATACAGGGTGGTGTCTAGATAAAAGTCAGAATTCTTGATTCAGTTTCAATTGACTTGTCTGTCAGATAGTAAATTAACAAGTGAAGTACATTTCTAACATCATGTTTTACATAAGTTTACAAGTAACATAATCATGGCACCCCTCCGTACCCCGTACGCCGGTGCTAAGTCAGCATAGACGTCGTCGCTGGTTCTAGGCGAAGTCGTGTGGCATAGGCAGTGGCGTTCGCGTGGCAGTGGCATAGGCAGTTGCGTCCGCGACACTCCCCCACGTTAAAAACATCGTCCCGATGTTTTGTCTGACACAGCGACGAGTGGTCCTCCAGGCGTCCGAAGTCGGTTGGGTCCATTCATCTGTAACAATAAAGAAAAGCAGAAACATGTTCTCTCTCTTTTTTTTTTCTAACAAAACTTTCCTAACTAACCTTAACTAATCATACATTCTTCTCTTTCATACCCTTAATACTACATATACATAATCGTCAATTTTTGATAACATGAATCAAGAAAACAAATTGCTATTTATGCATAACACTGCTATGCACTACAGTTGATGAAAACTTATACCTATGAGCTCAAATTCTTATCAAATAAAATATAGGCCTATACCCTTTCTTCCGGAATGTTTGACTGAACTTTTGTTCTTATACGTTTTTGACTCATTTTCATCAGTCTGAGTACTCATTTCTACATCTATCGATAACTTTTTTTTCTTGACAGTCTTTTTATATTTTTCAAAAAAGTAAAATCCACACCAGATCAAAAATCCAAAAATAATTAATAAAACACTTATTCCACTAATGTCATTAAGAATCATACTTAAATCAGCTGCTTTCACAACTGGCAACGTACCAAATCCTAGTAAATACGGATTTCTCATTATTATGACGATAACTGAAACGGCTATCAGAAAATTAACTACGTTCATAACTTTCCAACCTCCTGTATCCATAAAATCTGAAGTCCAAGTTCCTAAATGCACTGGTTCAAAATTCTAGTCTCCATTTTTGAAATTCGAAGAATTAAGTTCTATAGTGGGAATCTCAAAATCCCAGTTATTATTTACACATTCTGAGAGGTTTTCGAAATTCAATTGTGTATATGTGGTCATGGGCTTTAATTTGAAGGTATTAAATTTTGACCAAAAGCTGGTAAAATGTGCCTAAAATCAAAATCATTTATGCCTCTTGAATCACATGAAAAATTTTCGGCAATAAATACTTGGTCATTTTCTTGTAATGAACAGGAACATGGTAAGTTGATTTCTAATGATCCAAGCTTACTTTTTTCACTTGCATCTAAAGTTTCTATTTTTTCGGGACATTCTATTGTTTATTTTTCTGGTGAATTAGTTACGATGAATTTCTCAGGTTCAATTTGATTTATAAGCGTTTTATTATGGTTGAAACAAAAAGGCTTGCATTCTGTTCAAGTTCTGAAATTTCCGCTCCGTCGGCTAGTTTCTGAAAACACACCGGATTCTTCAAACTGGTGTCTTTTGCACGTGGTAATAAACATAAATTATCTTTTCCATTGCAAGTTCGTAGCGCGTTCCCAGATATCATTTTCATCTCATCTTCATTCTCAGCTAGCAGTATTTCATTCTCACTAAAAAGGCACGTTTTATTTTTCCCCGCAAATGGAACTAGAATTAATCTGAATAATTCCCAGGAATTATTTATCTCGCTTACCGGTAACTTTAATGTAACTTCAACAGAATTTTTTGTTATAACACATGTAGCAATGTTGAGCCGTAGATATCTTGTACATGTTCAGGTTTTATTACTAATTTGCGTCTATTTTTGATAAGCACTTTTTCAACCCGTTGCAAATCTCTTCTCAGAATAGTGGGATCTACAACTTCAGTTGGGATTCTATTATTTCTGCATTGACTAATTATTTGATTTTTATTGAAAACTTGCAACATTTCTACATTCAGAAAGGCCAAATCGATAAGATACTGCCATATAAAATTTGTGTAATTACCTAAACTCTCTACTTCTTGGGAAACTACCTTACGCATTCCTTGCATTAAATCTGAAATTTGTTTTGATGCCCTATTTGACTTTGATAACGATGATGCCATTTGAGAACAATACTTTTTTATAGAATTTATGACAACTACTAACTCTGCGTGATTTTGGTTCACCGACAACCCCAAATTACTTACAACTTTCTTAACTTTTTCTTCATCGGCAAATAACGGATCTGTAGAGTATTGTGTTGCCACAGAACAACACCGATTCAACGCATCTCCAAGAAAATCAAGCGCCCTTGAATTCCGGTTGTGACGTGCTAATGGTAAATTAGCGGCTTCTTCCCCTAGGCTGAATTGTATGGCTTTCAGATGTTGCGAAAACTGTTCACCCAAAAAATGCACGAGATTGGCTCTTGAACACATCACATCTCCCTCGTATGTATTCATTGGGCATTCCTTATTATCTGGATACAATTTGGAAGACGATTCTGACATCAAAGGAAATTCTGCTGAATATACCAATGGAACTGAGGACTGATAAATCAGTACATTGGAAAGTTTAGACCAATATGCTCCTGATACGATGCTGATATCTATTCGAGTGTACCTCGCCAAAACGAATAATCATTATCGCGACTGATACGACTATGATTGTATGATTTGACATCTTGACTATGGTACTTTACTTTTTTTTTTTCTTATGCTTGACTGAACAGGTGTTTGTATTTGAAATGATTATCGATAGAAAAACTTCACATTGTTTTAGAATTCTACTGAATTGCGTAATCGCATACTATGCAATTATTAAGTTCACTAACTTCGATGATTTGCATGCTTAGATGTTTTGTTGTTTCGAAACTTTTCGCATTTCTTTCGCGCGATGTTAAATTTACTGAGTAAGCTATTACCTAACGGTTTTGCGTTCATGGAAATTTTTCATGCGATCCACATGAACTGTGTCCTCAATAAATTTATTGTTTTTCTTTACTCGTAACTTATAGTTGACGTCATTCACTTTTTCTACTACCGGATAGGGTCCAAACCACCTATGCAATAATTTCGTGGACTTGCCTACCTTTCGGACAGGCGTATAAACCATTACTTTATCTCCAACTCTATACTCTACACACCTATGACTTTTATCATATCGGTCTTTCTGTTTTTGTTGTTCTCTTTGAATTCTTTCCAAAACTTGTTCACGTGTGTTTTTTATACGACCTGAGATTTGTTTTACTTCTTCTTCTCCTGTATCTCCTACCCCTAGTGCTACGTCTATGAGTAGTCTGGGCTCTACCGTAAACTAATAAAAAAGGTGACATTTCCGTTGTTTCCTGAGGGCAACAGTCATGTTGAGAGTTACCAAATTCACATTGACAAATCTGTCTTTTTTCTCTTGTGGTATGTTTCCGTTTATGTTTATACCTAACTCTGACAAATCTATATAAAAAACATCACGATCCGGAAGAACAACAGAATTAACTTTACTTTGTACTACATCATCTTGCAAAAAGCAAGGAAAAACATTATAACTGACTTCCTGAACATTATTGACTTGATTGATTTCAATTTCAGGGAATACTTTACTTTTACCTTGTTCATTGGCAATACCTAGACACGTGCCTCCATAAATGGTTATGTCAACAGCTGTATTATTCGTGATAAACATACAAAAATTATCTAGATCAACTTTGGCTACTAACAAACCCCTATTTGTGAAATACTTTGAACACAGCTCAAATCTACCAACATTTTCATAATTAACCATTATTTTTGTCGTGCTTAAAGGCGGCATTGTGACTCGATCAGTGGAACGTATTTTATCATCCTGCGTAGGCGTAACATCGAAACACTCGTTACTATTAGCAAACTTGAAATTGAATACTTTGCTATTGATCATTAATTTGATAGAGCCTGTCAAGAAATTCATCTCAGCGCTAAATTTTGCATTAAAATCGTTTCCCAAAATCGCTTTTTTACCGAAATTTTTCACAACTACAAAATTATGAGTTATCCACACAGTTTCTAATTTGAATTTCAAATCTATTCTACCAATCACCCAAAGACAATCGCCACTCGCAGACTTTACCCTAACATTTTCACATTTTTCGAGCTTACAATTCTTTGGAAGAAAAATAGAGTCAATCAAACTCAGCCCTGCACCAGTATCGCAAATAAATGGAATTTCATGATGACAGATTTGACCAATAATTTCAATAGGTTCGGAATAGTTAGTTTTTAGATGATAAACTTCACAACAATTCAAATTTCTTTTAAAAAATCGACACGTCGCTTGTTTGTGATCTATTTTATAACAAAAAAAACATGAGATCAATGAATTTTGAATAATTTTGCTTTGGTTACAGCCACTATTTGAATTTAGTGGCTGCCACTAGTTTTTTTTACAATTTCGAGCATAATGCCCTGTTCTGTTACATTTGAAGCACACAATGCGCCTTTCTGGTGTGCGTGGTTCTTTCTTGATTTTTGATTGATCATAACTATTTCTGAACCCATTGTTATTATTCCTATAAAATTGGTGCGAAACTGACCTGTTTTGCTGACGGTTTCCCTCTAGTTGTTGAATCCGTCTCCTGGGGTCCTCTACTTCCTGCTCCGCCCTTGTCCTGTTGCGATGGTCCTGGCTCTCGTTTCGTAATGTGGGTGTCCTACTCGCTGATGGTCCATCGCTGGCTCCAACCATAAACTGCGTTACTTCAATCTTCTTCAAATTTTCCCGGAACTTGACCATGGTATTATTATCCATTAAGTTCACCTTCTCCAGTATGCTTGATCTAAGGCCTCTCAAGATAAATCCAATCTTCTCGTTGTCCGTCATCGCACCATTAACTTTATAGCAAAGTTTGGTGATCTCGTTGAAGTTTAACCAGATGTCTTCTCCTGGTTGCTGCTTCCTGTTCAGTAGCTTGAAATAGCATTGTTTCGTTTCCGTTACATTTTCAAACGTTGCAGCTAGCTTTTCAGATGCTTCCTGGAAAGTCGTACAAGTTTCCTCGGAAGTCTCGAAAAATTCTAACGCTGGTCCTTCCAAATAGCAGGGTAGTTGGAGCAATTTGGTTTCGTCCGACCACCTATTTGCCCTAGCAGCTCGCTTGAAATTTTTCAAAAATTCCTGTACACTCTCATGTGGCTTACCGGCAAATACTTTCGGGTTTACCGGGGTGTAGACTTCTTCCGGAGTGTCTGGCATGTCTGGAGTTTCGTGCTCACGATCCTCTTCTTCTCTAGTCTGCGAATAAATTGAAGAATCTAAACTTTCTTCCAAGTCTGATGTAGTTTCGTTCACTGTATTTCGCTGTTCTTCCTCGGATTTTTCTTGGATGCTTCTGGTCTTGAGCCTGGTTAACATCAATCACTTCTCACAGTTTTCGATTCAAAGTCCGAACGTTAAATTTAGTCAATTTTCACTTTGATTTACACGGAACTGCCCGGCGCCTCCACCAATTTGTCACGCCTACTTTTGTGGGAGCTCAATAATACAGGTTGGTGTCTAGATAAAAGCCAGAATTCTTGATTCAGTTTTAATTGACTTGTCTGTCAGATGGTAAATTAACAAGTTAAGTACATTTCTAACATCATGTTTTACATAAGTTTACAAGTAACATAATCATGGCACCCCTCCGTACCACGTACGCCGGTGCTAAGTCAGCATAGACGTCGTCGCTGGTTCTAGGCAAAGTCGTGTGGCATTGGCAGTGGCGTTCGCGTGGCAGTGGCATAGGCAGTGGCGCCCGCGACAATATTCTTTCAAAGCCTAGAAAGATGATTAAATCAGCTGAGTTATAAACTACAATTAACGGAAAATAAAGGAAATAATCCTATTAATATTGATTCTCTTATCGTTCCAAATGAGATTCAAGGAACTATCGAAATCACACGAAAAACAGCTGTTCAAGCTGAAACAAGAGCTGTTTTTAGTCCTAGACCTAATATTCGGTATCCCACACTGAAAAATATTTCTGCTATACAGGGCGGGCCAGCAAGAAATGTCGCTACTTCGTTTTTCATTTTTGTGACTCTTAGAGTGATCATCATTGTAAAAATGTCAGTCAGTTGGAGACAGTCAGTGAGTTAACATCGCATCTTCAGTCAATCTTCACAATGGAAAAATTATATTCTTTCATGGATCGAAAGCTGTGAAGAAAATCGGGCAATTACATGTGGAAGATGATGACAGATGTATTGATCGGTCACTGGTATCAAGATCAGAACATATCCTGTTATATATTATTCATGTGGACGGGTTTCCGACATCTTTTGCCCAAATGTCTAGCATGAACTTTGACCCTTTGGAAAAACATAATAGACCGAAAACTCTAAATTTCATCTATACTATAAGGGGGTATCGGAGAAGAGGATTTGCATCCAAACTGATACTACACATCAAGGAGATGGATCAATTTTCAGCCTTTTGTTCAGACATTGGATCTGAGAAATTATTTGAAAAATGTTTGTGTATTAATTATGGTGATATGAATGGTTCTGTGATGTATAGGTATCCCTAATAAATATAGAAAAGTTGATTATTTTATTCAGAATCGCAACTAATTTACTATGAGTCGTTATACAGGGTGTTTTTTGAATCATATAGTCACATGTTCAATCAACAAATACCGACTAAGTGGAGTTGACTAGTCATTGCGTGTTATTCTCAAATGCTTACAAACACAATAAAAGACGGATAAATTCCAATCATTTATTTTAGATATGCCAACATTCTCAAGTTCAGTAAGAATAAAGGCAATCTCGTTGTTGTTCTTATCTGATTCCATTAAATATCTCAGTCTATCTAACAAGACATTCGGATCTTTTTTGTTTTTTTTCCCCCACTCTCGACTTTGAGCGTTTAGACTGGGTCTTACTTTTGAAGAGTGGTTTGAAAACTTCGTTGAATTCCTTTTTATCAGCTTATCCGGCCCAATCGATCTCTATGAATAGCGCTGATTTCCAGCATCTGTTTATACATCTGGTTATCCAAAGCCGTGTAATTTTGAGGGTTCTTGGAAAATAATAATTCCAAAGTACTTCTGAAATCGACATTATCTACGACTATGTGTTTATCATCGATTCTTATGGCCAAGTGTCCATATAATCTGCACAGTGATATTCATCTAATGCTTGCTCTGATGAATGGGGCTCCATGATGTGAACGCTATGGTGTCTGATAAACAAATGAACATTCGATTACATCTGTAGGTATCTGTAGGCTTCTGTAGGTATCTGTAGGCATCTGTGGGCATCTGTACGCGCGATCTGTAGGCATCTGTAGGCATCTGTACGTATGATCAAATGATTTATGTGAACGCAATTGCCTAATCAGTCCGATTATTCATGAATGGGAGTGATGGACATTCCTCATATGGCGGTACATGTCAGTTCTCGTCAAGAATTTCCCACATTTCTCACACAATAGCTCATAGGGAAATTTTCTCTTTTTAAAACTCTCCCAGGTGTTATTGATGTTAAATGGAATCCGCTCTCCACTATTGAGGCATTCTATTATGAAACAATCATTACAAAGTTCTCGTACAGTACACAGCTGATGACAGCGCTCACAAATATTAGCCATAACTACTCTATAAGACAGTTGGATGTTGAATGATCTACTGGATAGTAAAATAAGTAATAATGATTACAATTTTGATGATATAATGATCATGATATTAGCTTCGAGTAGCATTTTTACTATATCAATATTAACGTAGATATTTCCGTATACCTATCTCAGTTATTTTCCCGTTTCGAATTATTATTTCGAACGATTCATGAAACAGATAGGTTGATTAATTAGTCTAGTCGAGTCATTTTTCGAAATATCAAAAATATTATAAGGTCACACTACTTTTCATCCGTCAATTCGTGTCACTGCATGCAGGTGGCGCTGCGGAGACTGCCTACATTTCGCCGCTGAACGTCTGTCGGAATCCTATAAATACTGTGACCATGTGAAACATAAAATGATCTAACTTGGATGAAATCTCATCAGTAAGTAGTTTACTCAACTATTATTTTATATCGATCTGAAATGATGATTGGGTGATAACAACACTAACACATAGTCAATTTGAACAATACAGGAGCCACGTAGAGTAATTACTTCATTTTTCCGGTGGATCCGACACTATTTATAGTGTGAAATCTACTCTGTACTATTATATTCCCAACTCTCCACCTTTGTGACTATGTAATATTCGGTTATTGAATTTCACTCTAAAGTGATAGTGACACTAGCTTGGGTCTTGAGTAGGATGTTCACTATCGATATTGTTTCTTTCAACTCTTTGTGTTTATTCAATATATTTAGAGAGATAAATAGAGTTAGTTTCAATGTGCTTGCATTGACACTAATCAAAATGATCACACTATAATATACTAAACTATACATTTACTATAAAGCTTAGTGGTCCTCCTGGGAACAGGCGTTCACTCTATTTTATTCTTTTTGTGTATCTGTCTACGAATATGAGATCATATAAAAAATTCAGGAGTGATTTGCGCATGCGATTCAATGTGAATGAGTGCGCATGCGTGGACAAGGATAGATCCGAGATCAAAGGATGATCTGCGCATCTATCGCATTCTATCACTGACTGCGCTTGAGTGCAGACGTATTTTTGTGTGTCAATTAGAGTTGTTATTTTTCCAGTTTTGGAAATGTCACTGTTTGCCGACTTGCTGAAGTACATCGCTTCAATACTGGGCTCTGTAACATCAAACAATGATGAACAGGAGGTTGGAAAAGGATTACGAGAATGTGGAGAAGGAATAAAGCGGCTTAACGATGCAATGAGATATGCGAAGACCTTTGGGGAGAAGCAGCATCTGGAGGCCTGTCTGCGGAATATTAGAAGTTTGCGGAACCAATTTAGAGCACTTCAGAAGAAGGAGGCCGGACTAACATCAAGAAAGGAAATTGCTTGGTACAGAGTTCGCTGGGAAAATTCTCTGTCTGCTTTTAATAGAAGGATTCGGACTGGAGTAATTTCAAACTTGAAGCATAAGGATCCTGCTGCCTGACTGCAAAGCGTTGTTCAGCCGGCGCATTCAGAATGCTCTGAAGAAAGATGTTGCAGTCAAGGTCAATTCGGTTTTCTGTGGAGAGTTTGAGTTAGTGAAGAGAGATAGTGTGCTTAGGGAGTACAAGTACTTTACTACCTCAAATTCGCCTATCTACAAGGAAATCGATTTGAATGTATGGTTCGATGAAAAGATTACAACACCAGTTTTGAGAGAGTTGGAGGAATTCCAAGAGCGTGGGAGCGGATGGGCGCTGGAAAATATCATCAATTAGGGAGTGAACATCAACAAGTTTTCTCCTCAACTTGGCTCTTCATACATCGAGTTGCCTTCTCAGATAAAGCAGAAACAAGCTTGCATCAACGTAAAAAACGGAGATGAATTATGCTTTGCTTGGGCAGTAACTTCTGCGATGTATCCAGTCGATGTACATAGCGATAGAACATCCTCATACCCCCACCCTTCTACAGTTCTCAACCTCAAGGGCATTCAGTTTCCGATGACTGTCAAACAGATTTCCCGATTCGAAAAACAGAATGGTATATCGATCAATCTTTTTATTCTACAGAAGAAATCCAAAAACTTGCAGACTTTGCCCACATACTTGACAAAGGATAAGAAAGACCAACATGTCAATCTCCTACTTGTTCAGGATCAGTACTTTGATGAAAAAGATGCTTGCGAAACATCCCCCACCAAGTATCATTATATGTGTGGGTGAAGGATCTGTCCAGACTGCTTCCCAGCTGAGCGATCATAATGGTCGTAAATTCTTCTGCGACCGCTGTCTCCATTACTTCTATTCTGAAGATAAACTCATCAAACATACTGAGAATTGCATAAGGATGAATGAGACTGCAATCAGAATGCCTGAGGAGGGGATCAACATTCTGAAATTCAAGAACCATAAAAACAAGGAGAAGGCCCCATTCATAGTTTATGCTGATTTTGAGTCTGTTTTGGAGAATACTGAAGATCCAAAGAAGCCTCAGCACCACGTTCCAGCTGCCGTCGGATACTTTATGAAATGCTCCTACGACGATTCTCTCTCCTTTTATCGTTCGTACCGAGGGCAGGACTGTATGGTGTGGTTTGCTGATGAGCTCAACCAGTTGGCTGAGGATATGTCTACGGTGTTCTTATGTCCATACAACATCGACATGACTGCTGAACAGGAAGCAGAATTCAGAAAAGCAACATACTGCCACATTTGTGAACAACCTTTTGGATGTGATGATAAGAAAGTACGTGACCATACGCATCTCATTCCGGAAAACAACTACAGAGGTCCTGCACATGAAAGCTGCAACGTTGGATACCAAGACAGCCATGTGGTGCCTGTTGTGTTCCACAATCTGAGTGGTTATGATGCGAATTTCATCATTGAGGATATAGCAACTAAAATGAAGGGTAGAGTTGATTTGTTGCCAATCACCAAAGAAAAATACATCTCCTTTACGAAACACGTCGATGAGACTTCAATTCAGTTCCGTTTCATTGACTCGTTTCGCTTCATGAACTCTTCTTTAGACAAGTTGGCATCATATCTAGAGAAATTTTCGAACTTGAGGTCACAATTCAGCGAAATTCCTGTAGAACATTTTCAAGTATTGGCTAAAAAAGGTGTGATGCCGTATGACTACATCGACTCATTTGAACGATTCAATGAAACTCAACTTCCTCCAATAGAGTCATTCTATAGCAGATTGTGTGACAAACCATGCCCTCGCAGACTCTATCTTCGCACCAAGCTGGTATGGTCGGAATTCGGATGTCATGACTTGGGGCAGTACGTGGATCTATACATGAAGACCGATATCATGCTGTTGGCCGATGTTTTCGAGAAGTTTCGATCTAGCTGCCACAATACCTATGGTCTCGATCCTGCACACTATTACACCCTACCAGGATTCACGTGGGATGCCATGCTGAAACATACTAAGCAAGAGTTGGAGTTGCTTACCGATCCTGACATGTTCCTTCACGTTGAACGAGGAATTCGTGGCGGCCTCAGTCAAATATGCTCAAAACGCAAAGCCAAAGCAAACAATAAATACATGCCTTCGTATGACCCAGCAAAGCCCGACTCATATCTGATGTATTATGACGTGAACAATCAATATGGGTGGGCTATGTCTCAGACATTGCCATATGGAGGATTTGAATGGACCGACACTAATCTTGATATTACATCCGTTGCTGATGATGCTTCAAAAGGATACATATTGGAGGTTGACCTAGAATACCCACAACACCTCCATGATTCCCACAAAGATATACCATTCTGTCCCGAACACATCAACCCGAAAACTATTAAACCTCCGACAAGATCTTCCCAACCCACCAAGCTGATGGCAACGCTGAACCATAAAACACGCTACGTCATCCACTACCGAGCCCTTAAACAAGCGCTGGAGCATGGGTTGGTCCTGACCAAAATTCATCGCGTCCTCAAGTTCCGGCAATCTACATGGCTCAAATCATATATAGACCTCAACACCGACCTCCGTTAACAAGCTAAAAATGAATTTGAGAATAACCTCTTCAAACTTATGAACAATGCTGTTTTCGGTAAGACTATGGAAAACGTTAGAAAGAGGGTGAACGTTCGACTATTGACGGAGTGGGCCGGAAGATATGGTGCAGAGGCTTACATTTCCAAACCCGAATTCAAGAACTGCACCATTTTCAACAAGAACTTGGTAGCAGTCGAACTAGGAAAATTGGAAATCTGGCTGAACAAGCCTATCTACGTCGGTCAGTCCATTCTCGATCTAGCAAAAACCACCATCTACGGCTCCCATTGTGATTATATGCTCGGAGAGTTTGGTGATGATTGTACCGTCTGCTACACTGACACCGACTCACTCATCTATGAGATTATTGATCAAGATCCATATGCAGTCATGAAGCGAGATTGCCACACCCACTTCGACACTTCAGACTATCCCAGCGATAATAATAATAATAATAATACTTTATTTTCCAATAAGACAATATTACAAATTGTATAGGAAATTTTCAGAACATAGAACAGAAGAAAAAATACAGAAAATATGTAGAAAAGACGATGAAAAGATCAAGACCTATGTCTAGCCTAAAAATTCTGTCAGCGAATAATAACATTTTTGCATCAAAAAACTGTTCAGCGTCTTTTTGAAAAGAGCAAGATGCTGTGCATTCTTTATGTGGTCAGGAAGTTTATTGAGAATTCTTCTTCCGATGTGCTCAGGTGATCTGGAGGTTACTCTTAGTCTAGCAAATGGTACATGAAATTGATCTCTAATCCTGGTGTTATAGTGATGAACATTTTCATTCACTTCAAAAACTGACCTATTTTTATATATATACAGACATATTTCTGACATATATATAGATACTAACGTTAGCACATTGAAATCTATAAAGAGTGGTTTACAAGATTCTGTGGCCGAGACCTTCGCAATACATCGCAATATGCGTTTTTGAGCAACGAATACATCTTGCGCCATGCTTGAACTACCCCAAAAACAGACACCATACCTAAGTCTGGACTCTACCTGGGAGTAATAAATATTTAGCAGCTGAGTTCTATTCAAAACCGAGCGCAAATTCATGAAAATAAACTTCAGGGAATTGAGCTTGGAAATTAAGTGTTGACAGTGGACATTCCAGTTCAGAAACTTGTCTAGGAAAATACCCAGAAACTTGACACTTTCGTTAGTCTCCAGATATCTTACATTGTCAACCATGAAACTAAATCTTCCTATTTTATTCTGTCTATTATGTATGCGGATAATCTCTGTTTTATCTGAATTGAAAAATAAATCATGATTATTAAAATAATTTGATATCTGACTAACTGCACTGATACATTTAATTTCCAAAATTCTGGTATCTGAGGCAGAAATAATCAAAGATAAGTCATCAGCATAGGCCGTATAATAACACCCAGCTATTACAGAATCAATATTATTGACATACAAAATAAACAGAATGGGCCCCAAAATGGATCCCTGAGGTACACCCATCTCTATATTTGAAGGTTCTGAATCAATTCTCCGAATTTCATTATTAATGGTTGCCTGAAGGGACACATACTGGCTCCGATTTTTGAGAAATGAAGATATCCAGCTGAGCGAGACACCTCTTAGTCCATACATTTCCAGTTTTGCTAAGAGCTTCTGGTGATTGACACAGTCGAACGCACGGCTTAGATCACAAAAGATTGCTGCCGGACATTCACCTGTTTCAACATATTTTATGATTTCATTGTATAATGAAAACATGGCAGTATTTGTAGATTTTTTTTCGCGAAATCCATGCTGCATTTGTGTAAAAATGTTATGTTGGTTCAAGAAGGAATTGAGACGATCCAGGAATGCGTACTCAAATATTTTTGAAAGTCTATATGGGACAGTTACTGGACGATAGTTTTCTATCATAGATGGTGATTTCTTTTTGAAAATTGAAGATACTTTTCCCATTTTCAACTGCTTTGGAAAAGTACCTTCTACAAATGACATATTAACAAGATACGTTAATGGTTTAATAATAATAGGGATAACTTTTTTCAGTATGTACATTGGCATGCCATCTGCCCCCGAAGATTTCTTATTCTTCAGTTTATTACTCAATAAAATGATTAACTCAGATTCTGTGAATGGTTTCAGAAACAATGTATAGGGATTGAATTCGTTTTTGTCTAAATGAATATTGTTGGTTGCCGGTATTTGATTTACCAAATCAATGGGAGCCTGAATGAAATATTGATTAAACTCGGATACTATAGCATGTGGATCTTCAATCAAATTGCCATCTAGATTGATCGCAATATTTTTATGCTCGGATTTTTTGTTCGTTAGTTCATGCACAACATTCCATGACGTTTTATTTATATTGGGGGAATCGAATATAATATTTTGATAGTATTTTTTCTTTTTAGATTTCATCAAGGCAGAATGTGTCCTTTTAGCTTCTCTGTATGCAGGTGTAAAAAAAGGATAGGCACTTTTCAATGCAAAAAGATCTTTCAGAGATTTACTTGAGCGTACAACTGTATCATCAACCCATTTTTTATTATTGTTTTTATAGAAAAATCGTTTTTGAGTGAAATTTGTATTGAAGTGGTGAATTATCGTTTCATAAAAGCGATCGAAAGCTTCGTTGAAATCCCTTATATCATAAACATGTTTCCAGTCTTCATTTTCCAGACTTATTTTGAAATTATTAATGTTCCCTTCACTGAAATTCCTTTTCACTTCCGTTTTCACACTGGAACCTTTGTCATTACTCAATAGGTCCAATTCTAGAAGAATAGTTCTATGATCAGAAATTTGATTGTCCAGAACACAGCATGTACCTTCATTATGAAAGTTTATAAAAATTTGATCAATCATAGTAGAGGTGGTGTCTGTTACTCGGGTAGGCCACCTCACCAGTGGAGATAAATTAGAACATGACAACACAGTACACAACGAGTTGAAATTAATATTTTTGCACAAATCAAAATCGAAATCTCCACAAAGGATAATATTTATTTTAGGTTTATATAAATAATCAAGTACTTCAGAAACCTTGTTAAAGAATACTTCAGTGTTTCCACATGGAGACCTGTAACAATTTAAAACAATATTCGAGTGTTCGTGGAATTTGAAGTAGGCAGCACACACTTCAAAGTGTTGCTCAGCACAAAACTCAGATAAATCAATAGACTGCATCTTTAAGTCCTTACGTGCCCATATACCAACCCCTCCACATTGCATAGTTGATCTACAAAAATAACTAGCTAATTCAAAACCATCAATGTGCAGAGATTCCAATTGAGCAGGTTTAATACCAATCTCTACCAAACAAAGGAAATGTAGGCTTTTAAATTCACAGATTGAATCACAGTATAATGAATTGATCTTGTCAGTATTCAATGTATTGACATTCAGCAATAAAATATTTGGTTTAAAATTCATGTTGTTGGTGCAATCACCCGGCGTTCCTCTAAAAAACGGCTTATGCAAGCACCAAAGGGCCATACTTCTGGTTTCATGGCTTTTTTGAAGTTTTCTTCCAGTATTGATACTTTGTAAGAAGAATACATGGTTGGAAATTTGGAGTTCAGTTTATCACATGTCATAATATCCATGACATTCCTCAAGTCAACAAGAAGGTGTTGGAAATGATGTCCGATGAAAACAAGAGTCGAATAATGACGGATTATGTAGGCCTACGGTCAAAATTATACTCGATAAAGGTGCTGGTGACTGATGATGATATTGTGAAGAAGAGGGCAAAGTTGCAAGCGGAGGATTATGATGTGGATGAAATAGATGAATCATTATGAATATCGGTGTGACGAAAAAAGCAAAAGGAGTGAAATCATCTGTTGTCGAAACAACTATAAATTTCGAGGATTACGTTGAATGCCTAGAAACAGCCACACATAAGAAGGTTTCCCAAAATCTAATACGAGCGAAGAAACACCATGTTCATTCAATCTGCCAAGAAAAAATTGCCCTCAGCTCCGAAGATGATAAGAGGTACATCATACCAGGATCGTATGACACTCTTCCATGGGGCCATTAGTCCATCAATGGTGAAGATATAAAAATTGATATATGAATTTCAAAATGAACTGTGTGATGAGTGGTTAGGTTAGCAATTAAAATAAGATGCCATAAACATGAAAGGACCATCAGACGAATTAATGAAGTGTTTCTATTAATTTAGAGATAAATCTTCGTGCTGTCTGGAAAAAGAACCATCAGACGAATTAAAGAAAAGTTTCTATTAATTTAGGAATGAATCTTCGTGCTGTCTGAAAAAAGTGGTCTGCAGATGAATTGATGAAGTGTTTTTATTGATTTAGGGATGAATCTTCGTGCAGTCTGAAAAAAACATTGAAAAAATGCTATATTTGTTAACCTAATTATTTATCACCGCAAGTGGTCAAAGTATGCCTACCGGGGAGCTTCCCACTTTCAAAAAAAGAAGCAACGCGCCACAAACTACTACCTCGAGGGTGGTGGGGAAATGTGCTGCTATTTGTATAGATTATTGAATATATTATAAAAATTCTTCACACTGTGTTTGATTTCAATCCTTTGGTGCAACCCAGAGCTGTTTTACATGTTTTTAGTTGAGAGTTGTTCGGTATTTGTCGCGGAAACACCTCGAACGATAACGAGATTGTTGTTATCTTGAATGAATCAGAAGTGGTAGGTATAATGAAATATGTTTGACATTTCAGTGGCGTTTCCGTTAACATTCCGCGATGTTTCTGTAACGTTCTGGTGTTTCGCGACGTTTCCGTTACATTTCCGTTACACTGCCATGACACTTCCTTGACACTTCCGTGACATTTTCATGTTCCGTGACACTTGCGTGACACTTCCGTGACACTTCCGTGACATTTCAGTGTTCCGTGACACTTACGTGATACTTCCGTGACAGTTCCGTGAAACTTCCGTGACACTTCCGTGACACTTCCGTGACACTTCCGTGACACTTCCTTGACACTTCCGTGACACTTCCGTGACGTTCCTGTAACATTTCCGAGACATTTTTGCAGCGTTTCTGTAACGATTACATAACATTTTCCTGACGTTCCCGTTACATTGCTGCAGTGTTTCTGTGACAAGATAACCTGCAGCAAACATTATCTACGTTACCAGAAGATTCAAGCGAAAGTGTGAAGACTTCGAGATGAACACTCGCATCATGAATTTTGGGTAAAGAGTAGTTCGACATATTTCCTGGTTTTCAAATACTTCCACTCCATGCGTCTCCTGTCATAAAACATCTGTCATACGTGAGCTATCCCTTTGCCGAGCCCACCTGAAGTGTGGTGGTCTAACCTTGTATATTTTTTATTGTCATTCAGCTCAACCGTCTTTTATATTGAATGAAATCATGAGCTTGCGTTAGCTGTCTAATTGAAATAACTGTATTCAGTAATGGGCTATAAAAATCAGGTTATTCAATGAAGTATCACACCTAAACATAGCTAACCTCTAGCCTTCATAACCTCCTAGCACCCTTAACCTATACGCAGGGTAGTCTACCCGCCAGGTGTCTGATTTGTTTCGCTTTCGGCAAGCATCGGGTATACGATATACGTAGCGACCGCCCATCAAATGTCATAAGCCATCTGTCGGCTGTCGATTGTTCAGCGAGCACCAGAAGGTCACGTGGTATACCTCGTATATCATATATCGAATGTATTATAGGCCAAAAGTTTCGCGTGATATCTGTGCTATTTTGAATCGATCGCCATCTTGTTTCAATAACCATTTTGATTAACATTCGTAGGTTGTCTCGACTGTGAGTGTTTCTGCCGACAAGCACTGGACGGTCACGTGTCATACGTCATCTGTCAAACATCATGCGTATCGTTAATATTCGTAGGTTAGGTCGATCCTGAGTGTCTGCTTTTGACGAGTGCGTCACGTGGTATGTTATCTGTCGAATATCATACGTATCATCATTCCAGCGCCATTTTGAACTGGTAACCATTTTGACTGCCTCTGCTTTTGGCGAGCGCGTCACGTGGTATCCGTCAGACGTTAGTTGAGCGTTTAGATTCTGCACTAGAAGGTCGCATGTCATCTATCATATGCTATCTGTCATTCGTTGGCTGTAATCTACTATGAATGTGATATATTATCCATGAGACACCCTGTATATTCTCATTCAGCGATCCGCCCTATATATCGTATCTTGTTATTGTAGTTGTGTTATTGCTATTCTTATCAGCAGCCTGCTGATAGCGTCGGAGCCGGTTGACCTTGAAAGCGTAAAAAATTGCAGAATGAACCTTAAAATCCACTGAAAAAGTTCGTAGATCTAGGGAAAAATCTGGTCTGCTTCACATGGGCTCTTACGGGGCTTTCTGCGGCGCATCGCGGAATTTCCGTAGAATCTGAGGAAAAAGGACTTGGAATTTTGAAGAAAGGTCCCGTTTTCTCATAGCCGATTTACTCCTGAGTGATCGAATGAAATGAAGAATATGAAATTGTGTAAAAATCATACCTACATCAATGATAAATAAAAACATTTAATAAAAAAAATCGTTAGTTGAACAGGGACTGTACAAATGGAAAGAACTTGTGATAACTGTCCATCAGATGAGTCTATTATCTTTGCGTATGTGAGAGTTTCGAAGAGGACCAGACTGAAAATCACTTGGTCTGGCACTACACTTTACTTGTTTGTTGACACTGAACTCCGTCCTTCCAGTCATCTGAGGTTGCGGTTCCATTTTCCATATGGTAGTGTCGTAGGTCAGTGATGTTTTGTTCCACTTGTAACTCGATACATCCATAACATTGAGATCATAACATGGTAGGATTGATGCACGTGAGATCTGTGAGAAGGTCTGACGGCGTCCAATCTCGCCTGAGAGGGAACACTAGCTCTCTGATGAGACGTTTTCTATGGCAGTGTACGGTTCAGCTCCTAGACTGCTATTGTTGCGTTCTTTGGATGCTGCGCTTTGTCGTCTCTAATGAGAGAACGAGAAGAGATTTACAATGGTATCTACGTCCCTTCATTTGCAGATAACGGAATGTGCTTAGTGGGTATTTTCCTCGAGCGTTGTTACTTTTGTAAGTAAGTGTTCCTTGTGTTCGAAATGATTTCGGTAGTTCGGTACTATCTACACTTATGATCGGCGTGATTTTCGTGTAGTGGGTAGTAGTTCGAACTCAATTGCTTGGGAATATAGACATTATACTTTGGTTACTGTATTGACTTCCTGTAGTCGGGGATCTGTTAAGTTTTGTCTATTGTGCACTTTTTCATCATAACCTCTTGAGAATTTCGTCTAGGTTTCGTGGATGTTGGTAGCTTTCTGGCCACCAGAAGCGTCAAGGAGAGCATATCGTCGTGCGAATTGGGCAGCTCTTCACGGGGCAGCGTATCTACCATTTCGAGGCACATCAGGCGGGATACAAAGTAAGTTGCTTAGGGCATGCATCCTATAGTTGCGATATATCGACTCGGCTTGTTCATTCCGTGAAAACTGAATTTTCCAATTTTCCAGGGCTCTCTACCATTGGAATTTCATCTACTAGATGACTCCAGGAACGATGGAACTTCTTATGGACCAAAACACCTTTGACGTGGTATATGGACCTATGACTGTTTGTGGTTCAGGTCGACTTCTTGGGCTGCATCTGAGTGGTGCCATCAAGTGTGATTCTCCGTTTCACATGTAACAAGGGAGAAAAAATATCGGCAGTAAGTTCATACAAACGAATACATAAAAAACTACCTAACTAGTTATAAAATAATTGAATATTATCGACGTAACTGTCTCGAGTAATGATCTCTAAAAACTTCCTGAATTAGTTCGAACATGATTATTTTCTCATGATTTTCCTGCTGCCTATCTTGAGTTCATCAAACAGATAGGTCTCAGTACAGGAAAATCAAGATATACCTTCTTCTACTACCCTTTTGAAGAATCTCTTTTCAACTCTGTATGAAATTGTTTGTGTTGCCGAACAATTTCTGTTCAAATTATAGAAGAGAGATTATTTCTTGATTTGGAATATGAATGACACACCCGTATTAATGATTTTTATTTTAATGTTTCATTCATTCAATTATTCTCATTCCTATGTTATCGCAATGTTACCAATTTTTGTTTTCTAAGATTATGGTTTGTCACCGAAAAAAAAAAATCTTCCTATATGATATTTATCATAAAACAACTACACTCCTGGCTAATACCTAACGACGAGCATTGAATTACATATGATGAATATCTAGGTATTTTGCGGAAACTTCATCTCGTACATCCTGAATATCATTAATTTTGTATCTGCCATTATTCTTATAGCTTCAAATCTGACAATTTGCTTTGTCCCTATTTCTCTTCATATCGCGAGAAAAACATATTATTTCATACATCTATCGTTTCATTTTGGAACGAATACATCAATTTGCACTTTCGATTGCCTTCACGTCATTATATCTCTCTTTCTTCACGCATCACATTTACTACGTGACAATAACAAAATAACATCTTTATACTTATTCATACACCATGGCTGACATCTGATTTGCAACTATTGTTGTTATTCATCTTCGAGGCGTCCCTCTCATCTTGCATTATCATCTGTCATAAGCGTATCATATTTCAACATAATTCTCCATAATAAATCTTACTTCATCAGATACAACTTCCTGTTATGTTCTAGTAATTCGCATATCCAGTATTTTTCCCGAGATTATATTTCCAAGTACATATACATTTTAAATCACTTACATAAAAAATTGAGATCTTGTCTTGGACATAACAATATATATACATGAAACAAACTATATTGACAAAAAGTATAGGTACGCATACAGGAATAGTTAGGTGGTAGTGTGGGTTTGTCATGTCCATATTAACAATATGTTCAATATTTGGAGAGTGACAAAATTCTCCATTTTGTTTTACACTTGTATATGTTTCTTTCTTCAAATTTAATTATGACTACTAGTAGTCATTCAATAGGACTTGGTATTGCTAAGTGCAATATACTATTTAGCTATATACAGAAGGTATTTTTTTAATTATTCAGTAACTAGTTAATTTTTCATTTCTTAAAATTGCGTCGCTCTTGAATCAAAATTTCCATACTCAAGCAAAGTGCAGGACATGCTTTGTCAATGATTGCCAATAATTTTCATTGTAATTTATGAATTTATTGATTCTGAATGTACCTACATACACCTCCTACTAGTTACGTTATTTTCATATAGGTTGACTACTCGATTCTGATTTGGCTATAGTTAGGCACCTCTTGGAAAATATTATTAGTATTATCAAACAATGAAAATCTCTTAGTTTTATTTTGAAATAATTGGTACTCTTATTCATTTTTTTTACAACAGATAAGTATACTGGATATGTGAAAGAAAAAAAAATAAGTTAATTTTGAAGAATTAAGAGGCCATATGCCACTCGAAATTATTCGAATGTTATCAGTTTTCTGTCTTAGCCCTTCCACTCCGAAAGGGGCGGGATCAACGTGAAGAATTCCTAGAAAGCTGGAATCGTATGTTTATCGAGCGGCACGTCGAGGGCACCGAACATATGAAGTAGCGGACACCGTCTTGATTACTTTTTGCCGCTCACTGACAACCGGTTTATTCATCATCGAAGTGAATGGTCTCATTATTACTAATATTTTGAACTTTTGTCAGTAGGTACTTATTTGATTTTTGGCGCTGGTGATTAGATATTTTGTACATTTTTGATAATTAACCAATAGGTATATGATGATGATTATATTATCTATGGGATATTTTCGAAATTAGAGCGATACATACCAAATATGGAATGTTGTATTCTTTATCGCACGGAAGGGAATCCGCATCTAAGGAGGAAAGTAACGAGTCAATGTCAAAACGTGTTCGAAATGTTCATAAACTTTTCTGTTCAATGAGAAAAGCAAGATTTATAATTTTATAGAAATATTGAATTATTAATGACTTTGATTATGATTTTGGAAAAATTACTTAATTGTGACAATATCAGTTCGCAACGATCCTATAAGACGACATCGAAGCGCGGATAACGCACACATCAGACAGAACAAGAAACTTCGACTTCGACTATGTTTACACTGTACCTTTGCATTCTAGCATCTGACATGCCCACAGCTATAGCAGATACGATCGACTGACCAAAGACGACTTTGAAGGACTTTGAAGGACTCATAACGAGAACAATAGGCAAGTGAAGATACGTCGACAACATCAGTCCGCACACTGTATCTCTGTATTCTATCATCTCATATGGATACCTTTGGAGCATATCAGTTCGCAACGATTATATGAGACCACATTAGAACGGGTTGAACGCACAGAGAACAAGAAAGAAACTCCGCCTTTGTTTACACTGTGGCTCTGAATTCTAGCATCTGACATGCCAACAGTTGAAACAGATACGATCGAACTGATCATATAGAAAGGTTTTGAAGGGCATATAAAGAGATTGATAGGCAAGTGAGGATACTTCGACAACATCAGTCTGCACACTATATCTCTGTATTTGATCATCTCACATAGATACCTCTGGAGCAGATCAGTTCGCATCGATCATATGAGACGACATCAAAACGGGTATAACGCACACAACAGCATAACAAGAAACTCCGACTTCGACTATGTTCACACTGTCACTCCGAATTCTAGCATCTTACATGCCTACAGTTATAGCAGATACGATCGCAATGACCATATAAGACGACTTGAGAGGACTTATAACGAGAACAATAGGCAAGTGAATATTCGCCAACAACATCAGTCTGCACACTGTATCTCTGTATTCTATCATCCCACATGGATTCCTTCTGAGCATATCAGTTCGCAACGATTATTTGAGACGACATCAAAACGGGTATACGCACACAGAACGAGAAACTTTGACTTCGACTTTGTTTACACTGTGGCTCTGAATTCCAGCATCTGACATGCCTACAGTTGGAACGGATTCGATCGCACTGACCATATAGAAAGATCTTGAAGGACATATAACGAGAACAATAGGCAAGTGAGGAGACTTCGACAACAGCAGTCTGCACACTGTATCTCTGTATTCTTTCATCTCACATAGATACCTCTGGAGCATATATATTCGCAACGATCATATGAGACGACATCGGAGCGGATATAACGCACACAACAGGCAGAATAAGAAACTTCGACTTCGACTATGTTTACACTGTAACTCTGCATTCTGAAATCTGACATGATCACAGTTATAGCGAATACGATCGCACTGACCATGTTAGGTTATTTCGCTTCGTCCATACCCTTTGTGAATTTATAACCTTCTTCTTTTATTTTCGGCCTGCTGGCAACATTTTTGGTTAGACCAATGTTACTATAGTTCTGTGTCAGACCTAACTTCACAATTCTTTAAAAACGTGCAAAGGCCCATTAGGACATTTTCCTTAAATAATCTAGGTATTTCAATATTCTCTGTTGGTAATATTTATCAACTAGTCAAGATTCCAACTGTACTTCCGCAGTGAATTATTTCTAATTCGAAACATGTTTTTATAAACGGTTTTGTTTTCTGAATGCACAGGAAACTCTTGAAATTTCTTGATTTCCTTCTTCTCTACCGAGAGTAGGCAAGATGGGCACGAATTTTGCCATTTTCCATCCAACCTTTGTGGGGTTTGATACCCTTATTTTCGGCCATTCCAGACGGAAGGTGAGCATTTTCAGAGTCCATAAACCTTTTCCATGTTTTCAATTTGGTATATTTCCAACAGATTTATTGGCCTGTTCATGGTGGATGTCCTGGTGGGACGCCATCATCATAGCGTGCTAGCCTGTAGCTAGTATAGCCTGTTAATTTTGGAACTTTCCTCTTGATCCCATCCCGAGCCATCCATGATGCCACAAGGTGACTAGAAAGTCTCGACTTCATTTTTGGGGCTATTCTCTTGATCCCATCTTGTTGTGCCGTCCACGATGTTGAAGGGTGACTAGGAAGTCCAGGAAACCTTTTTTTTCAACTGCACCGGCTAGAGTTTGGAGTTGGAGTTCACTGGCAGTGAAGGACAGAGCAGCACCACATGCTCCGCAGACACTAAGGTCAGATCAATTTTGATTACCCTTTTGTTCCTGATGATCCAGTAGTGCGCAGCACCAAGTTGAACCACTATTCAAGTCTTACTACTCGTAACAACAGTTTTTAATTTTATATTTGAAATACCACTTAACTAAATCATAATGGGAGTCCAGTCATTCTGTGAACCGGAAATATAGGCCTATATAGAAGGAGAATATCTTGAGATATCTACATTTTTTTGTTCTGCTTGAGCATTTAACTTATACAACACTGAGGAAGTGATTTAATCATTTTTCTGCACAGTAAGGTGTTACTGAAGGTATAATTGAAATTGTGTGTCACATGAACCTGCTTCAAACATCTAAAGAATTATATTTCTCTGGTACAGTTATTTGGTGTTTCATTAGATTTTCGAATTCTATGGTCAATATTAAATTTTCTTAGTTTTCCTACTACTGAGAACTGAGTGGCGCCTGGCAAAAGGTCCCCAAAAATACATAACTTCTTGAATCCACAGCCTGCTCCCAAACAACAGAGCTGCCGTGCCTATAACATAACTACACACTAGTCTTGCAATTCACTATTTATTATACAACATCCATAAAATAGCAGGAAAGCGTTATAAAAGTTAATATTCATGTTGATAAAACTAAATTTCAATGTTCAAATATGTCTACTTGCGTAACCAGGGGTAACTCTTGCGTCTCACAAACTGAACGCTGACGTCCACGAACGAAGGTTTCCTCGTATTTCAACTTTGAGGGGGGGGGGTAGAGCTTATCATTCCAAATACCCCGCTGAGATGAAACGTTTTGCTCCTATATGTCAACGAATGTCAAAAACGTATTCTTTCTGCCGTGGAATAAAACCCTTAAAAAAATAAATCCCAATCAACATCAGAATCACCAAAGAGAGTAGATTTCTTGAAAGACTCAGAAACATTGCCTTTCGAACGAAATCACGTGGAACAATGAAAAGATTACCGATGTACCACGCGAAAAAAAGAATTCTGTATACCGCAGACTTTTGTTCGACTTGGCAACATTGCAAAAAAAATTAAAGTGATAGTATGTGTCCAGAATGATGAATTATTTCCATCCTACATTGAATCTCTGCTATAGCTCGAGAAGCTATTGCTGAAGAAACCGAAACAAAATCATAGCATAGGTGATGATTATTAATGACTCCATTAGTGAATAATTCCAAGAAAGAATAATCAAGCTGGTATTAGGTGTGCCATACTTGAGGAATCAAACGACTCACCTTTACAGCGAAATGTACAAAGTATTTACCCAAAGAAATACGGTCCTAACTAAAAATCACAATCTCAAATTGCTTACATTCGATCCTCGAAGGATTTCAAGATAGGAATATCGTCAATAAGTCAGCGTCTTGTGTTCACGTCCGACTGCCTCAATGGAGTTGACCTCCAACGAAATGATTTCGACAAATCCAGTTGCTTTTGTCAATCCGTGCGTAACTTCTACAATCCAAAAGAGATAATAGAGTCGCTATTGCATCAAGAGATTAAGAAAATTCGATGAAACGTAACTGAACAAGGACTACTCACATGAAAATCGTCAATGATCCTCAACCGAGAATGAACTGTCCTGACCCAGACTAACAGATTTGCCAACAACAGTCTAGGAAGTTCCAATAACCAGAATTCTTTGGGATTGATCCTCTAATGGGATGTTATCTCCACAACACAACTCCACAAAAAATTCTTCAACGATTTTCTTTTCGGCCAATAGCCGTTGTCAACACAGATACGTTTTTCAGATATTCTTTTCTTGTTTTATTTTTCGATGACAAATTCCGATGGAAGAAATTGAAAGGTCGACGACAGATTGTCATCTATTTGCCAATCCGAACATTTCGAAAACGCAACGTCAATATGACGGTCGTGAAAACATAACAGTCCAAGGAAAGAATCAACAAGAACAGGAAAAGCAACGAAGATTCTTCAACTTTGTAAATTACATTGGGAAGGCCCATAGGATACATTGATATTGAACAAGTGGGCAACAAAATATAGGCTTACAAAGAAATAACATCAGGAGAATACCTATACATTAGTGTAATTCAAGTTCACCAGCTCTAGAATGCATAATCTAAACTACTGTTCTTTCGTTTCAGATGACCATCTGTAACTGACGACAAAAGCCAATAAACAAATTGGAGAAATCAAACCAACAAACCACTAATCGCAAAGGACAAAATATCAAGTGATCGTAATGGAGTACCATTACCAGGGTTATGCAGCTCTCGAGATAAAAGTTTTCACCAGTCGAGATGTGAGCGCAATGAATAAACATACTATATCAATTTGATTCGAGAAATAACCCAACTATGTTATACAAAATGTTGAATAAAATAATCAAACTTATTTCCATCCCTGCTGGTTGCTAATAGATTTTTAGTAGAAATTTTGAACGTTACAACTTCGACTTCGACTATGTTCACACTGTGAGTTTGCGTTCTAGCAAATGAAATGCCTACAGTTATAGCAGATACGATCGCACTGACCATATTCCGTATTCTATCATCTCACATGTATACTTTTGGGGCATGGTATTTCGCAACGATCATATGAGACGACATCGAATCGGGTATAACGCACAAAACAGGCAGGACAAGAAACTTCGACTTTGACTATGTTTACACTGTAACTTTGCGTTCTAGCATCTGACATGCTCACAGTTATAGCAGATACGATATCACTGACCATATAAAACGACTTTGAAGGACATTTAACGGGAACAATTGGCAAGTAAAGATCCTCCGACAACATCAGTCTGCACACTGTATCTCTGTATTCTATCATCTCACATAAAGACCTCTGGAGCATATATGTTTGCAACGATCATATAAAACAACATCGAAGCGGGTAAAACGCACACAACAGGCAGAACAAGAAACTTCGACTTCGACTATTTTCACACTGTAACTTTGCGTTCTAGCAAATGAAATGCCTACAGTAATAGCAGATACGATCGCACGGACCATATAATACGACTTCGAAGGACATATAACGAGAACAATAGGCAAGTGGAGATACTTCGACAACCTCAGTCTGCACACTGTATCTCTGTATTCTATTATCTCACATAGATACCTCTGGAGCATATATGTTCGCAACGATCAGATAAGACGACATCGAAGCGGGTATAATGCACACAACCGGCAGGACAAGAAACTTCGTTTTCGACTATGTTCACACTGTTACTTTGAATTATAGCATCTGACATCCTACAGCTATAGCAGATACGATCGCATTAACCATATAAGACGATACCGAAGGACATATTACGAGAACATTAGGCAAGTGAAGATACTTCGAAAACATCAGTCTGCACACTGTATCTCTGTATCTCATCATCTCACATGGATACCTTTGGAGCATATCAGTTCGCAACGATCCAATATGACGACATCGAAGCGAGGATGTAACTTCGCATTCTAGCATCTCACATGCCTACAGTTATAGCAGATACGATCGCGATGATCATCTAAGACGACTTTGGAGAACTTATAACAAGAGCAATAGGCAAGTGTAGATACTTCGACAACATCAGTCTGCACACTGTATCTCTGTATTCTATCACCTCACATGAATTTCTGTGGAGCATATCAGTTCGCATCGATCATATGAGACGACATCAAAACGGGTATAACGCACACAACAGGCACAACAAGAAACTTCGACTTCGACTATGTATACACTTCAACTTTGCATTCTAGCATTTGACATGCCTACAGTTATAGCATGTTCGATCACACTGACTATATAGGACGACTTCGAAGGACATATAACGAGAACAATAGGCAAGTGAGACACTTCGACAACATCAGTCTGCACACTGTATCTCTGTAGTCTTTCATCTCACAAACATACCTCTGAAGCATATATGAGTAAAGTAGCTATACAGATTCCAGACCAATTTTCAAAATTTCTTTTTCCCTAGATTCTACGGAAATTCCGCGATGCGCAGCGGAAAGCCCCATAAGAGCCCATGTAAAGCAGACCAGATTTTTCCCTAGGTCTACGGACTTTTTCAGCGGATTTTAAGGTCCATTCTGGTCATTTTTGGTCCCCTTCAAGGTCATCCGGCACAACGCTAGCCCGAAGCTGCTGATAAGAATAGCGATACGTGACACTTCCTTGATAGTTTATAGTTAGATTATCTTTGCAACGGATCTGTAGAGGTAGAGCAAAGCGAGAGATGCGTTCCAGAGATAAGAAACTTCGAGTCAAAAATAATATCCATCGCTTGCGCACGCTTATCTCTGTAACGGATCTGTAGAGGTGAAGCAAAGCGAGAGATGCGTTCTAGAGATAAGACGGTATTATATCGAAATAAATTCATGGTGAAATATTGCTATGTTAGTTTTATCAACAATATACACACAACACCAAATGAAGCTTCCGCTGATAAGAGTCGTGTGCAGCGATAACCGTCACATTGTTGGAAATTATTATTTACGAAGTCGATAACGTGTTGTCAGATGTTCAAGAAATATCTGATGTCAGGTAATACATGACATATGACGTATGACAGATGGTGTTTGCAATATGATGTATGTGGGGAGTGGAAGGATACGAAAACAACTATATATTATAATGAATTATTTTATTCAGGTTATCCTTTTCTACAAAAATGACATGCCTCCTGAGAAGATGGCGGTCCATCCCAGTGTGTGGTCCAATCGGGACGATTATAATGAACGAAGCATGGCAGTTTAATTTGTAGGTTGAACTTGCTGCGATATTTTTGAGGAAGTTTGTGCCACACCCCTAATAGCCCATAAGGATCTGCATATTCAATGAGACATTCTACTGGAATGTACTGCAATTATTGTTCAGTGAATTTTGTCATAGTCGAAGCGGGAGATTTTATAAACTCCAATAGCACAGCTATTTCAGACTTCATGATTTTCCGAGCAGAGCTAAAATATTTCAGATGCTACTAGTCTCGCGTCAAGTTGTAGACTGATGGAATGAAAAAAAAACGAGTCACATATTTCACAACATTTTATTCAAATCAGACATAACCTCATTTTTACAATAATAAAAATATTCTCTGAGAGCATTACTAGACATACAATCAGAAACATCACAAAAACCAGATATAAGCTCTTCCGCACCCAAATCAGTCAGGCTATTTCTAATCCAATCAGCTATAGTATTCAAAATGTTCTGATAATACATGGAAAAGTCCAATTTGTTTATTAGCGCAACTCGATGTGAAACAACACACGTTTCAGCCCCCAAAATGTCTGCAACATCCTCTTCCACCAATTCAAATGTAATGTGGTATTTGGTGAGTGACAACATTTTGACACCATCGCAAACGAATTTGGTTATGGTGATATAGTCTTCTCAGGTGGTAACGGCAGGATCAGATTCATCAATGAAACAGGGCAGAGGTGCTTCAAAAAAGTCTTTTTGTACCTTATACAGCGAATCGATGAAGGTGGCCCATTCATATGTAGAGAACGAAATTTTCGCTGGATGGAAGGGTTTCTTCAGGATGATGCTCGGACTAAACTGTCTAGCTGGACTAAGTCCGCACTGGATCATGTAGGTGGACAACTGGAACGATGAAGTCAGCAGGAGGTACGATTCTGCTTTCGCTGCTTGCTCAACCATCTTCGAATACGTATCAACGTCACCATAATAACCCATCATTGATGATGAACTAGTACTACCGTTTCCGAAAAACACTTCACAAGACGAATAACCAGAGTCGATACTCATTGCAATCAAACTAATGTGTCGGATCGGGTCGGTCCTCACTATTTATACCACCACTGCAGACTCGTCACAACATCCGATAATGGTTGTTATTTGTCAGCGATCGACGTGAAAGGCCCCTCACATCCATTGAATTTGTGCTAGTTTCTCATATGATTACATTATAACTTGTTGGTGGAATCAATCCAGCTGTTGTGTGTATCATCGAATTATAGCCATTTGACAAACACCTTTTTACTCCTCTTCCTTAAAAATTTTTCCACTAAGTAAAAATCGGAATTTTCAGTTTTTTGCAATTCTTCAGGATAAAAGGCACCTTTGATCGGAGTACCATGCAAATCTTCCAAGATGTATGTAGTAGGTTTCGTAATACGAACTTTTACGATTTTAAATAGTTCAGTAGTCCAATTAGGTGTATAATTCTTTTCGAAAACCTGTTTGGCTTTGCTTATCCTTACAATGTCACCAACGTCGAATTTTCTGGTTCCAGCAATTTTGATGTGATTGTACGTGGATTTTGAAATATCTTGTTCGTTGGCTTTGGTGACGTCACTGGGCTTGCATCTAATCGTCGTATGTTTCGTGTTATTATAATTTTTCGTGATTTCAGGCAGGACATCTATCCAACGGTATGAGCCATTCAAACTAAAGTACTTGTATAGTTTTTCCTTCAATGTCCGTATAACACGTTCAGCAATGAACTGATAATGGTTGATGGAGAACTTTTTCATCAGACTTTGAAACTTTTCGTTGTAGAATTCGGTACCTTGATTGGTTTGCAAGTTCTCGGGAACTCTGGTGTTGCCAGCATGTGATAGAATATCTGCAAATGCTCGAACTCGAACCAGAAAATTCGACGTTGGTGACATTGTGAGAATAAGCAAAGCCAAACAGGTTTTCGAAAAGAATTATACACCTAATTGGACTACTGAAATATTTAAAATCGTAAAAGTTCGTATTACGAAACCTACTACATACATCTTGGAAGATTTGCATGGTACTCCGATCAAAGGTGCCTTTTATCCTGAAGAATTGCAAAAAACTGAAAATTCCGATGTTTACTTAGTGGATAAAGTTTTAAGGAAGAGGGGTAAAAAGGTGTTTGTCAAATGGCTAGGATTCGATGATACACACAACAGCTGGATTGATTCCACCAACAAGTTATAATGTAATCATATGGGAAACTAGCACAAATTCAATAGATGTGAGGGGCCTTTCATGTCGATCGCTGACAAATAACAACTATTATCGGATGTTGTGACGAGTCTGCAGTGGTGGTATAAATAGTGAGGACCGACCCAATCCGACACATTAGTTTGATTGCAATGAGTATCGACTCTGGTTATTCGTCTTGTGAAGTGTTTTTCGGAAACGGTAGTACTAGTTCATCATCAATGATGGGTTATTATGGTGACGTTGATACGTATTTGAAGATGGTTGAGCAAGCAGCGAAAGCAGAATCGTACCTCCTGCTGACTTCATCGTTCCAGTTGTCCACCTACATGATTCAGTGCGGACTCAGTCCAGCTAGACAGTTCAGTCCGAGCATCATCCTGAAGAAACCCTTCCATCCAGCGAAAATTTCGTTCTCCACATATGAATGGGCCACCTTCATCGATTCGCTGTATAAGGTACAACAAGACTTTTTTGAAGCACCTCTGCCCTGTTTCATTGATGAATCTGATCCTGCCGTTACCACCTGAGGAGACTATATCACCATAACCAAATTCGTTTGCGATGGTGTCAAAATGTTGTCACTCACCAAATACCACATTACATTTGAATTGGTGGAAGAGGATGTTGCAGACATTTTGGGGGCTGAAGCGTGTGTTGTTTCACATCGAGTTGCGCTAATAAACAAATTGGACTTTTCCATGTATTATCAGAACATTTTGAATACTTTAGCTGATTGGATTAGAAATAGCCTGACTGATTTGGGTGCGGAAGAGCTTATATCTGGTTTTTGTGATGTTTCTGATTGTATGTCTAGTAATGCTCTCAGAGAATATTTTTATTATTGTAAAAATGAGGTTATGTCTGATTTGAATAAAATGTTGTGGAATATGTGACTCGTTTTTTTTTATTTCATCAGTCTACAACTTGACGCGAGACTAGTAGCATCTGAAATATTTTAGCTCTGCTCGGAAAATCATGAAGTCTGAAATAGCTGTGCTATTGGAGTTTATAAAATCTCCCGCTTTGACTCTGACAAAATTCACTGAACAATAATTGCAGTACATTCCAGTAGAATGTCTCATTGAATATGCAGATCCTCATGGGCTATCAGGGGTGTGGCACAAACTTCCTCAAGAATATCGCAGCAACTTTAACCTACAAATTAAACTGCCATGCTTCGTTCATTATAATCGTCCCGATTGGACCACACACTGGGATGGACCGCCATCTTCTCAAGAGGCATGTCATTTTTGAAGAAAAGGATTACTTAAATAAAATAATTCATTATAATATATAGTTGTTTTCGTATCCTTCCACTCCCCACATACATCATATTGCAAACACCATCTGTCATACGTCATATGTCATGTATTACCTGGCATCAGATATTTCTTGAACATCTGACAACACGTTATCGACTTCGTAAATAATAATTTCCAACAATGTGACGGTTATCGCTGCACACGACTCTTATCAGCGGAAGCTTCATTTGGTGTTGTGTGTATATTGTTGATAAAACTAACATAGCAATATTTCACCATAAATTTATTTCGATATAATACCGTCTTATCTCTAGAACGTATCTCTCGCTTTGCTTTACCTCTACAGATCCGTTGCAGAGGTAAGCGTGCGCAAGCGATGGATATTATTTTTGACTCGAAGTTTCTTATCTCTGGAACGCATCTCTCGCTTTGCTCTACCTCTACAGATCCGTTGCAAAGATGAGCGCGCGCCAGGCATTAAAATAATTGAAATATTACGGAGGTCGGAATACCACAGTGCGTATATACGCTGCCTCGTAATGCGAAGGTACCTGGTTCAATTCCCAGCGATGACAGCTTTTTTTTTTTTTTTCATTTATTCACGATGGCGACGTGACGACGTTGATTTCCATCGCGCGAGCGTAATAATATCTGCGGTTTTGATAACGAGGTCATAAATCTTGTTATTCTGACCCCCTTATCATCAGCATGGAGAATAACAACTTTATGTGAATATTTCATCATAATTTATATTATTTCGTTAATTGCGATAAGGATTTTCAATCTACCGAAATGCGCGCGTGGTGATCGCAACAACAATGTTGCATAGCGTAATCATCGTGAGGGATCTTGTGCTTGCCGGTCTGCTCCAATGCTGCATGTAACATTCCAAACTATAATTAATATCATGTAGTGGTCGTGGCTCTGATGGCTGCGCGTCGGACTCTCGACCCGGGGACCCGAGATCGATTCCCAACACAGACCCAACACTTTTTTTATTCAATTATAAATTTAAATTGGATCGACAATGACGTCATCATACGATTAATCTAACTATAAACTAGCTAGCAGAGAAAATAGTATAACATGCAGGCGACTATCTATATGAAGTATCAAGGAAGTGTCACGTATCGCTATTCTTATCAGCAGCTTCGCGCTAGCGTTGCAGCCGGATGACCTTGAAAGGGACCAAAAATGACCAGAATGGACCTTAAAATCCGCTGAACAAGGCCGTAGACCTAGGGAAAAATCTGGTCTGCTCCACATGGGCTCTTATGGGGCTTTCCGCTGCGCATCGCGGAATTTCCGTAGAATCTGGGGAAAAAAGACTTAGAATTTTGAAAATTGGTCTGGAATCTGTATAGCTACTTTACTCATATATGCTTTAGAGGTATGTATGTGAGATGGAAGACAACAGAGATACAGTGTGCAGACTGATGTTGTCGAAGTGTCTCACTTGCCTATTGTTCTCGTTATATGTCCTTCGAAGTCGTCCTATATAGTCAGTGTGATCGAACATGCTATAACTGTAGGCATGTCAGATGCTAGAATGCAAAGTTGAAGTGTATACATAGTCGAAGTCGAAGTTTCTTGTTGTGCCTGTTGTGTGCGTTATACCCGTTTTGATGTCGTCTCATATGATCGATGCGAACTGATATGCTCCACAGAAATTCATGAGAGGTGATAGAATACAGAGATACAGTGTGCAGACTGATGTTGTCGAAGTATCTACACTTGCCTATTGTTCTTGTTATAAGTTCTCCAAAGTCGTCTTAGATGATCATCGCGATCGTATCTGCTATAACTGTAGGCATGTGAGATGCTAGAATGCGAAGTTACATCCTCGCTTCGATGTCGTCATATTGGATCGTTGCGAACTGATATGCTCCAAAGGTATCCATGTGAGATGATGAGATACAGAGATACAGTGTGCAGACTGATGTTTTCGAAGTATCTCCACTTGCCTAATGTTCTCGTAATATGTCCTTCGGTATCGTCTTATATGGTTAATGCGATCGTATCTGCTATAGCTGTAGGATGTCAGATGCTATAATTCAAAGTAACAGTGTGAACATAGTCGAAAACGAAGTTTCTTGTCCTGCCGGTTGTGTCTATTATACCCGCTTCGATGTCGTCTTATCTGATCGTTGCGAACATATATGCTCCAGAGGTATCTATGTGAGATGATGGAATACAGAGATACAGTGTGCAGACTGATGTTTTCGAAGTATCTCCACTTGCCTATTGTTCTCGTTATATGTCCTTCGAAGTCGTATTATATGGTCAGTGCGATCGTATCTGCTATTACTGTAGGCATTTCATTTGCTAGAACGCAAAGTTACAGTGTGAAAATAGTCGAAGTCGAAGTTTCTTGTTCTGCCTGTTGTGTGCGTTTTACCCGCTTCGATGTTGTTTTATATGATCGTTGCAAACATATATGCTCCAGAGGTCTCTATGTGAGATGATAGAATACAGAGATATAGTGTGCAGACTGATGTTGTCGGAGGATCTTTACTTGCCAATTGTTCTCCTTAAATGTCCTTCAAAGTCGTTTTATATGGTCAGTGATAGCGTATCTGCTATAACTGTGAGCATGTCAGATGCTAGAACGCAAAGTTACAGCGTAAACATAGTCAAAGTCGAAGTTTCTTGTCCTGCCTGTTGTGTGCGTTATACCCGATTCGATGTCGTCTCATATGATCGTTGCGAAATACCATGCCCCAAAAGTATCCATGTGAGATGATAGAATACGGAATATGGTCAGTGCGATCGTATCTGCTATAACTGTAGGCATTTCTTTTGCTAGAACGCAAACTTACAGTGTGAACATAGTCGAAGTCGAAGTTGTAACGTTCAAAATTTCTACTAAAAATCTATTAGCAACCTAGCAGGGATGGAAATAAGTCTGATTATTTTATTCAACATATTGTATAACATAGTTGGGTTATTTCTTGAATCAAATTGATATAGTATGTTTATTCATTGCGCTCACATCTCGACTGGTGTAAACTTTTATCTCGAAAGCTGCATAACCCTGGTAATGGTACTCCATTACGATCACTTGATATTTTGTCCTTTGCGATTAGTGGTTCGTTGGTTTGATTTCTCCAATTTGTTTATTGGCTTTTGTCGTCAGTTACAGATGGTCATCTGAAACGAAAGAACAGTAGTTTAGATTATGCATTCTAGAGCTGGTGAACTTGAATTACACTAATGTATAGGTATTCTCCTGATGTTATTTCCTTGTAAGCCTATATTTTGTTGCCCACTTGTTCAATATCAATGTATCCTATGAGCCTTCCCAATGTAATTCACGAAGTTGAAGAATCTTCGTTGCTTTTTCTGTTTTCGTTGATTTTTTTCTTGGACTGTTATGTTTTCACGACCGTCATATTGACGTTGCGTTTTCGAAATGTTCGGATTGGCAAATAGATGACAATCTGTCGTCGACCTTTCAATTTCTTCCATCAGAATTTGTCATCGAGAAATAAAACAAGAAAAGAATATCTGAAAAACGTATCTGTGTTGACAACGGCTATTGGCCGAAAAGAAAATCGTTGAAGAATTTTCTGTGGAGTTGTGTTGTGGAAATAACATCCCATTAGAGGATCAATCCCAAAGAATTCTGGTTATTGGAACTTCCTAGACTTTTATTGGCAAATCTGTTAGTCTGGGTCAGGACAGTTCATTCTCGGTTGAGGATCATTGACGATTTTCATGTGAGTAGTCCTTGTTCAGTTACGTTTCATCGAATTTTCTTAATCTCTCGATGCAATAGCGACTCTATTATCTCTTAGGATTGTAGAAGTTACGCACGGATTGACAAAAGCAACTGGATTTGTCGAAATCATTTCGTTGGAGGTCAACTCCATTGAGGCAGTCGGACGTGAACACAAGACGCTGACTTATTGACGATATTCCTATCTTGAAATCCTTCGAGGATCGAATGTAAGCAATTTGAGATTGTGATTTTTAGTTAGGACCGTATTTCTTTGGGTAAATACTTTGTACATTTCGCTGTAAAGGTGAGTCGTTTGATTCCTCAAGTATGGCACACCTAATACCAGCTTGATTATTCTTTCTTGGAATTATTCAAAAATGGAGTCATTAATAATCATCACCTATGCTATGATTTTGTTTCGGTTTCTTCAGCAATAGCTTCTCGAGCTATAGCAGAGATTCAATGTAGGATGAGAATAATTCATCATTCTGGACACATACTATCACTTTAATTTTTTTTGCAATGTTGCCAAGTCGAACAAAAGTCTGCGGTTTACAGAATTCTTTTTTTTGCGTGGTACATCGGTAATCTTTTCATTGTTCCACGTGATTTCGTTCGAAAGGCAATGTTTCTGAGTCTTCCAAGAAATCTACTCTCTTTGGTGATTCTGATGTTGATTGGGATTTATTTTTTAAGGGTTTCATTCCACGGCAGAAAGAATACGTTTTTGACATTCGTTGACATATAGGAGCAAAACGTTTCATCTCAGCGGGGTATTTGGAATGATAAGCTCTACCCTCCCCCCCTTCAAAGTTGAAATACAAGGAAACCTTCGTTCGTGGACGTCAGCGTTCAGTTTGTGAGACGCAAGAGTTACCCCTGGTTACGCAAGTAGACATACTTGAACATTGAAATTTAGTTTTATCAACATGAATATTAACTTCTATAACGCTTTCTTGCTATTTTATGGATGTTGTATAATAAATAGTGAATTGCAAGACTAGTGTGTAGTTATTTGTATTTGTATTTGTATTTATTTATAGTGTTACTACATTGTAAAATGTTTACACTCGTCAATATATTATGTAAAAAAATCGTTTGATAATAAATAGATAAATGAAAAAAATAAAATGAAGGAAATAGAATAAATAACAATAAACATGATCACATTGGTCAAACAAACATATACGCTTAGTTCTATAAATATCACATTTCAGTATTGTTAACTAAAAGCTTTATAAATCTGTATCATGTCATGTGTCAATAAGGCTGTGAATTCCTGAATAGAGTAGAAACATTTTCTGATCAGATATTTTTTTAATTTACATTTGAAGGGCATTAAATTTGATTTCTTCATATCTTCAGGTAATTTGTTGAAAAAAGTCGGACCATAGAAATTGAAACCTTGTTGAGATTTCTGAAGTCTATTTGTAGCAATGACAATATTATTGTTATTTCTTGTATTGTGAGAATGGATATCAGAATTTTGTTTGTATTCAGTCAAGTGCTCTTTCACATAAACCAGGCATTGATAAATGTACATACTAGGCAAACTAAGGAAATTATATTCAATAAATAGGTCTTTACAATGTGCCCTGGGACTTGAGCCTGATATAATTCTAACGGCTTGTTTTTGTTGCCTAAAAAGGTTTTGCATGTTCGCGCTGTGTCCCCAAATCAGAATCCCATATTGCAAGTGACTATTTATGAAAGCAAAGTATGCCATTTGCATCAAATCATGTGATACCGATCTCCTCAATCGCCTCAATAAAAATATGTTTGATGCTAGTTTCTTCGCGAGATGTTCGGTATGAACGTTCCATGTTAATTTGCTGTCGATATGGAAACCTAATAATTTGACTGGGGCAATATTTGTAGTATTTTTCCTAGTTGCTATAGTTATTTTCTGAGTTTTCTTCACATTCATTTTTAGTTTGATTGAAGAAAAATATGTCTCTGCAATTTTTTCAGCGTTATTGGAATATTCATGAACATCATCAATAACTTTATTCTGGTGTATGAAAGTAAAGTAAAGGATAGTGTCAGTGTTCTCCAGTCTACGAGGAAGGTCATTTATGTAAACCAAGAATAATATTGGGCCTAAAATAGAGCCCTGAGAAACGCCATAGTCATTGTTCCTGTGACTTGATCTCTGACCGTTCAATTCAACAAATTGTTTTCTATTCGACAAATAAGAGTCAATAAGTTTCAGAGGTGTTGAAAAACGAAAACGAGTAGATGGATGGATTGGCTAATTAATTGGCTAATTAATTTGGGGAATGGGATAGTGAAACTCCGTTGTGCTCTCAAGAATAGGATAGCCACCTATCGATTTTCCAGTGACAAAAGCCACACCGATCTTCTCGAATTTTTGCAAGAAGTGAAACCAAAAGTTCTGGCAATCTTGTCCAAATATCTGGACACGCATCACAGCTTGAAGATAAATTTTTAACTTTTTGGATTGTATGTCATACCAGAGGAGGAACTATCTGATATCAAGTTCTTCAATACCAGAAATAAAACATTAACAATATCATCAAACATTGAATGCGATTATGATGACATCAAGGAAGAAATGATTGTGAAGGCGTCAGAATTTCAAGAACGTGATTCTGGGTGGATATTGAAACATGCAATGTTTTTGGATGTGAACATTTATAAATTCTCATCAATTTCGGCCTCTTCCTACATCAAGCTGCCCAGAGGTATAGAATCCAAACATGCGGTTTTGAATATACAAAACAAAGGTAGAGCCTGCTTCGCATGGTCCATCACTGCTGCGATCTTTCCTGCAGACGGTAATCCAATAAGAACGTCATCATATCCACATTACAATAACCTGTTGAATTCTCAAGGGCTTGACTTTCCCATGAAATTGAAGGCTATCCCAAAGTTCGAGCGACTCAACAATATCTCAGTTGATGTGTTCGGTCTTGAATCGTCTTTCAAGGATGGAAAGATGATAAGTGAAATAATTGGACCTCTACATTTTTCATCATGTCGTCAAGCAACACATGTGAATTTGCTACTTGTGGCCGATGAGGTTGGCAACACACATTATTGCCTAATAAAAGACTTAGACAAATTAGTTAGGAGACAAAAATCGAAATACAATGGTGAAATAAATATTTGCGATGGTGCGTACATTAATAAATTCTCATCAATTTCGGCCTCTTCCTACATCAAGCTGCCCAGAGGTATAGAATCCAAACATGCGGTTTTGAATATACAAAACAAAGGTAGAGCCTGCTCCGCATGGTCCATCACTGCTGCGATCTTTCCTGCAGACGGTAATCCAATAAGAACGTCATCATATCCACATTACAATAACCTGTTGAATTTTCAAGGGCTTGACTTTCCCATGAAATTGAAGGCTATCCCAAAGTTCGAGCGACTCAACAATATCTCAGTTGATGTGTTCGGTCTTGAATCGTCTTTCAAGGATGGAAAGATGATAAGTGAAATAATTGGACCTCTACATTTTTCATCATGTCGTCAAGCAACACATGTGAATTTGCTACTTGTGGCCGATGAGGTTGGCAACACACATCATTGCCTACTAAAAGACTTAGGCAAATTAGTTAGGAGACAAAAATCGAAATACAATGGTAAAATAAATATTTGCGATGGATGCCTACAATCGTTCGCAACACTGGCGCAGCTGAGAAGTCATGAGAAAAATGACTGTAATCATACGATCACAAAGATACCCACCACCAATTTGAAAGTAAATAAATATGGTGAGTCAGTGCCTGAAAATATCCCCAAATGCACTAACTTTGAGATACAATTATCACCACCGTTTGTGATTTATGTTGACTTTGAAAGTTTACTCAAACCAATTCAACACAATGAACCCTGTGACGATAAATCATTTTCAGTTAAAGTATGTGAACATGAACCATATTCGTTCGCGTTTTATGTAAAATGTAATTTTGATGACCGTTACTCAAGGTCGGTACTTTATCGCGGTGCAGATGCTGCTGACGTTTTTGTGAGAGAGTTGAATAAAACCGTTCGCGATTTATACACGAATCACATGAAGGATGTTCGTGAAATGCGTCTACCTACTGAGATAGAAAACCAAACTTTCCAAAATAGCACCACGTGTCATATTTGTGAAAAGCCATTCAAGCCAACTGATATCAAAGTTCGTGATCACTGCCAATATACAGGGAAGTTCCGCGCAGCCGCCCATTCCATTTGTAACCTGAACTACAAGACCTCAAAGACTATTCCAGTATTCTTCCACAACCTCACAAATCATGATTCTCATCTTTTCATCAAGAAATTAGCTAAGAAGGGAGAAAGAATATCAGTAATAGCCCAAACTGAAGAGAAGTATATTTCATTCTCCAAGTCAGTATTGGTTAATGAATTTAAATTATCAAGAGTATTTGATGAATATATTCAGTTGGGATTTGTAGACTCCTTTCGATTTTTACCAAAATCTCTCGACAAACTCAGCAAAAATTTGGAGGTTCAGCAGTGTAACGAGGTTCGAAAATACTCCCAAGATAACGAACAATTTGATCTAAAAAGACAAAAAGGGGTTTTTCCTTACAACAAGGTGGACTGCTCGGGCAAATTGAAAGAAACAACTACCGCCGGAAGAAAAGTTCAATAATGAATTAACCGGCGAATCACTTTCAGACATGGATTATAATAGAGCTATAGATGTGTGGAATACCTTCGAATTCAAAACATCGGGAGATCACGCCGATGTTTATTTGAAATCCGATTGTCTGCTGCTAGCAGACGTCTTTGAGAATTTCAGGAAAGTCTGCATGCAACAATACAAGCTAGATCCTGCCCACTATCTGACAGCACCTGCACTGAGCTGGGATGCTATGTTACGTTATACACGAATTAAACTTCAGCTCTGGACTGATATAGATATGATACATCAAAAGGATACGTTTTAGAAGTGGACTTGGAATATCCAGCCAACCTACACCATGATCACAACGATTTACCATTTTGCCCAGAACAAATGATCCCGCCAAAGAGTAAAAGTGTCAAACTGATCCCCAATTTACGAAACAAATGCAAATACATTATTCATTACCGAAATATGAAACAGTGTTTGAAATATGGTTTGAATCTGAAGAAAATCCATAGAATCTTAGAATTCTCCCAATCGGCGTGGTTGAGGCCATATATTGACCTGAACACGCACCTTCGGAATTCCGCAGTAAACAAATTTGAACGAGAACTCTTCAAATTGTTGATAAATTCAATATTTGGAAAAACCATGGAAAATGTCGACAAAAGAATTGACTTGAAACTTTGCTCACGCTGGGAAAATAGGACTAATTCTCTGGGGGCAAGGGCTCTGATAGCCAAACCACATTTCAAATGCAGTACAGAATTCAGTGAGAACTTGGTTGCAATTCAGTTGGAAAACACTAGTGTATGTTATGATAAACCGATGTATGTTGGATTTTCGGTATTGGATATTTCGAAAACTATCATTTACGATTTTTTCTCTGGATACATCAAAACAAAATATGGTGATGAAGTAACATCATGCTACACCGATACGGATTCATTGATTCTAGGAATATTCACAGAAAATTTCTATAATGATATGAAAGAAAATATCCAATTTTTCGATAGGTCAAATTATCCCATAGACAAAATACACCAAATCCCCAAATCGAAATCTGTTATAGGACGCATGAAAGATGAATATGCCGCAAGACCTATTGAATCTTTCGATGGTACTGGTGCGAAAACATACTGTGTGAAAGCAGGTGATGTGATGAAAAAAGCCAAAGGTGGTCAAAAACCAAATTCAGTTTTCAGACTATGTGAATATTGTAGAAAATGGTGGAACAATATCACGTAAGATGTATATGTTCACTTCTTCTCTCCACACCATTCATACGGAATTAAGAAATGAAGTCGCTTTGTCATCTGCTGATGATAAGCGCTATAAAATTCCTTCTAATGTGAAAACTTTGGCTTGGGGTCATTTGCTTATAACACCAGGAGCTATCACTGGAACTTTAGATGAGTTTTTGGAAATAGCTCAAGATTTGATTGACGAGAAAGACTCTGACCAATAGTTTTGATGTGATTTCCATTTGTATATTGTAATTATGGATTATAATATGTTATATTTGTGACATATGAAATGAAAATCATTATCGAGTGAATTTGTTTTATTACATTTATTCAATACAAAATATTAATATTATCCACATCGCTCGAGACCCCATCTACAAACATGACAGCTTGATTGTGCTTGAGGAAGGCCGTCTACATGATCTCTCCATTCAGGGCGATTGAAGTGGACAAAGCATGGTAGCTGGATCCGAAGTTCGAAATTCTCTGTATATTTTGATGGCAGTTTGTCCCATGCATAAAGAAGTTCCATCGGACCTACATTTTTAATGAGATAATGTAGTGGAAAATTCTGGAGCTCTTCTTTGGTAAAATCATACAATTTTTTATTTCGGTTTCGGTGTTCATTCACGAGTTCGGTCAAAAAAACAGTTAGGGCAATCTTCAGACATGTTGTAACAATGAGGTTGAACAGCAACAATGATGCACACACTGCTGTGTAGTACGTAACCCAATCGACTATTCTGAATTCCACATCATCCTTCATTATATTTGTATCATGGTGTAGTGGGGGAGATGGATTCAGTTCACACCAGTCAGAATCAATGGTGGAGCCACTGCCCTTTCGCAATCGCAACTTGTACATAGTGCTATTGGTGGGTATGAGTGATTTGAGAGTTGAAACATTATTTATTGTAGTTGATTCCATTCTTGCCCATTTAGAAGGCCAACTTTCATTTCGTGTACCATTACTATCGAAACATATGAATACTTCTCTTATATTATAAGGTTGTGCGATATAGAGAAAGCTTTGAATAATCACTTGTAAAACTAAACATTGAGGTGTGATCATGGTCACAACTTCTGATAAACTGAAAATATCATGTACTTTTATATGTATTTATTGAAAACATGTCAGAGACAAAATATTCGATTTATTTATCGGAGTCAAATTTTTTATCACAAGATCTATTTTTATTATTGAAAACATCATCAGCCCAAGTATTCTGTTCTCTCTGGGTTAGTAGATTTTCAATTCGACTTTGTCGAATTCTTTCTTCCATTCGGAATCTCCTTCTTTCCCTCTTGCCTTTTCCAATTGGTGAAGATCTGATGATGTCCTTGTCTTCTACACATGGTACATAAGTGGAATAGTCATCATTATCCCAGTTCTCTTCAATTTTCTCCGTTTTTTTCAGAAATGTTCATGGTTGGGTGACAGCAGTACTAATGAAGGATCCTTCGCGTGAGATCTGACGACTTTTATTGGCCTCGTTTGCTTGCAAAGACGTTTGCACAATTCAATTGTCAATTTTGGTCTGCTCAACCAACAACCACTTGATAGATATGTTCGATTGATAATTTTTTTGCAAACACAACACTGTTTTGTTTCGACCACACGACAATCACCACTTTGTATAAATATATCCAATAAGTCTCTATCTTGCATGTTCACTGATGAAATCAAGACTACACCAGAGTATTAATAGCCAAAGTAGAAGGGAGTGTTCAATTTGAAAATTATGGTACAATTGAAGATAATTAGTCTGATGAATCCTTTGATAAATTCATCTGATGGATCATTACGGTAATTAATATAAATTAGTCTGATGAACTTTGCCCGGTCATCAATTAACATTAATTAATATCAATCGAAGCTGTAACAGGATTCCTAATATATATCTACTGTTTTACTTGGAGGTTCAACTTGAGAATTGAACTTGAAGGTTGAACTTGAAGATTGAACTTGGAGGTTGAACTTGAAGGTTGAACATGAAGTTTGAACCTGAAGTAATACTTGAAGGTTCAACTTGAAGGTTGAACTTGAAGGTTGAACTTGGAGGTTGAACTTGAAGTTTGAACTTGACAATAAACTTGAAGGTTGAACTTGAAAGTCGTACTTGAAGGTTCAACTTGAAGTTTGAACGTGAGGTTGAACTTAAAGGTTCAACTTGGAGTTTTAACCTGAAGTTTGAACTCGAAGGTTGAACCTAAAGGTTGAACTTGTAGGTTGAACTTGAAGGTTGAACTTGGAAGTTGAATTTGAAGTTTGAACATGAAGGTTGAACTTGAAGGTTGAACTTGAAGTTGAACTTGAAGTTGAACTTGGAGGTTGAACTTGAAGTTTGTACTTGGTGGTTTACCTTGGAGGTTGAACATAAAGATTTGACTTGGAGTTTGAACTTGAAGGTAGAACTGGAAGTTTGAACTCGAAGGTTGAACTTGAAGGTTGAACTTGAAGTTTCAACTTGAAGTTACAACTTGAAGTTTGAACTTGAAGTTTGAACTTGAAGGTTGAACTTGAAGGTTCAACTTGAAGTTTGAACTTGAAGGATGATCTTGAAGGTTGAACTTGAAATTTGAACTAAAAGTTGAACTTGATGGTTGAATTTGAAGGTTGAACTTAGAGGTTCACCTTGAAGGTTTGACTTGATGGTTCAATTTAAAGGTTCAACTTGAAGTTTAAACTTGAAGGTGAAGTTACAGGGTGAACATATACGAAGTCGAAGTTTCTTTTTCTGGCTATAAAGTGAGTTATAACCGCTTCGATGTCGTCCTTTATGTTCGTTGTGACCTAATATGCTTCGCAGGTATCCATGTGAGATGATAGAATACAGAGATACATTGTGCAGACTGATGTTGTCGAACTATCTCCACTTGCCTATTGTTCTCGTTATATATCCTTCGAAGTCGTCTTATTTGGTCAGTGCGATCGTGTCTGCTATAGCTTCAGGCATGTCAGATGCTGGAATGCTGAATTCCAGTGTAATCATAGTCGAAATCGAAGTTTCTTGTTCTGCCTGTTGTGTGTGTTACACCCGTTTTGATGTCATCTCATATGATCGATGCGAACTGATACGCTCCAGAGGAATTAATGTGAGGTGATAGATTACAGAGATACAGTGTGCAGACTGATGTTGTCGAAGTATCTTCACTTGCCTATTGTTCTCGTTATTAGTCCTTCAAAGTCGTCTCATATGGTTAGTGCGATCGTCAGATTCTAGAATGCAAAGTTAGAGAATAGACATGGTCGAAGTCAAGGTTTCTTGTTCTGCCTGTTATGTGCGTTATACCCGATTCGATGTCAACTTATATGATCATTGCGAACTACCATGCTCCAAAGGTATCCATGTGAGTTGATACAATACAGAGATACAGTGTGCAGACTGATGTTGTCAAAGTATCTTCACTTGCCTATTGTTCTCGTTATTAGTCCTTCAAAGTCGTCTCATATGGTTAGTGCGATCGTCAGATTCTAGAATGCAAAGTTAGAGAATAGACATGGTCGAAGTCAAGGTTTCTTGTTCTGCCTGTTATGTGCGTTATACCCGATTCGATGTCAACTTATATGATCATTGCGAACTACCATGCTCCAAAGGTATCCATGTGAGTTGATACAATACAGAGATACAGTGTGCAGACTGATGTTGTCAAAGTATCTTCACTCGCCTATTGTTTTTGTTATATGTCCTTCGAAGTCATCTTATATGGTCAGTGCGATCGTACCGGCTATTATTGTAGGCATGTCAGATGCTAGAATGCGAAGTTACGGTGTAAACATAGTCGAAGCCGAAGTTTCTTGTTCTCTCTGTTGTGAGCGTTATCTTGATTCAGGATACACTAGACAATGTCTACCTATGAGATGTATAACCGACTTTTTATCAAGATTAATAAATTCGAAGTTTTGGCGAACACGCCGGTTTACCGACTCTTGATTGTTGGAATCGAAGTTTTTAGTAGATATGAAGAAGTATAGTACTCCACTCGCATTTAATGAGCTGTCATATATACTTCTCGAATGGGCATTTGAGATGCTAGAATGCAAAGTTACAAAGTAAACATAGTCGAAGTCGAAGTTTCTCGTTCTGCCTGTTCTGTGCGTTGTACCCGCTTTGATGTCGTCTCATATGATCGTTGCGAAATTTTATGCTCCAGAGGTATCTATGTGAGATGATAGAATACAGAGATACAGTGTGCAGACTGATGTTGTCGAAGTATCTACACTTGCCTATTGTACTCGTTATATGTCCTTCGAAGTCATCTTATATTGTCAGTGCGATCGTATCTACTATAGCTCTAGGCATGTCAGATTCTAGAATGTGAAGTTACAGGGTGAACATATACGAAGTCGAAGTTTCTTTTTCTGGCTATAAAGTGAGTTATAACCGCTTCGATGTCGTCCTTTATGTTCGTTGTGACCTAATATGCTTCGCAGGTATCCATGTGAGATGATAGAATACAGAGATACAGTGTGCAGACTGATATTGTCGAAGTATCCTCACTTGCCTATAAATGTCGTTATATGTCCTTCACAGTCTTTCTTTATGGTCAGTGCGATCGTATCTGTTTCAACTATAGGCAAGTCAGATGCTAGAATTCAGAGCCACAGTGTGAACATAGTCGATGCGAAGTTCCTTGTTCTCCCTGTTGTATTCGTTATACCCGTTTTGATGTCGTCTCATATGATCTTTGCGAACTGATATGCTCCAGAGCTATCCATGTGAGATGATAGAATACAGGAATACAGTGTGCAGACAGATGTTGTCGAAGTATCTCAACTTGCCTATTGTTCTCGTTATAAGTCCTTCAAAGTCGTCTTATATGGTCAGGGCGATCGTCAGATGCTAGAAAGCTAAGTTACAGAGTGAACATAGTCGAAGTCAAACTTTCTTGTTCTGCCTGTTGTGTGCGTTATACCCGATTCGATGTCAATTCATATGATCGTTGCGAACTATCATGCTTCAAAGGTTTCCATGTGAGATGATAGAATACAGAGATACATTGTGCAGACTGATGTTGTCGAACTATCTCCACTTGCCTATTGTTCTCGTTATATATCTTTCGAAGTCGTCTTATTTGGTCAGTGCGATCGTGTCTGCTATAGCTTCAGGCATGTCAGATGCTGGAATGCTGAATTCCAGTGTAATCATAGTCGAAATCGAAGTTTCTTGTTCTGCCTGTTGTGTGCGTTACACCTGCTTCGATGTCGTCTTATGAGATCGTTGCGAACATATATGCTCCAGAGGTATCTATGTGAGATGATAGAATACAGAGATACGGTATGCGGACTGATGTTGTCGAAGTATCTCCACTTGCCTATTGTTCTCGTTATATGTCCTTCGAAGTCGTCTTATATGGTCAGTGCGATCGTATCTGCTATAGCTCTAGGAATGTCAGATGCTAGAATGCAGAGGTACAGTGTAAACATAGTCGAAGTCAAAGTTTCACCTTCTGCCTGTTGTGTGCGTTATACCCGCTTCGATGCCATCTCATATGATCGTTGCGAACTGATATGCTCTGAAGGATTCCATGTAAGATGATGTTTTCGAAGTATCTTCACTTGCTTCTTGTTCTCATCATGAGTCCTTCAAAGTCGTCTTATATGGTCAGCGCGATCGTATTGCTATAACTGTAGGCATGTCAGATGCTAGAATGCAAAGTTACAGTGTAAACATAGTCGAAGTCAAAGTTTCTTGTTCTGCCTGTTGTGTGCGTTATAAATGCTTCGATGTCGTCTTATATAATAGTTGCGAACTCATATGCTCCAAAGGTATCCATGTGAGATGATAGAATACAGAGATACGGTGTGCAGACTGATGTTGTCGAAGTATCTTCACTTGCCTATTGTTCTCGTTATATGTCCTTCGAAGCCGTCATATATGGTCAGTGCGATCGTACCTGCAATTATTGTAGGCATGTCAGATGCTAGAATGCGAAGTTACCGTGTAAACATAGTCGAAGTCGAATCTTCTTGTTCTCCCTGTTGTAGGCGTTATTTTGAATCAGGATACACTAGACAATGTCTACCTATGAGATGTTTAACCGATTTATTATCAAGATCGATAAATTCGAAGTTTTGGCGAACACGCCGGTTTACCGACTCTTGATTGTTGGAATCGAAGTTTTTAGTAGATATGAAAAAGTATAGTACTCCACTCGCATATGATAAGCTGTCATATATACTCCCTGAATGGGCAGTTAAGATGCTAGAATGCAAAGTTACAAAGTAAACATAGTCGAAGTCGAAGTTTCTCGTTCTGCCTGTTGTGTGCGTTAGACCCGTTTTGATGTCGTCTCATATGATCGATGCGAACTGATATGCTCCAGAGGAATTCATGTGAGGTGATAGAATACAGAGATACAGTGTGCAGACTGATGTTGTCGAAGTATCTTCACTTGCCTATTGTACTCGTTATATATTATGTCCTTCGAAGTCATCTTATATGGTCAGTGCGATCATATCTACCATAGCGATAGGCATGTCAGATTCTAGAATGTGAAGTTACAGTGTGAACATATTCGAAGTCAAAGTTTCTTGTTCTGCCTATTGTGTGAGTTATAACCGCTTCGATGTCATCTTACATGATCGTTGCGAACTAATATGCTTTCGAAAGTATCCATGTGAGATGATAGAATACTAGGGATACAGTGTGCAGACTGATGTTGTCGAAGTATCCTCACTTGCCTATTCATATCGTTATATGTCCTTCACAGTCTTCCTTTATGGTGAGTGCGATCGTATCTGTTCCAACTGTAGGCATGTCGGATGCAAGAATGCAAAGTTACAGTGTAAATATAGCCGAAGTCGAAGTTTCTTGTTCTGCCTGTTGTGTGCGTTATACCCGTTTTGATGTCGTTTCATACTATCGATGCGAACTGATATGCTGCAGAGGTATTTATGTGAGATGATGAAATACAGAGATACAGTGTGCAGACTGATGTTGTCAAAGTATCTTCACTTGCCTATTGTTCTCGATATATGTCCTTCGAAGTCGTCTTATATGGTCAGTGCGATCGTACCTGCTATTGCTGTAGGCATGTCAGATGCAAGAATGCGGAGTTACAGTGTAAACATAGTCGGAGACGAAGTTTCTTGTTCTTTCTGTTGTGTGCGTTATACCCGCTTCGATGTCGTCTTATATGATGTCCTCATATATGATTGTTTCGAACATATATGCTTCAGAGGTATAAATGTGAGATAAAAGACTACAGAGATACAGTGTGCAGACTGATGTTGTCGAAGTGTCTCACTTGGCTATTGTTCTCGTTATATGTCCTTCGAAGTCGTCCTATATAGTCAGTGTGATCGAACATGCTATAACTGTAGGCATGTCAGATGCTAGAATGCAAAGTTGAAGTGTATACATAGTCGAAGTCGAAGTTTCTTGTTCTGCCTGTTGTGTGCGTTATACCCGTTTTGATGTCGTCTCATGTGATCGATGCAAACTGATATGCTCCACAGAAATTCATGTGAGGTGATAGAATACAGAGATACAGTGTGCATACTGATGTTGTCGAAGTATCTGCACTTGCCTATTGTACTCGTTATATGTCCTTCGAAGTCATCTTATATGGTCAGTGCGATCGTATCTACTATAGCTCTAGGAATGTCAGATTCTAGAATATGAAGCAACAGTGTGAACATATACGAAGTCGAAGTTTCTTTTTCTGCCTATAGTGTGAGTTATAACCGCTTCGATGTCGTCTTATGTGATCGTTGTGACCTAATATGCTTCGGAGGTATCCATGTGAGATAATAGAATACAGAGATACAGTGTGCAGACTGATATTGTCGAAGTATCCTCACTGCCTATAAATGTCGTTATATGTCCTTCACAGTCTCTCTTTATGGTCAGTGCGATCGTATCTGTTTCAACTAAAGGCAAGTCAGATGCTAGAATTCAGAGCTACAGTGTGAACATAGTCGATGCGGAGTTTCTTGTTCTCCCTGTTGTATTCGTTATACCCGTTTTGATGTCGTCTCATATAATCTCTGCGAACTGATATGCTCCAGAGCTATCCATGTGAGATGATAGAATACAGGAATACAGTGTGCAGAATAATGTTGTCGAAGTATCTCAACTTGCCTATTGTTCTCGTTATAAGTCCTTCAAAGTCGTCTTATATGTTTAGTGCGATCGTCAGATGCTAGAATGCTAAGTTACAGGGTGAACATAGTCGAAGTCAAAGTTTCTTGTTCTGCCTGTTGTGTACGTTATACCCGATTCGATGTCAATTCATATGATCGTTGCGAACTACCATGCTCCAAAGTTATCTATGTGAGATGATAGAATACAGAGATACAGTGTGCAGACTGATGTTGTCGAACTATCTCCACTTGCCTATTGTTCTCGTTATATGTCTTTCGAAGTCGTCATATTTGGTCAGTGCGATCGTATCTGCTATAGCTTCAGGCATGTCAGATGCTGGAATGCTGAATTCCAGTGTAATCATAGTCGAAATCGAAGTTTCTTGTTCTGCCTGTTGTGTGCGTTACACCTGCTGTCGTCTTATGAGATCGTTGCGAACATATATGCTCCAGAGGTATCTATGTGAGATGATAGAATACAGAGATACGGTATGCGGACTGATGTTGTCGAAGTATCTCCACTTGCCTATTGTTCTCGTTATATGTCCTTCGAAGTCGTCTTATATGGTCAGTGCGATCGTATCTGCTATAGCTCTAGGAATGTCAGATGCTAGAATGCAGAGGTACAGTGTGAACATAGTCGAAGTCAAAGTTTCACCTTCTGCCTGTTGTGTGCGTTATACCCGCTTCGATGCCATCTCATATGATCGTTGCGAACTGATTTGCTCCAAAGGATTCCATGTAAGATGATAAAATATAGAGATACAATGTGCGGACTGAAGTTTTCGAAGTATCTTCACTTGCTTTTTGTTCTCATCATGAGTCCTTCAAAGTCGTCTTATATGGTCAGTGCGATCGTATTTGCTATAACTGTAGGCATGTCAGATGCTAGAATGCAAAGTTACAGTGTAAACATGGTCGAAGTCAAAGTTTCTTGTTCTGCCTGTTGTGTGCGTTATACCCGCTTCGATGTCGTCTCATATGATCGTTGCAAATTTTTATGCTCCAGAGGTATCTATGTGAGATGATATAAAACAGAGGAACAGTGTGCAGACTGATGTTGTCGAAGTATCTCACTTGCCTATTGTTCTCGTTATATGTCCTCCGAAGTCGTCCTATATGCTCAGTGCGATCGAATCTGCTATAACTGTAGGCATGTCAGATGCTAGAATGCAAAGTTACAGTGTATACATAGTCGAAGTCGAAGTTTCTTGTTCTGCCTGTTGTGTGCGACATACCCGTTTTGATGTCGTCTCATATGATCGATGCGAACTGATATGCTCCACAGAAATTCATGTGAGGTGATAGAATACAGAGATACAGTGTGCATACTGATGTTGTCGAAGTATCTACACTTGTCTATTGTACTCGTTATATGTCCTTTGAAGTCCTCTTATATGGTCAGTGCGATCGTATCTACTATAGCCCTAGGCATGTCAGATTCTAGAATGTGAAGTTACAGTGTGAACATATACGAAGTCGAAGTTTCTTTTTCTGCCTATAGTGTGGGTTATAACCGCTTCGATGTCGTCTTATATGATCGTTGTCACCTAATATGCTTCGGAGGTATCCATGTGAGATGATAGAATACAGAGATATGCTGAATTCCAGTGTAAACATAGTCGAAGTCGAAGTTTCTTGTTCTGCCTGTTGTGTGCGTTACACCGGCTTCGATGTTGTCTTATGAGATCGTTGCGAACATATATGCTCCAGAGGTATTCATGTGAGATGATAGAATACAGAGATACGGTATGCGGACTGATGTTGTCGAAGTAACTCCACTTGCCTATTGTTCTCGTTATATGTCCTTCGAAGTCGTCTTATATGGTCAGTGCGATCATATCTGGAATAGCTCTAGGAATGTCAGATATTATAATGCAGAGGTACAGTGTAAACATAGTCGAAGTCAAAGTTTCACCTTCTGCCTGTTGTGTGCGTTATACCCGCTTCGATGTCATCTCATATGATCGTTGCGAACTGATATGCTCCAAAGGATTCCATGTTAGATGATAGAATAAAGGATAAGGATAAGGATAAGGATAAGGATAAGGATAAGGATAAGGATAAGGATAAGGATAAGGATAAGGATAAGGATAAGGATAAGGATAAGGATAAGGATAAGGATAAGGATAAGGATAAGGATAAGGATAAGGATAAGGATAAGGATAAGGATAAGGATAAGGATAAGGATAAGGATAAGGATAAGGATATGGATAAGGATAAGGATAAGGATAAGGATAAGGATAAGGATAAGGATAAGGATAAGGATAAGGATAAGGATAAAGGATAAGGATAAGGATAAGGGATAAGGATTAAGGATAAGGGATAAGGATAAGGA
>OU896712.1:30958187-31179680 GCA_918026855.4 Phaedon cochleariae | reverse complement strand
TGCCTGTTCTGTGCGTTGTACCCGCTTCGATGTCGTCTCATATGATCGTTGCAAAATTTTATGCTTCAGAGGTATCTATGTGAGATGATAGAATACAGAGATACAGTGTGCAGACTGATGTTGTCGAAGTATCTCACTTGCCTATTGTTCTCGTTATATGTCCTTCGAAGTCGTCCTATATGGTCAGTGCGATCGTATCTACTATAGCCCTAGGCATGTCAGATTCTAGAATGTGAAGTTACAGTGTGAACATATACGAAGTCGAAGTTTCTTTTTCTGCCTATAGTGTGAGTTATAACCACTTCGATGTCGTCTTATATGATCGTTGTCACCTAATATGCTTCGGAGGTATCCATGTGAGATGATAGAATACAGAGATATGCTGAATTCCAGTGTAAACATAGTCGAAGTCGAAGTTTCTTGTTCTGCCTATTGTGTGCGTTACACCGGCTTCGATGTTGTCTTATGAGATCGTTGCGAACATATATGCTCCAGAGGTATCTATGTGAGATGATAGAATACAGAGATACGGTATGCGGACTGATGTTGTCGAAGTATCTCCACTTGCCTATTGTTCTCGTTATATGTCTTTCGAAGTCGTCTTTTTTGGTCAGTGCGATCGTATCTGCTATAGCTTCAGGCATGTCAGATGCTGGAATGCTGAATTCCAGTGTAAACATAGTCGAAGTCGAAATTTTTTGTTCTGCCTGTTGTGTGCGTTACACCGGCTTCGATGACGTCTTATGAGATCGTTGCGAACATATATGCTCCAGAGGTATCTATGTGAGATGATAGAATACAGAGATACGGTATGCGGACTGATGTTGTCGAAGTATCTCCACTTGCCTATTGTTCTCGTTATATGTCCTTCGAAGTCGTCTTATATGGTCAGTGCGATCGTATCTGCTATAGCTCTAGGAATGTCAGATGCTAGAATGCAGAGGTACAGTGTAAACATAGTCGAAGTCAAAGTTTCACCTTCTGCCTGTTGTGTGCGTTATACCCGCTTCGATGCCATCTCATATGATCGTTGCGAACTGACATGCTCCAGAGGATTCCATGTAAGATGATTAAATATAGAGATACAATGTGCGGACTGAAGTTTTCGAAGTATCTTCACTTGCTTTTTGTTCCCATCATGAGTCCTTCAAAGTCGTCTTATATGGTCAGTGCGATCGTATTTGCTATAACTCTAGGCATGTCAGATGCTAGAATGCAAAGTTACAGTGTAAACATAGTCGAAGTCAAAGTTTCTTGTTCTGCCTGTTGTGTGCGTTATACCCGCTTCGATGTCGTCTCATATGATCGTTGCAAATTTTTATGCTCCAGAGGTATCTATGTGAGATGATATAAAACAGAGGAACAGTGTGCAGACTGATGTTGTCGAAGTATCTCACTTGCCTATTGTTCTCGTTATATGTCCTTCGAAGTCGTCCTATATGGTCAGTGCGATCGAATCTGCTATAACTATAGGCATGTCGGATGCTAGAATGCAAAGTTACAGTGTATACATAGTCGAAGTCGAAGTTTCTCTTTCTGCCTGTTGTGTGCATTATACCCGTTTCGATGTTGTCTCATATGATCGATGCGAACTGATATGCTCCACAGAAATTCATGTGAGATGATAGAAAATAGAGATACAGTGTGCAGACTGATGTTGTCGAAGTATCCACACTTGCCTATTGTACACGTTATATGTCCTTCGAAGTCATCTCATATGGTCAGTGCGATCGTATTCACTATAGCTGTAGGCATGTCAGATTCTAGAATGTGAAGTTACAGTGTGAACATATACAAAGTCAAAGTTTCTTTTCTGCCTATTGTGTGAGTTATATCCGCTTCGATGTCGTCTTTATGATCTTTGCGACCTAATATGCTCCGGAGGTATCCATGTGAGATAATAGAATACAGAGATACAGTTTGCAGATTGATGTTGTCGAAGTATCATCACTTGCCTATAAATGTCGTTATATGTCCTTCACAGTCTTTCTTTATGGTCAGTGCGATCGTATATGTTTCAACTATTGTCATGTCAGATGCTAGAATTCAGAGCCACAGTGTAAACATAGTCGATGCGAAGTTTCTTGTTCTCCCTGTTTATTCGTTATATCCGTTTTGATGTCGTCTCATATGATCTTTGCGAACTGATATGCTCCAGAGGTATCCATGTGAGATGATAAAACACAGGAATACAGTGTGCAGACTGATGTTGTCGAAGTATCTCAACTTGCCCATTGTTCTCGTTATAAGTCCTTCAAAGTCGTCTCATATGGTCAGTGCGATCGTCAGATGCTAGAATGCTAAGTTACAGAGTGAACATGGTCGAAGTCGAAGTTTCCTATTCTGCCTGTTGTATGCATTATACCCGATTCGATGTCAACTCATATGATCGTTGCAAACTTCCATGCTCCAAAGGTATCCATGTGAGATGATAGAATACAGAGATACAGTGTGCAGACTGATGTTGTCGAACTATCTCCACTTGCCTATTGTTCTCGTTATATGTCCTTCGAAGTCGTCTCATTTAGTCAGAGCGATCGTTTCTGCTATAGCTTCAGGCATGTCAGATGCTGGAATCCAAAGTTAGAATACAGAGATATGCTGAATTCCAGTGTAAACATAGTCGAAGTCGAAGTTTCTTGTTCTGCCTGTTGTGTGCGTTACACCGGCTTCGATGTTGTCTTATGAGATCGTTGCGAACATATATGCTCCAGAGGTATTCATGTGAGATGATAGAATACAGAGATACGGTATGCGGACTGATGTTGTCGAAGTATCTCCACTTGCCTATTGTTCTCGTTATATGTCCTTCGAAGTCGTCTTATATGGTCAGTGCGATCATATCTGAAATAGCTCTAGGAATGTCAGATGCTAGAATGCAGAGGTACAGTGTAAACATAGTCGAAGTCAAAGTTTCACCTTCTGCCTGTTGTGTGCGTTATACCCGCTTCGATGTCATCTCATATGATCGTTGCGAACTGATATGCTCCAAAGGATTCCATTTAACATGAAAGAATACAGAGATACAATGTGCGGACTGAAGTTTTCGAAGTATCTTCACTTGCTTTTTGTTCTCATCATGAGTCCTTCAAAGTCGTCTTATATGTGAGATGATAGAATACAGAGATACGGTGTGCGGACTGATGTTGTCGAAGTATCTTCACTTGCCTATTGTTCTCGTTATATGTCCTTTGAAGCCGTCCTATATGGTCAGTGCGATCGTACCTGCAATTATTGTAGGCATGTCAGATGCTAGGATGCGAAGTTACGGTGTAAACATAGTCGAAGTCGAATCTTCTTGTTCTTCCTGTTGTAAGCGTTATTTTGAATCAGGATACACTAGACAATGTCTACCTATAAGATGTATAACCGACTTATTATCAAGATTAATGAATTCGAAGTTTTGGCGAACACGCCGGTTTACCGACTCTTGATTGTTGGAATCGAAGTTTTTAGTAGAGATGAAAAAGTATAGTACTCCACTCGCATATGATAAGCTGTCATATATACTCCCTGAATGAGCATTTGAGATGCTAGAATGCAAAGTTACAAAGTAAACATAGTCGAAGTCGAAGTTTCTTGTTCTGCCTGTTGTGTGCGTTATACCCGTTTTGATGTCGTCTCATATGATCGATGCGAACTGATACGCTCCAGAGGAATTAATGTGAGGTGATAGATTACAGAGATACAGTGTGCAGACTGATGTTGTCGAAGTATCTTCACTTGCCTATTGTTCTCGTTATTAGTCCTTCAAAGTCGTCTCATATGGTTAGTGCGATCGTCAGATTCTAGAATGCAAAGTTAGAGAATAGACATGGTCGAAGTCAAGGTTTCTTGTTCTGCCTGTTATGTGCGTTATTCCCGATTCGATGTCAACTTATATGATCATTGCAAACTACCATGCTCCAAAGGTATCCATGTGAGTTGATACAATACAGAGATACAGTGTGCAGACTGATGTTGTCAAAGTATCTTCACTCGCCTATTGTTTTTGTTATATGTCCTTAGGAGTCATATTATATGGTCAGTGCGATCGTACCGGCTATTATTGTAGGCATGTCAGATGCTAGAATGCGAAGTTACGGTGTAAACATAGTCGAAGCCGAAGTTTCTTGTTCTCTCTGTTGTGAGCGTTATCTTGATTCAGGATACACTAGACAATGTCTACCTATGAGATGCATAACCGACTTATTATCAAGATTAATAAATTCGAAGTTTTGGCGAACACGCCGGTTTACCGACTCTTGATTGTTGGAATCGAAGTTTTTAGTAGATATGAAGAAGTATAGTACTCCACTCGCATTTAATCATATATACTTCTCGAATGGGCATTTGAGATGCTAGAATGCAAAGTTACAGAGTAAACATAGTCGAAGTCGAAATTTCTCGTTCTGCCTGTTCTGTGCGTTGTACCCGCTTCGATGTCGTCTCATATGATCGTTGCAAAATTTTATGCTTCAGAGGTATCTATGTGAGATGATAGAATACAGAGATACAGTGCGCAGACTGATGTTGTCGAAGTATCTCACTTGCCTATTGTTCTCGTTATATGTCCTTCGAAGTCGTCCTATATGGTCAGTGCGATCCAATCTGCTATAACTGTAGGCATGTCAGATGCTAGAATGCAGAGTTACAGTGTATACATAGTCGAAGTCGAAGTTTCTTGTTCTGCCTGTTGTGTGCGTTATACCCGTTTTGATGTCGTCTCATATGATCGATGCGAACTGATAGAATACAGAAATACAGTGTGCAGACTGATGTTGTCGAAGTATCTACACTTGCCTATTGTACTCGTTATATGTCCTTCGAAGTCATCTTATATTGTCAGTGCGATCGTATCTACTATAGCTCTAGGCATGTCAGATTCTAGAATGTGAAGTTACAGTGTGAACATATACAAAGTCGAAGTTTCTTTTTCTGGCTATAAAGTGAGTTATAACCGCTTCGATGTCGTCCTTTATGTTCGTTGTGACCTAATATGTTTCGGAGGTATCCATGTGAGATGATAGAATACAGAGATACAGTGTGCAGACTGATATTGTCGAAGTATCCTCACTTGCCTATAAATGTCGTTATATGTCTTTCACAGTCTTTCTTTATGGTCAGTGTGATCGTATCTGTTTCAACTATAGGCAAGTCAGATGCTAGAATTCAGAGCCACAGTGTGAACATAGTCGATGCGAAGTTCCTTGTTCTCCCTGTTGTATTCGTTATACCCGTTTTGATGTCGTCTCATATGATCTTTGCGAACTGATAGGCTCCAGAGCTATCCATGTGAGATGATAGAATACAGGAATACAGTGTGCAGACTGATGTTGTCGAAGTATCTCAACTTGCCTATTGTTCTCGTTATAAGTCCTTCAAAGTGGTCTTATATGGTTAGGGCGATCGTCAGATGCTAGAAAGCTAAGTTACAGAGTGAACATAGTCGAAGTCAAACTTTCTTGTTCTGCCTGTTGTGTGCGTTATACCCGATTCGATGTCAATTCATATGATCGTTGCGAACTACCATGCTTCAAAGGTATCCATGTGAGATGATAGAATACAGAGATACATTGTGCAGACTGATGTTGTCGAACTATCTCCACTTGCCTATTGTTCTCGTTATATATCTTTCGAAGTCGTCTCATTTGGTCAGTGCGATCGTATCTGCTATAGCTTCAGGCATGTCAGCTGCTGGAATGCTGAATTCCAGTGTGAACATAGTCGAACTCGAAGTTTCTTGTTCTGCCTGTTGTGTGCGTTACACCGGCTTCGATGTCGTCTTATGAGATCGTTGCGAACATATATGCTCCAGAGGTATCTATGTGAGATGATAGAATACAGAGATACGGTATGCGGACTGATGTTGTCGAAGTATCTCCACTTGCCTATTGTTCTCGTTATATGTCCTTCGAAGTCGTCTTATATGGTCAGTGCGATCGTATCTGCTATAGCTCTAGGAATGTCAGATGCTAGAATGCAGAGGTAAGTGTGAACATAGTCGAAGTCAAAGTTTCACCTTCTGCCTGTTGTGTGCGTTATACCCGCTTCGATGCCATCTCATATGATCGTTGCGAACTGATATGCTCCAAAGGATTCCATGTAAGATGATAAAATATAGAGATACAATGTGCGGACTGAAGTTTTCGAAGTATCTTCACTTGCTTTTTGTTCTCATCATGAGTCCTTCAAAGTCGTCTTATATGGTCAGTGCGATCGTATTTGCTATAACTGTAGGCATGTCAGATGCTAGAATGCAAAGTTACAGTGTAAACATGGTCGAAGTCAAAGTTTCTTGTTCTGCCTGTTGTGTGCGTTATACCCGCTTCGATGTCGTCTCATATGATCGTTGCAAATTTTCATGCTCCAGAGGTATCTATGTGAGATGATATAAAACAGAGGAACAGTGTGCAGACTGATGTTGTCGAAGTATCTCACTTGCCTATTGTTCTCGTTATATGTCCTCCGAAGTCGTCCTATATGGTCAGTGCGATCGAATCTGCTATAACTGTAGGCATGTCAGATGCTAGAATGCAAAGTTATAGTGCATACATAGTCGAAGTCGAAGTTTCTTATTCTGCCTGTTGTATGCGTTATACCCGATTCGATGTCAACTCATATGATCGTTGCAAACTTCCATGCTCCAAAGGTATCCATGTGAGATGATAGAATACAGAGATACAGTGTGAAGACTGATGTTGTCAAAGTATATTCACTTGCCAATTGTTCTCGTTATATGTCCTCCGGAGTCGTCTCATATGGTCAGTGCGATCGTACCTGCTATTGCTGTAGGCATGTCAGATGCGAGAATGCTGAGTTACAGTGTAAACATATTCGAAGTCAAAGTTTCTTGTTCTGCCTATTGTGTGAGTCATAACCGCTTCGATGTCGTCTCATATGATCGTTCCGAACTAATTCGCTTCGAAAGTATCCATGTGAGATGATAGAATACAGAGATACAGTGTGCAGACTGATGTTGTCGAATTATCCTCACTTGCCTATAAATGTCGTTATATGTCCCTCACAGTCTTTCTTTATGGTCAGTGCAATCGTTTCTGTTTCAACTATAGGCATGTCAGATGCTAGAATTCAGATCCATAGTGTGAACATAGTCGATGCGAAGTTTCTTGTTCTCCCTGTTGTATTCGTTATTATCGTTCTGATGTCGTCTCATATGATCTTAGCGAACTGATATGCTCCAGAGGTATTCATGTGAGATGATAGAATACAGGAATACAGTGTGCAGACTGATGTTGTCGAAGTATCTCAACTTGCCTATTGTTCTCGTTATAAGTCCTTCAAAGTCGTCTTATATGGTCAGTGCGATCGTCAGATGCTAGAATGCTAAGTTACAGAGTGAACGAAGTCGAAGTCGAAGTTTCTTGTTCTGCCTGTTGTGTGCGTTAAATTCGATTCGATGTCAACTCATATGATCGTTGCGAACTACCATGCTCCAAAGGTATCCATGTGAGATGATAGAATACAGAGAAACAGTGCGCGGACTGATGTTGTCGAACTATTTTCACTTGCCTATTGTTCTCGTTATATGTCCTTCGAAGTCGTCTTATTTGGTCAGTGCGATCGTATCTGCTTCAGCTTCAGGCATGTCAGATGCTGGAATGCAAAGTTACAGTGTATACATAGTCGAAGTCGAAGTTTCTCGTTCTGCCTGTTGTGTGCGTTATACCCGCTTCGATGTCGTCTCATATGATCGTTGCGAATTTTTATGCTCTAGAGGTATGTATGTGAGATGATAGAATACAGAGGTACAGTGTGCAGACTGATGTTGTCGAAGTATCTCACTTGCCTATTGTTCTCGTCATATGACCTTCGAAGTCGTCCTATATGGTCAGTGCGATCGAATCTGCTATAACTGTAGGCATGTCAGATGCTAGAATGCAAAGTTACAGTGTATACATAGTCGAAGTCGAAGTTTCTTGTTCTGCCTATTGTGTGAGTTATAACCGCTTCGATTTCATCTTACATGATCGTTGCGAACTAATATGCTTTCGAAAGTATCCATGTGAGATAATAGAATACTAGAGATACAGTGTGCAGACTGATGTTGTCGAAGTATCCTCACTTGCCTATTTATATCGTTATATGTCCTTCACAGTCTTCCTATATGGTTAGTGCGATCGTATCTGTTCCAACTGTAGGCATGTCGGATGCTGGAATGCAAAGTTACAGTGTAAATATAGCCGAAGTCGAAGTTTCTTGTTCTGCCTGTTGTGTGCGTTATACCCGTTTTGATGTCGTTTCATACTATCGATGCGAACTGATATGCTCCAGAGGTATATATGTGAGATGATGAAATACAGAGATAAAGTGTCCATACTGATGTTGTCAAAGTATCTTCACTTGCCTATTGTTCTCGTTATATGTCCTTCGAAGTCGTCTCATATGGTCAGTGCGATCGTACCTGCTATTGCTGTAGGCATGTCAGATGCAAGAATGCGGAGTTACAGTGTAAACATAGTCGGAGTCGAAGTTTATTGTTCTTTCTGTTGTGTGCGTTATACCCGCTTCGATGTCGTCTTATATGATGTCCTCATATATGATTGTTTCGAACATATATGCTTCAGAGGTATAAATGTGAGATGAAAGACTACAGAGATACAGTGTGCAGACTGATGTTTTCGAAGTGTCTCACTTGCCTATTGTTCTCGTTATATGTCCCTCGAAGTCGTCCTATATAGTCAGTGTGATCGAACATGCTATAACTGTAGGTATTTCAGATGCTAGAATGCAGAGTTGAAGTGTATACATAGTCGAAGTCGAAGTTTCTTGTTCTGCCTGTTGTGTGCGTTATACCCGTTTTGATGTCGTCTCATATGATCGATGCGAACTGATATGCTCCACAGAAATTCATGTGAGGTGATAGAATACAGAGATACAGTGTGCATACTGATGTTGCCTATTGTACTCGTTATATGTCCTTCGAAGTCATCTTATATGGTCAGTGCGATCGTATCTACTATAGCTCTAGGAATGTCAGATTCTAGAATATGAAGTAACAGTGTGAACATATACGAAGTCGAAGTTTCTTTTTCTGCCTATAGTGTGAGTTATAACCGCTTCGATGTCGTCTTATGTGATCGTTGTGACCTGATATGCTTCGGAGGTATCCATGTGAGATGATAGAATACAGAGATACAGTGTGCAGACTGATATTGTCGAAGTATCCTCACTGCCTATAAATGTCGTTATATGTCCTTCACAGTCTCTCTTTATGGTCAGTGCGATCGTATCTGTTTCAACTATAGGCAAGTCAGATGCTAGAATTCAGAGCTACAGTGTGAACATAGTCGATGCGGAGTTTCTTGTTCTCCCTGTTGTATTCGTTATACCCGTTTTGATGTCGTCTCATATAATCTTTGCGAACTGATATGCTCCAGAGCTATCCATGTGAGATGATAGAATACAGGAATACAGTGTGCAGAATAATGTTGTCGAAGTATCTCAACTTGCCTATTGTTCTCGTTATAAGTCCTTCAAAGTCGTCTTATATATTTAGTGCGATCGTCAGATGCTAGAATGCTAAGTTACAGAGTGAACATAGTCGAAGTCAAAGTTTCTTGTTCTGCCTGTTGTGTACGTTATACCCGATTCGATGTCAATTCATATGATCGTTGCGAACTACCATGCTCCAAAGTTATCTATGTGAGATGATAGAATACATAGATACAGTGTGCAGACTGATGTTGTCGAACTATCTCCACTTGCCTATTGTTCTCGTTATATGTCTTTCGAAGTCGTCTTATTCGGTCAGTGCGATCGTATCTGCTATAGCTTCAGGCATGTCAGATGCTGGAATGCTGAATTCCAGTGTAATCATAGTCGAAGTCGAAGTTTCTTGTTCTGCCTGTTGTGTGCGTTACACCGGCTTCGATGTCTTCTTATGAGATCGTTGCGAACATATATGCTCCAGAGGTATCAATGTGAGATGATAGAATACAGAGATACGGTATGCGGACTGATGTTGTCGAAGTATCTCCACTTGCCTATTGTTTTCGTTATATGTCCTTCGAAGTCGTCTCATATGGTCAGTGCGATCGTATCTGCTATAGCTCTAGGAAAGTCAGATGCTAGAATGCAGAGGTACAGTGTAAACATAGTCGAAGTCGAAGTTTCACCTTCTGCCTGTTGTGTGCGTTATACCCGCTTCGATGCCATCTCATATGATCGTTGCGAACTGATATGCTCCAAAGGATTCCATGTAAGATGATAAAATATAGAGATACAATGTGCGGACTGAAGTTTTCGAAGTATCTTCACTTGCTTTTTGTTCTCATCATGAGTCCTTCAGAGTCGACTTATATGGTCAGTGTGATCGTATTTGCTATAACTGTAGGCATGTCAGATGCTAGAATGCAAAGTTACAGTGTAAACATAGTCGGAGTCAAAGTTTCTTGTTCTGCCTGTTGTGTGCGTTATACCCGCTTCGATGTCGTCTCATATGATCGTTGCAAATTTTTATGCTCCAGAGGTATCTATGTGAGATGATATAAAACAGAGGAACAGTGTGCAGAATGATGTTGTCGAAGTATCTCACTTGCCTATTGTTCTCGTTATATGTTCTTCGAAGTCGTCCTATATGGTCAGTGCGATCGAATCTGCTATAACTGTAGGCATGTCAGATGCTAGAATGCAAAGTTACAGTGTATACATAGTCGAAGTCGAAGTTTCTTGTTCTGCCTGTTGTGTGCATTATACCCGTTTCGATGTTGTCTCATATGATCGATGCGAACTGATATGCTCCACAGAAATTTATGTGAGATACAGTGTGAAGACTGATGTTGTCGAAGTATCCACACTTGCCTATTGTACTCGTTATATGTCCTTCGAAGTCATCTCATATGGTCAGTGCGATCGTTTCTACTATAGCTGTAGGCATGTCAGATTCTAGGATGTGAAGTTACAGTGTAAACATATACGAAGTCAAAGTTTCTTTTTCTGCCCATTGTGTGAGTTATAATCGCTTCGATGTCGTCTTATATGATCGTTGCGACCTGATATGCTTCGGAGGTATCCATGTGAGATGATAGGATACAGAGATACAGTGTGCAGACTGATGTTGTCGAATTATCCTCACTTGCCTATAAATGTCGTTATATGTCCCTCACAGTCTTTCTTTATGGTCAGTGCAATCGTTTCTGTTTCAACTATAGGCATGTCAGATGCTAGAATTCAGATCCATAGTGTGAACATAGTCGATGCGAAGTTTCTTGTTCTCCCTGTTGTATTCGTTATTATCGTTCTGATGTCGTCTCATATGATCTTAGCGAACTGATATGCTCCAGAGGTATTCATGTGAGATGATAGAATACAGGAATACAGTGTGCAGACTGATGTTGTCGAAGTATCTCAACTTGCCTATTGTTCTCGTTATAAGTCCTTCAAAGTCGTCTTATATGGTCAGTGCGATCGTCAGATGCTAGAATGCTAAGTTACAGAGTGAACGAAGTCGAAGTCGAAGTTTCTTGTTCTGCCTGTTGTGTGCGTTAAATTCGATTCGATGTCAACTCATATGATCGTTGCGAACTACCATGCTCCAAAGGTATCCATGTGAGATGATAGAATACAGAGAAACAGTGTGCGGACTGATGTTGTCGAACTATTTTCACTTGCCTATTGTTCTCGTTATATGTCCTTCGAAGTCGTCTCATTTGGTCAGTGCGATCGTATCTGCTACAGCTTCAGGCATGTCAGATGCTGGAATGCAAAGTTACAGTGTATACATAGTCGAAGTCGAAGTTTCTCGTTCTGCCTGTTGTGTGCGTTATACCCGCTTCGATGTCGTCTCATATGATCGTTGCGAATTTTTATGCTCCAGAGGTATGTATGTGAGATGATAGAATACAGAGGTACAGTGTGCAGACTGATGTTGTCGAAGTATCTCACTTGCCTATTGTTCTCGTCATATGACCTTCGAAGTCGTCCTATATGGTCAGTGCGATCGAATCTGCTATAACTGTAGGCATGTCAGATGCTAGAATGCAAAGTTACAGTGTATACATAGTCGAAGTCGAAGTTTCTTGTTCTGCCTGTTGTGTGCGTTATACCCGTTTTGATGTCGTCTCATATGATCGATGCGAACTGATATGCTCCACAGAAATTCATGTGAGGTGATAGAATACAGAGATACAGTGTGCAGACTGATGTCGAAGTATCTACACTTGCCTATATCGAAGACTGGAACATTTGGCACGATAATACACCACACTGTTCAACCACTAACCAAACCGATTTTTCAACGCCTCGACACGTGTTTCGCCAACTATGTTGGCATCTTCAGGTGAAGATTGAGGCAATTTATTAGGCATTCCGAAAGATAAAGTGGACACACTTGAAAAGTCGGGAATATACGGAATAAGTTGTAATGATTGTGATAAAACATATATATGCCAAACCAGGCGACCCATAAAAACAAGGTTCAAAGAACACATAGCCCATTTAAAATATAGCAGGTTAGATAAATCTTGTGTAGCCGTACATATGTTCAATCACAATCATAACACACATATTACTAACCTTAAATTAGTTGAGCAAGTTAATGACATTAGAAAACTAGACGCATATAAAAGCTTGGAAATATTTGAGAATAGTAATAGCGTAATGAATGAGGATAATGGACCTATTCCATATAGCCCTCTTCATAGTTTAGTGAAATAAAAATCAAGATTAACATGTGAACTCAACCATGACAAGCATTAACTTTACGGTTAGTTTTTCACAGTTGGGTGAACATATACCTAGTATATAGGCAGCACAGTAGAATAGGTTATTTAGTTTCAATCTTCTCTTGAAGATGCAAACATAGTTAGCGAAACACGTGTCAAGGCGTTAAAAAATCGGTTTGGTTAGTGGTAAAACAGTGTAGTGTACACTTGCCTATTGTACACGTTATATGTCCTTCGAAGTCATCTCATATGGTCAGTGCGATCGTATCCACTATAGCTGTAGGCATGTCAGATTCTAGAATGTGAAGTTACAGTGTGAACATATACAAAGTCAAAGTTTTTTTCTGCCTATTGTGTGAGTTATATCCGCTTCGATGTCGTCTTCATGATCGTTGCGACCTAATATGCTCCGGAGGTATCCATGTGAGATGATAGAATACAGAGATACAGTTTGCAGATTGATGTTGTCGAAGTATCATCACTTGCCTATAAATGTCGTTATATGTCCTTCACAGTCTTTCTTTATGGTCAGTGCGATCGTATATGTTTCAACTATTGTCATGTCAGATGCTAGAATTCAGAGCCACAGTGTAAACATAGTCGATGCGAAGTTTCTTGTTCTCCCTGTTTATTCGTTATATCCGTTTTGATGTCGTCTCATATGATCTTTGCGAACTGATATGCTCCAGAGGTATCCATGTGAGATGATAGAACACAGGAATACAGTGTGCAGACTGATGTTGTCGAAGTATCTCAACTTGCCCTTTGTTCTCGTTATAAGTCCTTCAAAGTCGTCTCATATGGTCAGTGCGATCGTCAGATGCTAGAATGCTAAGTTACAGAGTGAACATAGTCGAAGTCGAAGTTTCTTATTCTGCCTGTTGTATGCGTTATACCCGATTCGATGTCAACTCATATGATCGTTGCAAACTTCCATGCTCCAAAGGTATCCATGTGAGATGATAGAATACAGAGATACAGTGTGAAGACTGATGTTGTCAAAGTATATTCACTTGCCAATTGTTCTCGTTATATGTCCTCCGGAGTCGTCTCATATGGTCAGTGCGATCGTACCTGCTATTGCTGTAGGCATGTCAGATGCGAGAATGCTGAGTTACAGTGTGAACATATTCGAAGTCAAAGTTTCTTGTTCTGCCTATTGTGTGAGTCATAACCGCTTCGATGTCGTCTCATATGATCGTTCCGAACTAATTCGCTTCGAAAGTATCCATGTGAGATGATAGAATACAGAGATACAGTGTGCAGACTGATGTTGTAGAAGTATCCTCACTTGCCTATTTATCTCGTTATATGTCCTTCACAGTCTTCCTTTATGGTCAGTGCGATCGTATCTGTTCCATCTGTAGGCATGTCAGATGCTAGAATTCAGAGCCACAGTGTAAACATAGTCGAAGTCGAAGTTTCTTGTTGAAATGGCGCCGACGAAGGTTAACACGCTCTCACCTTCGGGAAGTAAACTTGATAAATATCAATGTTTTAATTGTAAAAAAGCTGTGGAATCATATGTGAAATGTGCAAAGTGCAGTGAACATTTCCATCCTAGCTGTTTGAATCAATCAGCACAAAGGAAATCAACAAAATGTCGACCTATCCACACAAACTAGAGAAGCAACTCAATATGACCTGGAGGAAAGTGAAGACTTAAACTCTGTACTAAATGACACACTCATTGAGAAATCAGTGATATTTGAAAACAACCTACTGAAAGAGATCAATAGAGACTTACGTGAAAATGTGAGATATTTGAAAGATATCATATCACAGCTAGAAGAAGACAAAATATATCTTCAGAAAAAATTGGACGAGAACGACACGATAAGAAGAGACGAAGGTGAACTCTTCAATGAATTAGCAAAAACAATCAACGCTAACACTAATAAAAACTTGACTGCTATATCTACTGAGATCGCTGAACTCAAACAAAAAATGTGTGGTACCTACTCTAGGAAATAAAAAGGTGACTAATATTATGCAGACTGAAACCAATGCCACCAACAAAAACAACACACAAGATAGTGCAGGAAAAGAATGCGACAAACAGGCAAAAGGGAAATCCCAGGACATGATCCAACGGGCGCATCAATCGAATCAATCGAATCATGTTCTAGACTCTCACCAGAGTAAAATAATTATGACAGATGTTATAGACCTGAATAAAAACAAGGAAGGTTCCGAGAAATCTCACCAACTTTGTAAAAACAACACCAGGACTTTCCAGAGCATACATCCTCAGGAACCTAATGTGAATCAGGATCTGGAATCCCACCAGAAGAAAACCATGACGAATGTTTTGAGTCTCAACGAAAATAAAGAAAACCTGGATAATGGTTTCACAGAAGTACGGAGAAGAAAAAGGAAACTCAATATAGGCTGCGGAGAGGGTGACAATGTGTTTTATGGAAGGAAAAAGAAACAGAGAAAATTTGGCTATTCATAACCAGGGTACCAGACGAGGTCAATGAAAACAGTATCAAGCAATTCATCGGAACTCGTACGAAAACAGAAGAATATTTATTCGAGACAGATATTGATGTTAAAAAGCTTCAAACACACAATACAAAACCAAATAATCAATCCTTCATAGTAGGGGTTGGACCACACCTACATGATGAAGTTTATAAGGCAGATTTCTGGCACAGAAAAATCGCGTTCGAAAGATTCGATTTCCGAAAAGGAAAGCAATTTTTAAATTCAAACTCAGCTGCTGACCAGCAAACTCAACCTACCTCTTTTTTAGGCGATTTTCATCACTAAATTGTGATGAAAACGAGAAGAGTGAAAGCAGAGATCCAGAAAATGATGTGCTCAGTGTATTCAACCTCAATGTGCAATGTCTAAAAAACAAAACAAATGAACTTGACGCGTTCTTCAGGAGCAACTGCGAAGATGAAACCTATGATGTGTTGTGTCTGAATGAACACTGGTGTAATGACGATGAGATCAAAAACACACACCTGGATGGTTATACTCTCGCATCCTATTATTGCAGATCTGATTGGATACATGGAGGATCGGTAATATTCGTAAGAAATAATCTTGATTTCTCAATGTTATCAAATATCAATGTTCTATCAAAAAAAAGAGACATTGAGCTCTCTGCCGTTGAGATTGATCAGTTCAATGTTACGGTAATTTCCATACATAGAGCACCCTCCGGGGACTTTGAAATATTTTGTAACCAAATGGAAAAAGTATTGTCAGCCACGAGCAAACGTTCCAGAATTATTATAACAGGCGACTTCAATGTTCATTTCAATCATGATCATGATAGTAGGAAATAAATATTATGTGACTTACTTGCCTCATATAATTTTAGGCAAACTATATTTCAAAATACCAGAAAAAACAACTGTCTAGATAATATTTTCATAAACTTCTTTTATGATGACTACTCCTCTCACACATTCGATCCACTACTATCTGACCACTCTTGTCAAACCATTCATATCCCAATCATCAAGCCAGTCACAACCAAACAGCACAAATCATGCAGACCAATAACCACTGCTAGTAAAAATATTTTTTATAATTTAGTAGGGAGTTGCTCTTGGGATTTCATTGATAACAAAGCTTTGGATCTGAATCACAAGTTTGAATTATTCATACAAACTCTGATTGAAGTATATGAAACATCCTTTCCTGAAAAAAAAATCACTTGTGCATCTAATAAAATACCAAGCAATAAATGGTTCAATGATAAATTACGTAGCATGAGAGAAAGGTTAAATTTTCTGGTTGAAATATGCAAAAAAAATAACACACTAGACAATCGTAAAATAAAAAAGGATTATCGTCTACCTTACAGAAAAGCTATTAAAGAAGCAAAGATAAGGGTGAATGATCATCTCATAAATACTTCAACTAACCCCTCAAAAACAGTCTGGGACTTGATCAACGCGAATAAAACACAAATAAAACCTGAAAGATGCCAACTTACTAGTGATCACTTCAATGAGTACTATGTGAAAGTGGCAGATGATATTGTTAATGAACTCCCAACAAATAATGAGGATCCCTTGCAGTATGTTAAGAATATTAATCTTCAACAACAAACGAATTTTCACTTCACTGAAGTTAGTTTCAATCAAGTGAGGGACATAATTCATTCACTCAAAAATAGCAGGAGTCGAGATGTTTATGGTTTGATTGTACCTCTGATAAAATTAATCAAAAATATCATAATAATACCTCGCACAAAATTAAAAAATGAAGCTATCAGGCTCAACGACTTCCCAGAGTTATTGAAAGTTGCAACTGTTATTCCAATTCTCAAGAAGGGAGACGTTAACGAAGCTTCCAACTACAGACCCATATCTCTCCTTCCGATCTTATCGAAAATTTACGAAAAGATATTAAAAATACAACTAGTATCATATCTTGAAACAAATAATATTCTAAATCAAAACCAATATGGATTCAGAGAGAACTTTGGAACCACTGACGCGATTCTCAACCTCATTGATGTGATTTTAGAGTCTTTCTCTCGAACATACTCAGCTTCTGTCTTTTGTGACCTTAGTAAAGCCTTCGACTGTGTATCTCACAGAATATTTGTTGAAAAGTTGCCTAGTTATGGTTTCGGCATTAACAGCATAATGCTTTCAGAAAATTACCTCAAGAATCGTAAACAATATGTCTCATTTAATGAAAATATATCACAACAATAAGAAATCGAGAATGGAGTACCACAAGGCTCTATTTTAGGGCCTGTGCTATTCCTCATATATATAAACGACTTTCCAATGGCGATGCATAACTTGAGATGTACTCTCTACGCGGATGATACCACTATCTCTACAAGTGGAGCCGAACTAGACAATCTTCTGATACAATGTGGAGATATACAGTCGAAGGCTGCCGCATGGTTTGCAACAAACAAACTAGCTCTGAATCAGACGAAGACAGTAACGATGATATCATCAACGAAAGATCTGACCCACCAATCTGATAACCCGAATTTTGTGAAGTTCCTGGGAATATACATAGATTCAAAACAACTATGGGATGTCCAGGGGAATAACCTAGCAACATCATTAACCAGAACTATATATGCTCTGAGACAACTTACATTCAAAACGTCCAAACATATCCTACTAACAGCATATTTTGCGCTTTTCCACTAGAGAATGATATACGGACATGCGACAATTTGGCATAGAATCTACCAGCTCCAAAAAAGAGCTGTTAGAATCGTGGGAGGAGTGGGCTATCGTGAAGATGTTAAGAATATATTCATACAGCAAAAAATACTCACTTTACCTTGTGTCTATATTTTGGAATGTTTAACATTTGTAAAAATTAACCCTGATAGATTTACGTTGCATAAAAAAAATCATGATTACAATACTAGATATAGAAATCACATTTATCCAAATTTATTACGCCTGAACAGATCAAAGACTGGAACCTCTTACTATGGTTTGTTGACCTACAATAACTTGAACGAAGATATTAAAGACTTGAGTATGCCTCGTTTCAGATCTGTAATAAAATCGTTTCTGCTGAAGAATGCTTTTCAAAATATTCAAGATATTATTGATTCCATTAGGAATTTGAAAATCTGATACTGGTTCTGTATAGTGTACTATTTTTTGTTATATACTTTTATCTTTTTACAATATTTTGTGCAAAATGTTTTTTTTGACGATGTAAGATTTCTTGTAAATTTTTAAACAGAATATATACTACTACTACTACTACTACTACTTCTTGTTCTCTCTGTTGTATGCGTTATACCCGTTTTGATGTCATCTCATATGATCTTTGCGAACTGATATCCTCCAGAGGTATCCATGTGAGATGATAGAATACAGAGATACAGTGTGCAGACTGATGTTGTCGAAGTATCTTAACTTGCTTTTTGTTCTCGTTATAGGTCCTTCAAAGTCGTCATATTTGGCAGTGCGATCGTCAGATGCTAGAATGCAGAGTTATAGAGTAAACATACCCGCCTCGATGTCGTCTTATATGATGTCGTCTCATATGATCGTTGAGAACATGTATGCTTCAGAGGAATTTATGTGAGATGAAAGAATACAGAGATACAGTGTGCAGACTGATGTTGTCGAAGTGTCTCACTTGCCTATTGTTCTCGTTATATGTCCTCCGAAGTCGTCCTATATAGTCAGTGCGATCGAATCTGCTATAACTGTAGGCATGTCAGATGCTAGAATGCAAAGTTACAGTGTATACATAGTCGAAGTCGAAGTTTCTTGTTCTGCCTGTTGTGTGCGTTAGACCTGTTTTGATGTCGTCTCATATGATCGATGCGAACTGATATGCTCCAGAGGAATTCATGTGAGGTGATAGATCTAGGTGTCGTATAGTGTTTGATCTCGATTCTTGTTTAGGATCAGCATTAGTATCTTCATTTCGGTTGAGATGAAATGGTACTTTTTGATCATTTAATATCAATGAAATTGATTGACATTTCACCTGACAAAAGATATATGATTTTCTGTAATGCATGATAGCCTGTTCCAATATCTATGTCTAAGAAGATAATTCATAATTAGTATTTCCCGTGTATCTGTAGAAGAAGTGAATGAAGGTCGATGACAATTCTGTGATGTAACAATGTTGTTGAAGAAACAGTGAGTGTGGAAAAACCCTTATGTGGAACCGTATTCTGGAACAGGTCGTATCTGTATTCTGTAGAGTTGAATGTTGCCTGAAATAAAAATCCTGGTTTTTTGTGTAGCAACTTTCGTGATAGATCTGGGTGTCGTATACTGTCTGATTTCGATTCTTGTTCAGGATCCGCATTAGTATCTTCATTTCGGGTGGAAAGAAATGGTAGGTACCATGTGATCATTTTATATCAATGAAATTGGTAACATTCCACCTGACAAGAGATATCTGATATTCAGTAATGCATGATAGCCTGTTCGAATATTTATGTCCAAGAAGTTAATTCCTTGGGCAGGCGTGTCAGCAACATTATTAGGTATGCCACTACTTGAAGGATCACCATCTGGCCCTACCCCATCTGCAAGTGCTGGTCCCGCAACTGGGGTATTCAAAAGGCCTTCGAAATGCCTCAAGATGAGCCGAAACCAATTTGAGGCATCATCACGGTTGAAGGTTGGCGTCAAGGTCCGAGATCCCAATGATGGCGACGTCGAAAATGGTGGTGTCTTGATGCGGGAAGGAAAGAAACTCTTTTTCGGCAAGAAGACTCCTTCACCTTCGTCTTCACCATCACTGACGCCGTCATCGTTGGATAAGCCTGAAATCGATTGCCGGAAACCTTCGCATAAGAAAAAGAATTTGGGGATGAGAGGTGGGAGTCCATCAATTCTTCGAAAGTTTCTGGGAAATCGAGGCAAATCTAACCCCTACCGAAGTGGCAAGGCTTGCATGTGGTATAATGCCGGCAGAGATCATGCTGTATCAACCACATCGAAACAGCAGGAGCAGGAGCAGGAGCAGGAGCAGGAGCAGGAGCAGGAGCAGGAGCAGGAGCAGGAGCAGGAGCAGGAGCAGGAGCAGGAGCAGGAGCAGGAGCAGGAGCAGGAGCAGGAGCAGGAGCAGGAGCAGGAGCAGGAGCAGGAGCAGGAGCAGGAGAAGGAGAAGGAGAAGGAGAAGGAGAAGGAGAAGGAGAAGGAGAAGGAGAAGGAGAAGGAGAAGGAGAAGGAGAAGGAGAAGGAGAAGGAGAAGGAGAAGGAGAAGGAGAAGGAGAAGGAGAAGGAGAAGGAGAAGGAGAAGGAGAAGGAGAAGGAGAAGGAGAAGGAGAAGGAGAAGGAGAAGGAGAAGGAGAAGGAGAAGGAGAAGGAGAAGGAGAAGGAGAAGGAGAAGGAGAAGGAGAAGGAGAAGGAGAAGGAGAAGGAGAAGGAGAAGGAGAAGGAGAAGGAGAAGGAGAAGGAGAAGGAGAAGGAGAAGGAGAAGGAGAAGGAGAAGGAGAAGGAGAAGGAGAAGGAGAAGGAGAAGGAGAAGGAGAAGGAGAAGGAGAAGGAGAAGGAGAAGGAGAAGGAGAAGGAGAAGGAGAAGGAGAAGGAGAAGGAGAAGGAGAAGGAGAAGGAGAAGGAGAAGGAGAAGGAGAAGGAGAAGGAGAAGGAGAAGGAGAAGGAGAAGGAGAAGGAGAAGGAGAAGGAGAAGGAGAAGGAGAAGGAGAAGGAGAAGGAGAAGGAGAAGGAGAAGGAGAAGGAGAAGGAGAAGGAGAAGGAGAAGGAGAAGGAGAAGGAGAAGGAGAAGGAGAAGGAGAAGGAGAAGGAGAAGGAGAAGGAGAAGGAGAAGGAGAAGGAGAAGGAGAAGGAGAAGGAGAAGGAGAAGGAGAAGGAGAAGGAGAAGGAGAAGGAGAAGGAGAAGGAGAAGGAGAAGGAGAAGGAGAAGGAGAAGGAGAAGGAGAAGGAGAAGGAGAAGGAGAAGGAGAAGGAGAAGGAGAAGGAGAAGGAGAAGGAGAAGGAGAAGGAGAAGGAGAAGGAGAAGGAGAAGGAGAAGGAGAAGGAGAAGGAGAAGGAGAAGGAGAAGGAGAAGGAGAAGGAGAAGGAGAAGGAGAAGGAGAAGGAGAAGGAGAAGGAGAAGGAGAAGGAGAAGGAGAAGGAGAAGGAGAAGGAGAAGGAGAAGGAGAAGGAGAAGGAGAAGGAGAAGGAGAAGGAGAAGGAGAAGGAGAAGGAGAAGGAGAAGGAGAAGGAGAAGGAGAAGGAGAAGGAGAAGGAGAAGGAGAAGGAGAAGGAGAAGGAGAAGGAGAAGGAGAAGGAGAAGGAGAAGGAGAAGGAGAAGGAGAAGGAGAAGGAGAAGGAGAAGGAGAAGGAGAAGGAGAAGGAGAAGGAGAAGGAGAAGGAGAAGGAGAAGGAGAAGGAGAAGGAGAAGGAGAAGGAGAAGGAGAAGGAGAAGGAGAAGGAGAAGGAGAAGGAGAAGGAGAAGGAGAAGGAGAAGGAGAAGGAGAAGGAGAAGGAGAAGGAGAAGGAGAAGGAGAAGGAGAAGGAGAAGGAGAAGGAGAAGGAGAAGGAGAAGGAGAAGGAGAAGGAGAAGGAGAAGGAGAAGGAGAAGGAGAAGGAGAAGGAGAAGGAGAAGGAGAAGGAGAAGGAGAAGGAGAAGGAGAAGGAGAAGGAGAAGGAGAAGGAGAAGGAGAAGGAGAAGGAGAAGGAGAAGGAGAAGGAGAAGGAGAAGGAGAAGGAGAAGGAGAAGGAGAAGGAGAAGGAGAAGGAGAAGGAGAAGGAGAAGGAGAAGGAGAAGGAGAAGGAGAAGGAGAAGGAGAAGGAGAAGGAGAAGGAGAAGGAGAAGGAGAAGGAGAAGGAGAAGGAGAAGGAGAAGGAGAAGGAGAAGGAGAAGGAGAAGGAGAAGGAGAAGGAGAAGGAGAAGGAGAAGGAGAAGGAGAAGGAGAAGGAGAAGGAGAAGGAGAAGGAGAAGGAGAAGGAGAAGGAGAAGGAGAAGGAGAAGGAGAAGGAGAAGGAGAAGGAGAAGGAGAAGGAGAAGGAGAAGGAGAAGGAGAAGGAGAAGGAGAAGGAGAAGGAGAAGGAGAAGGAGAAGGAGAAGGAGAAGGAGAAGGAGAAGGAGAAGGAGAAGGAGAAGGAGAAGGAGAAGGAGAAGGAGAAGGAGAAGGAGAAGGAGAAGGAGAAGGAGAAGGAGAAGGAGAAGGAGAAGGAGAAGGAGAAGGAGAAGGAGAAGGAGAAGGAGAAGGAGAAGGAGAAGGAGAAGGAGAAGGAGAAGGAGAAGGAGAAGGAGAAGGAGAAGGAGAAGGAGAAGGAGAAGGAGAAGGAGAAGGAGAAGGAGAAGGAGAAGGAGAAGGAGAAGGAGAAGGAGAAGGAGAAGGAGAAGGAGAAGGAGAAGGAGAAGGAGAAGGAGAAGGAGAAGGAGAAGGAGAAGGAGAAGGAGAAGGAGAAGGAGAAGGAGAAGGAGAAGGAGAAGGAGAAGGAGAAGGAGAAGGAGAAGGAGAAGGAGAAGGAGAAGAAGGAGAAGGAGAAGGAGAAGGAGAAGGAGAAGGAGAAGGAGAAGGAGAAGGAGAAAGGAGAAGGAGAAGGAGAAGGAGAAAGGAGAAGAGAAGGTGAAGGAGAAAGGAGGAAGGAGGAAGGAGAAGGAGTTGGTTTAGGAGATGGTGTTGTTGTTTGTGCTGGTGTAGAAGGAGAAGGAGAAGGAGAAGGAGAAGGAGAAGGAGAAGGAGAAGGAGAAGGAGAAGGAGAAGGAGAAGGAGAAGGAGAAGGAGAAGGAGAAGGAGAAGGAGAAGGAGAAGGAGAAGGAGAAGGAGAAGGAGAAGGAGAAGGAGAAGGAGAAGGAGAAGGAGAAGGAGAAGGAGAAGGAGAAGGAGAAGGAGAAGGAGAAGGAGAAGGAGAAGGAGAAGGAGAAGGAGAAGGAGAAGGAGAAGGAGGAAGGAGAAGGAGAAGGAGAAGGAGAAGGAGAAGGAGAAGGAGAAGGAGAGGAGAGGAGAAGGAGAAGGAGAAGGAGAAGGAGAAGGAGAAGGAGAAGGAGAAGGAGAAGGAGAAGGAGAAGGAGAAGGAGAAGGAGAAGGAGAAGGAGAAGGAGAAGGAGAAGGAGAAGGAGAAGGAGAAGGAGAAGGAGAAGGAGAAGGAGAAGGAGAAGGAGAAGGAGAAGGAGAAGGAGAAGGAGAAGGAGAAGGAGAAGGAGAAGGAGAAGGAGAAGGAGAAGGAGAAGGAGAAGGAGAAGGAGAAGGAGAAGGAGAAGGAGAAGGAGAAGGAGAAGGAGAAGGAGAAGGAGAAGGAGAAGGAGAAGGAGAAGGAGAAGGAGAAGGAGAAGGAGAAGGAGAAGGAGAAGGAGAAGGAGAAGGAGAAGGAGAAGGAGAAGGAGAAGGAGAAGGAGAGGAGAAGGAGAAGGAGAAGGAGAAGGAGAAGGAGAAGGAGAAGGAGAAGGAGAAGGAGAAGGAGAAGGAGAAGGAGAAGGAGAAGGAGAAGGAGAAGGAGAAGGAGAAGGAGAAGGAGAAGGAGAAGGAGAAGGAGAAGGAGAAGGAGAAGGAGAAGGAGAAGGAGAAGGAGAAGGAGAAGGAGAAGGAGAAGGAGAAGGAGAAGGAGAAGGAGAAGGAGAAGGAGAAGGAGAAGGAGAAGGAGAAGGAGAAGGAGAAGGAGAAGGAGAAGGAGAAGGAGAAGGAGAAGGAGAAGGAGAAGGAGAAGGAGAAGGAGAAGGAGAAGGAGAAGGAGAAGGAGAAGGAGAAGGAGAAGGAGAAGGAGAAGGAGAAGGAGAAGGAGAAGGAGAAGGAGAAGGAGAAGGAGAAGGAGAAGGAGAAGGAGAAGGAGAAGGAGAAGGAGAAGGAGAAGGAGAAGGAGAAGGAGAAGGAGAAGGAGAAGGAGAAGGAGAAGGAGAAGGAGAAGGAGAAGGAGAAGGAGAAGGAGAAGGAGAAGGAGAAGGAGAAGGAGAAGGAGAAGGAGAAGGAGAAGGAGAAGGAGAAGGAGAAGGAGAAGGAGAAGGAGAAGGAGAAGGAGAAGGAGAAGGAGAAGGAGAAGGAGAAGGAGAAGGAGAAGGAGAAGGAGAAGGAGAAGGAGAAGGAGAAGGAGAAGGAGAAGGAGAAGGAGAAGGAGAAGGAGAAGGAGAAGGAGAAGGAGAAGGAGAAGGAGAAGGAGAAGGAGAAGGAGAAGGAGAAGGAGAAGGAGAAGGAGAAGGAGAAGGAGAAGGAGAAGGAGAAGGAGAAGGAGAAGGAGAAGGAGAAGGAGAAGGAGAAGGAGAAGGAGAAGGAGAAGGAGAAGGAGAAGGAGAAGGAGAAGGAGAAGGAGAAGGAGAAGGAGAAGGAGAAGGAGAAGGAGAAGGAGAAGGAGAAGGAGAAGGAGAAGGAGAAGGAGAAGGAGAAGGAGAAGGAGAAGGAGAAGGAGAAGGAGAAGGAGAAGGAGAAGGAGAAGGAGAAGGAGAAGGAGAAGGAGAAGGAGAAGGAGAAGGAGAAGGAGAAGGAGAAGGAGAAGGAGAAGGAGAAGGAGAAGGAGAAGGAGAAGGAGAAGGAGAAGGAGAAGGAGAAGGAGAAGGAGAAGGAGAAGGAGAAGGAGAAGGAGAAGGAGAAGGAGAAGGAGAAGGAGAAGGAGAAGGAGAAGGAGAAGGAGAAGGAGAAGGAGAAGGAGAAGGAGAAGGAGAAGGAGAAGGAGAAGGAGAAGGAGAAGGAGAAGGAGAAGGAGAAGGAGAAGGAGAAGGAGAAGGAGAAGGAGAAGGAGAAGGAGAAGGAGAAGGAGAAGGAGAAGGAGAAGGAGAAGGAGAAGGAGAAGGAGAAGGAGAAGGAGAAGGAGAAGGAGAAGGAGAAGGAGAAGGAGAAGGAGAAGGAGAAGGAGAAGGAGAAGGAGAAGGAGAAGGAGAAGGAGAAGGAGAAGGAGAAGGAGAAGGAGAAGGAGAAGGAGAAGGAGAAGGAGAAGGAGAAGGAGAAGGAGAAGGAGAAGGAGAAGGAGAAGGAGAAGGAGAAGGAGAAGGAGAAGGAGAAGGAGAAGGAGAAGGAGAAGGAGAAGGAGAAGGAGAAGGAGAAGGAGAAGGAGAAGGAGAAGGAGAAGGAGAAGGAGAAGGAGAAGGAGAAGGAGAAGGAGAAGGAGAAGGAGAAGGAGAAGGAGAAGGAGAAGGAGAAGGAGAAGGAGAAGGAGAAGGAGAAGGAGAAGGAGAAGGAGAAGGAGAAGGAGAAGGAGAAGGAGAAGGAGAAGGAGAAGGAGAAGGAGAAGGAGAAGGAGAAGGAGAAGGAGAAGGAGAAGGAGAAGGAGAAGGAGAAGGAGAAGGAGAAGGAGAAGGAGAAGGAGAAGGAGAAGGAGAAGGAGAAGGAGAAGGAGAAGGAGAAGGAGAAGGAGAAGGAGAAGGAGAAGGAGAAGGAGAAGGAGAAGGAGAAGGAGAAGGAGAAGGAGAAGGAGAAGGAGAAGGAGAAGGAGAAGGAGAAGGAGAAGGAGAAGGAGAAGGAGAAGGAGAAGGAGAAGGAGAAGGAGAAGGAGAAGGAGAAGGAGAAGGAGAAGGAGAAGGAGAAGGAGAAGGAGAAGGAGAAGGAGAAGGAGAAGGAGAAGGAGAAGGAGAAGGAGAAGGAGAAGGAGAAGGAGAAGGAGAAGGAGAAGGAGAAGGAGAAGGAGAAGGAGAAGGAGAAGGAGAAGGAGAAGGAGAAGGAGAAGGAGAAGGAGAAGGAGAAGGAGAAGGAGAAGGAGAAGGAGAAGGAGAAGGAGAAGGAGAAGGAGAAGGAGAAGGAGAAGGAGAAGGAGAAGGAGAAGGAGAAGGAGAAGGAGAAGGAGAAGGAGAAGGAGAAGGAGAAGGAGAAGGAGAAGGAGAAGGAGAAGGAGAAGGAGAAGGAGAAGGAGAAGGAGAAGGAGAAGGAGAAGGAGAAGGAGAAGGAGAAGGAGAAGGAGAAGGAGAAGGAGAAGGAGAAGGAGAAGGAGAAGGAGAAGGAGAAGGAGAAGGAGAAGGAGAAGGAGAAGGAGAAGGAGAAGGAGAAGGAGAAGGAGAAGGAGAAGGAGAAGGAGAAGGAGAAGGAGAAGGAGAAGGAGAAGGAGAAGGAGAAGGAGAAGGAGAAGGAGAAGGAGAAGGAGAAGGAGAAGGAGAAGGAGAAGGAGAAGGAGAAGGAGAAGGAGAAGGAGAGGAGAAGGAGAAGGAGAAGGAGAAGGAGAAGGAGAAGGAGAAGGAGAAGGAGAAGGAGAAGGAGAAGGAGAAGGAGAAGGAGAAGGAGAAGGAGAAGGAGAAGGAGAAGGAGAAGGAGAAGGAGAAGGAGAAGGAGAAGGAGAAGGAGAAGGAGAAGGAGAAGGAGAGGAGAAGGAGAAGGAGAAGGAGAAGGAGAAGGGAAGGAGAGGAGAAGGAGAAGGAGAAGGAGAAGGAGAAGAGAGAAGGAGAAGGAGAAGGAGAAGGAGAAGGAGAAGGAGAAGGAGAAGGAGAAGGAGAAGGAGAAGGAGAAGGAGAAGGAGAAGGAGAAGGAGAAGGAGAAGGAGAAGGAGAAGGAGAAGGAGAAGGAGAAGGAGAAGGAGAAGGAGAAGGAGAAGGAGAAGGAGAAGAGAGAAGGAGAAGGAGAAGGAGAAGGAGAAGGAGAAGGAGAAGGAGAAGGAGAAGGAGAAGGAGAAGGAGAAGGAGAAGGAGAAGGAGAAGGAGAAGGAGAAGGAGAAGGAGAAGGAGAAGGAGAAGGAGAAGGAGAAGGAGAAGGAGAAGGAGAAGGAGAAGGAGAAGGAGAAGGAGAAGGAGAAGGAGAAGGAGAAGGAGAAGGAGAAGGAGAAGGAGAAGGAGAAGGAGAAGGAGAAGGAGAAGGAGAAGGAGAAGGAGAAGGAGAAGGAAGGAGAAGGCGAAGGAGAAGGAGAAGGAGAAGGAGAAGGAGAAGGAGAAGGAGAAGGAGAAGGAGAAGGAGAAGGAGAAGGAGAAGGAGAAGGAGAAGGAGAAGGAGAAGGAGAAGGAGAAGGAGAAGGAAGGAGAAGGAGAAGGAGAAGGAGAAGGAGAAGGAGAAGGAGAAGGAGAAGGAGAAGGAGAAGGAGAAGGAGAAGGAGAAGGAGAAGGAGAAGGAGAAGGAGAAGGAGAAGGAGAAGGAGAAGGAGAAGGAGAAGGAGAAGGAGAAGGAGAAGGAGAAGGAGAAGGAGAAGGAGAAGGAGAAGGAAGGAGAAGGAGAAGGAGAAGGAGAAGGAAGGAGAAGGAGAAGGGAAGGAGAAGGAGAAGGAGAAGGAGAAGGAGAAGGAGAAGAGAAGGAGAAGGAGAAGGAGAAGGAGAAGGAGGAGAAGGAGAAGGAGAAGGAGAAGGAGAGGAGAAGGAGAAGGAGAAGGAGAAGGAGAAGGAGAAGGAGAAGGAGAAGGAGAAGGAGAAGGAGAAGGAGAAGGAGAAGGAGAAGGAGAAGGGAAGGAGAAGGAGAAGGAGAAGGAGAAGGAGAAGGAGAAGGAGAAGGAGAAGGAGAAGGAGAAGGAGAAGGAGAAGGAGAAGGAGAAGGAGAAGGAGAAGGAGAAGGAGAAGGAGAAGGAGAAGGAGAAGGAGAAGGAAGGAGAGGAGAAGGAGAAGGAGAAGGAGAAGGAGAAGGAGAAGGAGAAGGAGAGGAGAAGGAGAAGGAGAAGGAGAAGGAGAAGGAGAAGGAGAAGGAAGGAGAAGGAGAAGGAGAAGGAGAAGGAAGGAGAAGGAGAAGGAGAAGGAGAAGGAGAAGGAGAAGGAGAAGGAGAAGGAGAAGGAGAAGGAGAAGGTGAAGGAGAAGGAGAAGGAGAAGGAGAAGGAGAAGGAGAAGGAGAAGGAGAAGGAGAAGGAGAAGGAGAAGGAGAAGGAGAAGGAGAAGGAGAAGGAGAAGGAGAAGGAGAAGGAGAAGGAGAAGGAGAAGGAGAAGGAGAAGGAGAAGGAGAAGGAGAAGGAGAAGGAGAAGGAGAAGGAGAAGGAGAAGGAGAAGGAGAAGGAGAAGGAGAAGGAGAAGGAGAAGGAGAAGGAGAAGGAGAAGGAGAAGGAGAAGGAGAAGGAGAAGGAGAAGGAGAAGGAGAAGGAAAGGAGAAGGAGAAGGAGAAGGAGAAGGAGAAGGAGAAGGAGAAGGAGAAGGAGAAGGAGAAGGAGAAGGAGAAGGAGAAGGAGAAGGAGAAGGAGAAGGAGAAGGAGAAGGAGAAGGAGAAGGAGAAGGAGAAGGAGAAGGAGAAGGAGAAGGAGAAGGAGAAGGAGAAGGAGAAGGAGAAGGAGAAGGAGAAGGAGAAGGAGAAGGAGAAGGAGAAGGAGAAGGAGAAGGAGAAGGAGAAGGAGAAGGAGAAGGAGAAGGAGAAGGAGAAGGAGAAGGAGAAGGGAGAAGGAGAAGGAGAAGGAGAAGGAGAAGGAGAAGGAGAAGGAGAAGGAGAAGGAGAAGGAGAAGGAGAAGGAGAAGGAGAAGGAGAAGGAGAAGGAGAAGGAGAAGGAGAAGGAGAGGAGAAGGAGAAGGAGAAGGAGAAGGAGAAGGAGAAGGAGAAGGAGAAGGAGAAGGAGAAGGAGAAGGAGAAGGAGAAGGAGAAGGAGAAGGAGAAGGAGAAGGAGAAGGAGAAGGAGAAGGAGAAGGAGAAGGAGAAGGAGAAGGAGAAGGAGAAGGAGAAGGAGAAGGAGAAGGAGAAGGAGAAGGAGAAGGAGAAGGAGAAGGAGAAGGAGAAGGAGAAGGAGAAGGAGAAGGAGAAGGAGAAGGAGAAGGAGAAGGAGAAGGAGAAGGAGAAGGAGAAGGAGAAGGGAAGAAGGAGAAGGAGAAGGAGAAGGAGAAGGAGAAGGAGAAGGAGAAGGAGAAGGAGAAGGAGAAGGAGAAGGAGAAGGAGAAGGAGAAGGAGAAGGAGAAGGAGAAGGAGAAGGAGAAGGAGAAGGAGAAGGAGAAGGAGAAGGAGAAGGAGAAGGAGAAGGAGAAGGAGAAGGAGAAGGAGAAGGAGAAGGAGAAGGAGAAGGAGAAGGAGAGAAGGAGAAGGAGAAGGAGAAGGAGAAGGAGAAGGAGAAGGAGAAGGAGAAGGAGAAGGAGAAGGAGAAGGAGAAGGAGAAGGAGAAGGAGAAGGAGAAGGAGAAGGAGAAGGAGAAGGAGAAGGAGAAGGAGAAGGAGAAGGAGAAGGAGAAGGAGAAGGAGAAGGAGAAGGAGAAGGAGAAGGAGAAGGAGAAGGAGAAGGAGAAGGAGAAGGAGAAGGAGAAGGAGAAGGAGAAGGAGAAGGAGAAGGAGAAGGAGAAGGAGAAGGAGAAGGAGAAGGAGAAGGAGAAGGAGAAGGAGAAGGAGAAGGAGAAGGAGAAGGAGAAGGAGAAGGAGAAGGAGAAGGAGAAGGAGAAGGAGAAGGAGAAGGAGAAGGAGAAGGAGAAGGAGAAGGAGAAGGAGAAGGAGAAGGAGAAGGAGAAGGAGAAGGAGAAGGAGAAGGAGAAGGAGAAGGAGAAGGAGAAGGAGAAGGAGAAGGAGAAGGAGAAGGAGAAGGAGAAGGAGAAGGAGAAGGAGAAGGAGAAGGATTCCATCAGGTCCAGGAATCAGGCTTTCGATGCGCCCTAAGCGCCATCTGGAAGGTGGAAGATTATCTTCGCGAATCAGCACGAGCGTATCATTTTCTAATTGCCCAAGGTTTTTAGTCCACTTGGTGCGCGTTTGTAGTTCTCCAATGAACTCTTTAGACCACCTGGTCCAAAAATCTCGCTGCAACTTTTGGAGGTATTGGAAGCGTGACAATCGGTTCATTCGTAATGAGGAATAATCATGATCCGGAATACTGGTTAAACGTCTTCCAATCAGAAAGTGAGCGGGTGTCAGGATATCGAAATCATTGGGGTCCGTGGATAATGGAGTTATTGGACGGGAATTTAGGATAGCTTCGATTTGGACTAACACTGTGTAGAACTCTTCGAAGGTCAAATGAGCTTCCCCCAAGACTCGCTTTAAATGATACTTCGTACTTTTTACCCCCGCTTCCCATAATCCCCCGAAATGGGGAGAATGAGTTGGAATGAAATGCCAATTCAATCCGTCATTGCACATTGTTTGCTCAATTGAATTACCTTGTTCTTTAAAAAACTCGCTTAATTCAATCAGTTCGGCTTTGGCACCGACAAAATTAGTGCCGTTATCTGAGTAGATATCGTGTGGTTTGCCCCTCCGAGATACAAACCTTCGAAATGTTGCCAAAAATGCTTCTGAGGTGAGCTCCGACACGAGCTCTAAATGAATTGCTTTAGTGGAAAAACAAACAAATAAGGCTATATAGCATTTATGCAATCGCGCTCCCCTCCCCTTTTTGTTTAATAATTGAAAAGGTCCCGCATAATCGACACCTGTCACATAAAAAGGTGGAGATGGAGTGACTCCCTCCCTTTGGTAATAATCCCAGGATAGGAGTTATTTGACTCGGCTTCATTCTCTGGCAGCGCATGCATTCATGAACAACTCGCTTTGATAAATTTTTACCGGAAGTTATCCAGTATTTCTCACGAATTGACGACAAAAGATGCTGAGGTGCAGCATGAAATAGGATTTTGTGTTCATGAATCAGTAGAAGCTTTGAAATTGGGTGGTTTCCGCTTAATAAAAGAGGATGTTGTTTTTCATAAGGAAATTGAGACAGTCGCAATCTCCCTCCCACCCGAATCAAACCTTGTGAATCGAGAAACGGATTCAATCTTATAATACTAGAGGATTTAGCTAATTTGTCCGAAGACAGTCTAGTGATTTCATCAAGAAAACACTCTCTCTGTGAAATTTTTGCTAAGCAGATTGTAGCGTCTGACAGCTCTTGTGCTTTCAAAGTTCCGGATAATGGATTTTCAGGATTTTTGCAATTGAATATGAAACGATTGCACCATGCAAATATTCGTTTCAGTCTCATAAAGTTAAAAAATCTTTCAAATGGAAACCAATTGGCCGTGCTTGCAATAAAGGTATTAACATTCGTCTTTAAATCAGGAATTTGTTCCAACACAGGAATTGTAGAGCTAGGCCAATCAGATTCGTCAAAACACAACCATTCCGGTCCAGCCCACCAAAGTGGACATTCTGCAATTTTATTTGGATTTACGCCTCGAGATATCAGGTCTGCTGGATTACAATGTGTACGCACATGATGCCAATCACTGACATTTGTGTGTGTCTGGATTTCTGATACTCGATTTGCAACAAACTGTTGTAGTTCATGAGGAGATTTATTTATCCAACATAACACTACTGATGAATCTGACCATAGAAAGATTTTATCAAATGTACAACTCATTGAAGAGAGTACCTTTTTTGTAAGGTGTGTGAGAAGTAGGGCACCACACAATTCAAGTTTATTTATCGTTTGAGATTTTAGGGGTGCCACTTTACTTTTCGCGCATAAAAGTGTCACATTCACTTCACCACGTTTATTTTTGCTTCGAATGTATACACATGCCCCATAGGCCACTTGAGATGCATCTGCGAAACCATGTAACTGAATGTTTATAGGCTCGTCACAAATCACTCGTCTCTGTATTTCGACTGCGTTGAAGTCACAAAGCTGTTCTCTAAATTGACGCCATTGAGATGATGAGCTTTGCGGTAATGACTCATCCCAGGTCACTTTTAGAGTCCACAGGTTTTGTAGCATTATCTTTGCTAGTATTATACAGGGTGTGAGCAAGCCCAATGGATCGAATACCTGTGAAACTTCGAATAATATTGAACGTTTTGTCACAGCTTGGATTTTTGAAGGTTTCACAGAATAGGTTAAGATGTCACGTTCGCATGACCAAAATAACCCTAGGATCTTCATATTGGATTTTTCACCAAGTGATAACTTACTCGTCGACAAATTGGCTGTGTCGACATTTTCAAGCACTTTTCGGTTATTTGATGACCAGTTTCTCAGGTTGAAAGAGGCCTTTTTCAGAATCGAGGAGACCTCGGTCGATAATTGTATGACTTCATCAACGGAATTTCCTCCCGAAATGAAGTCGTCTACATAGAAATCATGTGAAATAGTGTTAGATGCGATCGGACTTATTTGTACATTATCTTGAGCTAGTTGCTGAAGACATCTAACAGCTGAAAATGGTGCCGAAGCAGTTCCATAAGTTACAGTGGTCAAGTTATAAATTGCCAATTCGTCTTCAGGATTTGCTCTCCAGAAAATACACTGTAACGGCCAATACTTCGGATTGATTTTCACCATTCGGTACATTTTCTCGACATCAGCACAAACCACTATGCAGTGTTGTCTGAATCTCAGGATAATACTGAAGAGTTCGTCTTGAATGGTAGGTCCGACTAGAAGAATGTCATTCAAAGAAATGCCATTGTCACTTGCGCATGATGCGTCGAACACCACTCGGAGTTTGGTTGTTGCGCTACTTTCGTTGAGTACTCCGTGATGAGGAAGAAAGTAGCACACGTCGTCAGAAGAAAGGTTATTTACACGAGACATGTGCCCAAGGCGCTCATACTCATTCATGAACTCGACATAACTAGATTTCAATACAGGATTTTTTGAAAGTTTTTTCTCTAGTAACTCGAATCTCCTTTTCGCTATTTGTTTCGAATTACCTAGGATTTGAGGGGGTTCTCTCAAGGGTAGATCAACGACAAACTTTCCATCGTTATCACGAATTGTGGTTTTCAGAAAAACACTCTCACAGAGTTCCTCGTCTTTTGACCATCTTGGTCCGACATTTTTAGGCTCTTCGAGTAACCAGAATTTTTCCAACTGTCTTTGTATGTCAGTTGTCGCTAAGTTACATACAGTTTTGCGGGATGATTCATAGGAACAGGTGGGTCCCGAAACGACCCATCCCAGCACGGTTTTTTGTAAAATTGGCATTTCTTTGCCTAGACTTATCTGACCTACGCACAGCAAGCTGTAAAACAACTCAGCACCCACAAGCAAATCAATTTTGCCAGGAGTATGGAAACCAACATCAGCCAAATTGATGTGATTGGGAATTTCCACCGATTTCGCATTTATTGGAAATGATGGCATCTGATCAGATATTCTCGGAATTACCAAGCACGTGATTGTTGCCTGGTAGTCATTATATAAGGATTTTATCTGAACTTCACACTTGTATTTTACATTTGACACTACTTGAGTAATGCCCACGATTGAAATATTCACATCGGATATTTCTAGCCCTAATTTTTGACAGATTTCTTCCGTAATATAATTACTCTGACTTCCTGAGTCAAGTAACACACGGATATTGTGAGAATTGTCACTACAATCTTTCACAGTCACTACGGCTGTTGATAACAAAACGTTATCGGTTTGAAGAAAATAGCAATTAGTCGATGCCTGGTTAGGACTATTGCTGTCACTTGTATGTACACTAGGATTTACATTTGAAATTGTGTTTGAAGTGCTTGGTCTTATTTCAGATCCAGAATTTCCCGCAGAAACACTGGATACGTAACTTCTATCAACATGAAGTAGGGTGTGATGTCGCGAGTTGCATTTTCGACAGGAACTTGCTCGACAGTCTTTACTCAGATGATTGGATTTCGAACAATTCAAACACAATTTACTCGATTTACACCTTTCAATACGGTTATTTACAGACAATTCACAGAATTCATTACAATTCGTTATGTAATGGTCACCCTTGCAAAACCCACATTTCACTTGAAATGTTGCGAATGTTCTCTGAATTGAAGGCTGTGATTTGAACCTACTTGTTGTAGGTCTCATCGTCTCACTCGGTTTTTTATCATTCATCCTTACGCGACTTTCAATCTTCTCCAATGTGTCGGATTTTTCTTTGAGGAAGCGAGTTCAAATGCTTGGACATTTGATTACTCAAATTTCTCAATCCTTCTGATGAGGATGAGGTCAGTGTAGGCATGTTTACTAACTGCTTCAAATGGCTATATCCTAACAGGTTTTTATTGTCGTAATTATCACACACTAGTTTCCATGCTACATTGTAGTTTGTAGCAGAAAAGCTGATAGCCTCAATTATTTGCTTCGCCTCGCCGTCTAAATGCAAACGCAAATAATGGTATTTTTCTATCGGATCTAAATCATTTCGATTGTTCACCAATGACAAGAATGTATCTCGGAATTCAGGCCATTTCTCGTAGCTACCTGAAAAGGTTGGTAGTTTGATTCTTGGCAATTCAACATTGATTTTACGATTGGCAGAACTGACTGGATTATTATAAGAGCGATGACTTCTTGATCGGTTTGAGATTGAATTTGCATTTGATTCCGTAGGTTCTACATCTGAATCGAATCTTTCTATTTCTACCTCTCTGTGCTTCGTTATCACTGCTTTAGCCTTTGAAAGCAATGAGTCATGTTTCGATTCATAGTTTTCCCGTATTTGAAATTGTTCTGCTACCTGAGCAACAACAATATCGTCATGTACCTCAATTAACCCCTGAAGTCTATCGAATTCTATGAATAAGCCCTCTTGTCAATTAACTTTAGTTTCTAACTCAATTATTTTTCTTGCAAGGAGGTGTTGATTCTCATCTGTTTCACTAACTACGTCAGTAAGGAATTTTTCAAAACTAGCTAAACGAGCATTCAGAGAATCTCGTTGTCTCAACAGGTTTTGTAAATCTGCCATCGTTTCTACACAGTACTATGCCAAAGGAATCTGAAAGGATTATAAAATTGGAAAGGACTCACTTTGTTTCTGGTACGCTTCTCCAGGACCTTACGCTGCCTCTAGGTCACACGTCGGGACGCTGTGGGTACTTCTTGGCTGGAAAGCCGCGCTTTGATCTCAAGCGCCGGCTTTGTCACTCACAAGTCTCGCGATTTCGATCGGTTCTTCCTCGGATTTTTCTCACTGTATGGAGAAGTCACTAGGCGAATTGTCTACACTAAGTCTTTGTTTCGGCTATTTCTCAATATGTAGAGAAGTCACTCAGTTCGGTTTTTGAATTCAGTCTTATATAAACAATACCGGATTTCTCTCAATAAAGAGAGGTCACTCGCTGTTCTCTGTACAGATAAGTCACTATATCGGATTTATCTTCGGATGAAGATGTCACTGTTCGGCTTTTTCTCAATTGAGAGAAGTCACTGGCATTTTCCCTGTGCAGGGAAGTCACTGTATCGGCTGTAGGAGAAGGATATAATATTCGGATTTTTCTCAATCAAGAGAAGTCACTGGATTTTTCTCTGAATATAGAGAAGTCACTTTTTCGGATTTATCTTCGGATGAAGACGTCACTGTTTGATATATCCTGCTCGACTGGACCACTTAATGTTATTTCGTTTTGATGTTTCGATAGATGGTTTTAGTGGACTGTATTTTAATAGGTTACTGATTCTGGTAATACACTTTCTTCTATAGGATTTGAAGTATACACACTGAACAAGGCGTAACTTTTGAACAATATGTATATTCGTCGAAATTACACAAAAGGAATTAGAATAATGAATTAAAGAATACAGTAAAATGAGCAGTCAACTGAAGATCAGAACTCGGCCTAATCCCAATTGGTACTAAAAAATGTCTGGTTTTGGTTTCACACTTTCGTCCCTTTTTCTGCATGTGGCTTCAGCTATGTTTACTGTTCCCTGCAGATAAGGTGCATTGTTTCATGTCATCATCACCTCGGTTGACAGGACCACCTCACCACACCGAGTCTATGAATACGGACACTGAAAGTTCGCCAGTGGCGTATCAGCACTAAATTTACGTAACAAAATGTTAACTGCACTTTGCACATTTCACATATGATTCCACAGCTTTTTTACAATTGAAACATTGATATTTATCAAGTTTACTTCTCGAAGGTGAGAGCGTGTTAACCTTCGTCGGCGCCATTTCAACAAGAAATTTCGACTATGTTTACACTGTGGCTCTGAATTCTAGCATCTGACATGCCTACAGATGGAACAGATACGATCGCACTGACCATAAAGGAAGACTGTGAAGGACATATAACGAGATAAATAGGCAAGTGAGGATACTTCTACAACATCAGTCTGCACACTGTATCTCTGTATTCTATCATCTCACATGGATATTTTCGAAGCGCATTAGTTCAGAACGATCATATGAGACGACATCGAAGCGGTTATGACTCACACAATAGGCAGAACAAGAAACTTTGACTTCGAATATGTTCACACTGTAACTCAGCATTCTCGCATCTGACATGCCTACAGCAATAGCAGGTACGATCGCACTGACCATATGAGACGACTCCGAAGGACATATAACGAGAACAATTGGCAAGTGAATATACTTTGACAACATCAGTCTCGACACTGTATCTCTGTATTCAATCATCTCACATGAATACCTCTGGAGCATGGTAGTTCGCAACGACCATATAAGTTGACATCGAATCGGGTATAACGCACACAACAGGCAGAACAGGAAACTTCAACTTCGACTATATTAATTCTGTAACTTTGCATTCCAGCATCTGACGATCGCACTGACCATTTAAGACGATTGCGAGAACAATAGGCAAAATTTCGAATTTATCAATCTTGATATTGAGTCGGATATAAATCTTATAGGTAGACATTGTCTGGTGTTACCAGAATCAAAATAACGCTCACAACATGGAGAGCAAGAAACTTCGACTTCGACTATGTTTACACTGTACCTTCGCATTCTAGCATTTGACATGCCTACAGTAATTGCAGATACGATCGCACTGACCATTTAGGACGCCTTCGAAGGACATACAACGAGAAGAATAGGCAAGTGGAGATACTTCGACAACATCAGTCCGCATACCGTATCTCTGTATTCTATCATCTCACATAGATACCTTTGGAGCATATATGTTCGCAATGATCACATAAGACGACATCGAAGCCGATGTAACGCACACAACAGAAAGAACAGGAAACTTCGACTTCGAATATGTTTACACTGTAACTTAGCATTCCAGCATCTGACATGCCTGAAGCTATAGCAGATACGATCGCACTGACCAAATGAGACGACTTCGAAGGACATATAACGAGAACAATAGGCAAGTGGAGATAGTTCGACAACATCAGTCTGCACACTGTATCTCTGTATTCTATCATCTCACATGGATACCTTTGGAGCATGGAAGTTTGCAACGATCATATGAGTTGACATCGAATCGGGTATAACGCATACAACAGGCAGAATAAGAAACTTCGACTTCGACTATGTTCACTCTGTAACTCAGCATTCTAGCATCTGACGATCGCACTGACCATATGAGACGACTTTGAAGGACTTATAACGAGAACAATGGGCAAGTTGAGATACTTCGACAACATCAGTCTGCACACTGTATTCCTGTGTTCTATCATCTCACATGGATACCTCTGGAGCATATCAGTTCGCAAAGATCAAATGAGACGACATCAAAACGGATATAACGAATAAACAGGGAGAACAAGAAACTTCGCATCGACTATGTTTACACTGTGGCTCTGAATTCTAGCATCTGACATGACAATAGTTGAAACATATACGATCGCACTGACCATAAAGAAAAACTGTGAAGGACATATAACGACATTTATAGGCAAGTGATGATACTTCGACAACATCAATCTGCAAACTGTATCTCTGTATTCTATCATCTCACATGGATACCTCCGGAGCATATTAGGTCGCAACGATCATAAAGACGACATCGAAGCAGATATAACTCACACAATAGGCAAAAAAAAAACTTTGACTTTGTATATGTTCACACTGTAACTTCACATTCTAGAATCTGACATGCCTACAGCTATAGTGGATACGATCGCACTGACCATATGAGATGACTTCGAAGGACATATAACGTGTACAATAGGCAAGTGTACACTACACTGTTTTACTACTAACCAAACCGATTGTTTAACGCCTTGACACGTGTTTCGCTAAATATGTTTGCATCTTCAAGAGAAGATTGAAACTAAATAACCTATTCTACTGTGCTGCCTATATACTAGGTATATGTTCACCCAACTGTGAAAAACTAACCGTAAAGTTAATGCTTGTCATGGTTGAGTTCACATGTTAATCTTGATTTTTATTTCACTGAACTATGAAGAGGGCTATATGGAATAGGTCCATTATCCTCATTCATTACTCTATTACTATTCTTAAATATCTCCAAGCTTTTATATGCGTCTAGTTTTCTAATGTCATCAACTTGCTCAACTAATTTAAGGTTAGTAATATGTGTGTTATGATTGTGATTGAACATATGTACGGCTACACAAGATTTATCTAACCTGCCATATTTTAAATGGGCTATGTGTTCTTTGAACCTTGTTTTTATGGGTCGCCTGGTTTGGCATATATATGTTTTATCACAATCATTACAACTTATTCCGTATATTCCCGACTTTTCAAGTGTGTCCACTTTATCTTTCGGAATGCCTAATGAATTGCCTCAATCTTCTCCTGAAGATGCCAACATAGTTGGCGAAACACGTGTCAAGGCGTTAAAAAATCGGTTTGATTAGTGGTTGAACAGTGTAGTGTATTATCGTGCCAAATGTTCCAGTCTTTGATATAGGCAAGTGTAGATACTTCATCTGCACACTGTATCTCTGTATTCTATCACCTCACATGAATTTCTGTGGAGCATATCAGTTCGCATCGATCATATGAGACGACATCAAAGCGGGTATAACGCACACAACAGGCAGAACAAGAAACTTCGACTTCGACTATGTATACACTGTAACTTTGCATTCTAGCATCTGACATGCCTACAGTTATAGCAGATTCGATCGCACTGACCATATAGGACGACTTCGAAGGTCATATGACGAGAACAATAGGCAAGTGATATACTTCGACAACATCAGTCTGCACACTGTACCTCTGTATTCTATCATCTCACATACATACCTCTGGAGCATAAAAATTCGCAACGATCATATGAGACGACATCGAAGCGGGTATAACACACACAACAAGCAGAACGAGAAACTTCGACTTCGACTATACACTGTAACTTTGCATTCTAGCATATGACATGCCTGAAGCTGTGGCAGATACGATCGCACTGACCAAATAAGACGACCTCGAAGGGCATATAACGAGAACAATAGGCAAGTGGAGATAGTTCGACAACATCAGTCCGCACACTGTTTCTCTGTATTCTATCATCTCACATGGATACCTTTGAAGCATGGTAGTTCGCAACGATCATATGAGTTGACATCGAATCGGGTATAACGCACACAACAGGCAGAACAAGAAACTTCGACTTCGACTTCGTTCACTCTGTAACTTAGCATTCTAGCATCTGACGATCGCACTGACCATATAAGACGATTTTGAAGGACTTATAACGAGAACAATAGGCAAGTTGAGATACTTCGACAACATCAGTCTGCACACTGTATTCCTGTATTCTATCATCTCACATGGATACCTCTGGAGCATATCAGTTCGCTAAGATCATATGAGACGACATTAGAACGATAATAACGAATACAACAGGGAGAACAAGAAACTTCGCATCGACTATGTTTACACTATGGATCTGAATTCTAGCATCTGACATGCCTATAGTTGAAACAGAAACGATCGCACTGACCATAAAGAAAGACTGTGAGGGACATATAACGACATTTATAGGCAAGTGAGGATAATTCGACAACATCAGTCTGCACACTGTATCTCTGTATCCTATCATCTCACATGGATACCTCCGGAGCATATCAGGTCGCAACGATCATATAAGACGACATCGAAGCGATTATAACTCACACAATGGGCAGAAAAAGAAACTTTGACTTCGTATATGTTTACACTTCAACTTCACATCCTAGAATCTGACATGCCTACAGCTATAGTAGAAACGATCGCACTGACCATATGAGATGACTTCGAAGGACATATAACGAGTACAATAGGCAAGTGTGGATACTTCGACAACATCAGTCTGCACACTGTATCTCTGTTTTCTATCATCTCACATAAATTTCTGTGGAGCATATCAGTTCGCATCGATCATATGAGACAACATCGAAACGGGTATGATGCACACAACAGGCAGAACAAGAAACTTCGACTTCGACTATGTATACACTGTTACTTTGCATTCTAGCTTCTGACATGCCTACAGTTATAGCAGATTCGATCGCACTGACCATATAGGACGACTTCGAAAGACATATAACGAGAACAATAGGCAAGTAAGATACTTCGACAACATCAGTCTGCACACTGTTCCTCTGTTTTATATCATCTCACATAGATACCTCTGGAGCATGAAGATTTGCAACGATCATATGAGACGACATCGAAGCGGGTATAACGCACACAACAGGCAGAACAAGAAACTTCGACTTCGACTATGTTTACACTGTAACTTTGCATTCTAGCATCTGACATGCCTACAGTTATAGCAAATACGATCGCACTGACCATATAAGACGACTTTGAAGGACTCATGATTAGAACAAAAGCAAGTGAAGATACTTCGAAAACTTCAGTCCGCACATTGTATCTCTATATTTTATCATCTTACATGGAATCCTTTGGAGCATATCAGTTCGCAACGATCATATGAGATGGCATCGAAGCGGGTATAACGCACACAACAGGCAGAAGGTGAAACTTTGACTTCGACTATGTTTACACTGTACCTCTGCATTCTAGCATCTGACATTCCTAGAGGTATAGCAGATACGATCGCACTGACCATATAAGACGACTTCGGAGGACATATAACGAGAACAATAGGCAAGTGGAGATACTTCGACAACATCATCCGACATGCCTACAGTTGGAACAGATACGATCGCACTGACCATATAGGAAGACTGTGAAGGACATATAACGAGATAAATAGGCAAGTGAGGATACTTCGACAACATCAATCTGCACACTGTATCTCTAGTATTCTATCATCTCACATGGATACTTTCGAAGCATATTAGTTCGCAACGATCATGTAAGATGACATCGAAGCGGTTATAACTCACACAATAGGCAGAACAAGAAACTTTGACTTCGAATATGTTCACACTGTAACTTCACATTCTAGAATCTGACATGCCTATCGCTATAGTAGATATGATCGCACTGACCATATAAGATGACTTCGAAGGACATAATATATAACGAGTACAATAGGCAAGTGAAGATACTTCGACAACATCAGTCTGCACACTGTATCTCTGTATTCTATCACCTCACATGAATTCCTCTGGAGCATATCAGTTCGCATCGATCATATGAGACAACATCAAAACGGGTCTAACGCACACAACAGGCAGAACGAGAAACTTCGACTTCGACTATGTTTACTTTGTAACTTTGCATTCTAGCATCTTAACTGCCCATTCAGGAAGTATATATGACAGCTTATCATATGCGAGTGGAGTACTATACTTTTTCATATCTACTAAAAACTTCGATTCCAACAATCAAGAGTCGGTAAACCGGCGTGTTCGCCAAAACTTCGAATTTATCAATCTTGATAATAAATCGGTTAAACATCCCATAGGTAGACATTGTCTAGTGTATCCTGATTCAAAATAACGCTTACAACAGGGAGAACAAGAAGATTCGACTTCGACTATGTTTACACGGTAACTTCGCATTCTAGCATCTGACATGCCTACAATAATTGCAGGTACGATCGCACTGACCATATAGGACGGCTTCGAAGGACATATAACGAGAACAATAGGCAAGTGAAGATACTTCGACAACATCAGTCTGCACACCGTATCTCTGTATTCTATCATCTCACATGGATACCTTTGGAGCATATGAGTTCGCAACTATTATATAAGACGACATCGAAGCATGTATAACGCACACAACAGGCAGAACAAGAAACTTTGACTTCGACTATGTTTACACTGTAACTTTGCATTCTAGCATCTGACATGCCTACAGTTATAGCAATACGATCGCACTGACCATATAAGACGACTTTGAAGGACTCATGATGAGAACAAAAAGCAAGTGAAGATACTTCGAAAACATCAGTCCGCACATTGTATCTCTGTATTCTATCATCTAACATGGAATCCTTCGGAGCATATCAGTTCGCATCGATCATATGAGATGACATCGAAGCGGGCATAACGCACACAACAGGCAGAAGGTGAAACTTTGACTTCGACTATGTTTACACTGTACCTCTGCTCTAGCATCTGACATTCCTAGAGCTATTTCAGATATGATCGCACTGACCATATAAGACGACTTCGAAGGACATATAACGAGAACAATAGGCAAGTGGAGATACTTCGACAACATCAGTCCGCATACCGTATCTCTGTATTCTATCATCTCACATAGATACCTTTGGAGCATATATGTTCGCAACGATCACATAAGACGACATCGAAGCCGGTGTAACGCACACAACAGGCAGAACAAGAAACTTCGACTTCGACTATGTTTACACTGGAATTCAGCATATCTCTGTATTCTATCATCTCACATGGATACCTCCGAAGCATATTAGGTGACAACGATCCTATAAGACGACATCGAAGCGGTTATAACTCACACTATAGGCAGAAAGAGAAACATCGACTTCGTATATGTTCACACTGTAACTTCACATTCTAGAATCTGACATGCCTAGGGCTATAGTAGATACGATCGCACTGACCATATAAGATGACTCCGAAGGACATATAACGAGTACAATAGGCAAGTGTAGATACTTCGACAACATCAGTATGCACACTGTATCTCTGTATTCTATCACCTCACATGAATTTCTGTGGAGCATATCAGTTCGCATCGATCATATGAGACGACATCAAAACGGGTATAACGCACACAACAGGCAGAACAAGAAACATCGACTTCGACTATGTATACACTTCAACTTTGCATTCTAGCATCTGACATGCCCACAGTTATAGCATGTTCGATCACACTGACTATATAGGACGACTTCGAAGGACATATAACGAGAACAATAGGCAAGTGAGACACTTCGACAACATCAGTCTGCACACTGTATCTCTATAGTCTTTTATCTCACATACATACCTCTGAAGCATATATGATCGAAACAATCATATATGAGGACATCACATAAGATGACATCGAAGCGGTTATAACGCACACAACAGGCAGAACAAGAAACTTCGACTGCGACTATGTTCACACTGTAACTCCGCATTCCTGAATCTGATATGCCTACAGCAATAGCAGGTACGATCGCACTGACCATATAAGACGACTTCGAAGGACATATAACGAGAACAATAGGCAAGTGAAGATACTTTGACAACATCAGTCTGCACACTGCATCTCTGTATTTCATCATCTCACATATATACCGCTGCAGCATATCAGTTCGCATCGATTATATGGAATGACATCAAAACGGGTATAACGCACACAACAGGCAAGACAAGAAACTTCGACTTCGGCTATATTTACACTGTAACTTTGCATTCTAGCATCCGACATGCCTACAGTTGGAACAGATACGATTGCACTGACCATATAGGAAGACTGTAAAGGACATATAACGAGATAAATAGGCAAGTGAGGATACTTCGACAACATCAGTCTGCACACTGTATCTCTAGTATTCTATCATCTCACATGGATACTTTCGAAGCATATTAGTTCGCAACGATCATATAAGATGACATCGAAGCGGTTATAACTCACACAATAGGCAGAACAAGAAACTTTGACTTCGAATATGTTCACACTGTAACTTCACATTCTAGATTCTGACATGCCTATCGCTATAGTAGATATTGTTACGTTATTCGGGTGCAGAAGCGAACACGACACTATTTATTTTCCAACTGATTTATTTGAACTATAGAAACACTAATTTATAACGAACTTATAACTACTATTTATGTAAAACGATTTATAACACGCGGTATATAACTGTCTCTCTGACACTCGCTGTTTTACTCCCCGACGGCAGTTATTCGGCCGTTTATATATGAGATAACTAGACAGGCTTTGGTTCGAGAACCTTCTCGAATGAACTTCCGTCTCCTTCTTTTTGTTCTAGAAGCTTCTTAAAACGAACCTCTCTCTCTAATTGTTCCATCGATTGTTTCCAGAACATTCCAGAATCTTCTGTGACGTTATCTGTCACCGCGGCATATATTGAGTGTTCGGGAATATGCTAGTGCATTGGGAGGTAGGAGAGCAATCTGGTATGCGTGATACAGGATGATCGTTGTACTCCTGCCTTCCTGCTGATGTTTCTAAAGCCCCTCCAAGGGAAATATCATTACACTGCCCCCTCCTTGAAACGCATTCCTCCTGGAATGCATTCTGATCACTATGAAGATAGGGACAACTGGTTTCATTTTTACAACGTGCAGTATGGTAGAAATAACATGGCACTGTCTTCTCTCTTGGAGTTCCCTTGGAGTTCCAGCAGCATACCAGAATTTCAACTCCGATGAATCTAAATAAAACCTCCAGCATGTTCCTCACAACTCTCCAATTCAAGCCATCCAGACCACACCCTAGCTTTGGAACAGCTATCTTCTGTATGTCCTTCTCGAGTATGATGCTTCGCAAGTCGACTAGCGTCTCCCAGAGGTCCTTGTAAGTGGGTTTCTCAGAAGATCTTCCTTTCGTTATAAGATAAAACAGAGACCTTTTTCCTTCAGTGCTGATATCTTCTATTTCTAGTGCTCGACCGACGGAGGGACCTTGTTGATGAAGCTCTTCTAACTTCCCGAACTTCCTCATGAACTTGTTCGCTATTCCTTGAGACATCTGAAGGTCCTCGGCGACGCAGTGAGCTAGTGCGTATTCTACAGGAATGGCAAAAAGGTCGCGGTGCTCTTCCTTGGTGACGCCAAACCTTGCTTTTGATGAACCACTGTATGTCCCAATGAATTCGTCGAATGTAAGCTCATTTTCTTCTGGACAAATTTGTTGAACTTGTTGATCTTGTGTTCCCTCGAATGGTGCTAGTCTGTTGAAATGAACGACTCTTGGTTTGCTACTGGGTTCTTTACTGATGCGGTATATGACATCGTTGATCTTCTTCTTGACGGTATAAGGTCCTTCCCAAAATCTCTGTAGTTTTGGACAAATACCTCGTTTCCTTTGTGGATTGTACAACCACACCAGGTCTGCTTCTGCGTATCCTGCACCCCCAGCTCTGATGTCGTATCGGTCTTTCATGCGATCGCTGGCTATTTTCAGATTAGAACGAACCAATTCGTGAATATCGTTCATCTTTTCCATCAAATCCGTGACGTAATCTTCCCCCACTATGTCCTCACCTGGTCTACATCCAAAGACCAAGTCACATGGAAGCCTCATCTCCCGTCCAAATAGAACCTTCGCCGGAGTTTGTCCTGTAGATTCCTGTACTGCAGATCTGTAGGCCATCAAGAAGAAAGGAATATGTTGATCCCAGTCTTGTTGGTGTTGATCTACGACTTTGCAGAGATACCTCCCTATTGTTCGATTCATTCGCTCCACCATGCCATCTGACTGTGGATGCAACGAAGTTGTTCTTGTTTTCTTGATTCCTAACTTCTCGCTCATCTTCTTGAACACTTCACTCTCGAAGTTTCGGCCCTGATCAGAGTGAAGTTCCAATGGCACCCCAAAACGACTGATGAGTTGATTCATTAGGACATCGGCGACCGTTACGGCTTCCTGGTTAGGGATCGCATACGCTTCTACCCACTTGGTGAAGTAGTCCATGCAGACAAGGATGTATTTATTTCCATTATCAGTCACTGGAAACGGCCCCGCAATATCCATGGCAATCCTCTCGAAAGGGCTTCCAACATTGTACTGTCTCATGGGTGCCCTTGGTTTACGATGAGGCCCATTGCTGGCAAAGCACACGGTGCATTTACGGCACCACTCCTTGACGTCGTCACTGCAGTTCACCCAGTAGAACCGCTCTCGTACCCGCTGCAGTGTCTTCTTCACTCCTAGATGTCTCCCTGAAGTTCCATCATGTACATATCCAAGTACTTCCGACACTCGGCTCCTAGGAATGACTAACTGCATCCGATTATCCGACCCATCATTGCTCTCGAGATTCCTCTTGAGCAGGTCATCTTCTAATACCAAGGATTCCCACTGACTCCAGTACGCCTTCAAAGTCTGTGAAGATGGTGCTACTTCTTGCCAAGAAGGGCGGCGATTCGCTTCCTTCCATTCTCGAAGCTTCCGAAGTTCTGGGTCCTTTTCTTGCTCTTGCTTGATTGCCGCAGGTAACCAATCTCCATTGACAACGGTGGTTCTATAGAGGACTGCTTCCTTATCCTCCAAACGACTGCAATGTGAGCACTCAGGTGGACATGGCCTTCTGGACAATGCATCTGCATTCTTATGGCTTGTCCCCACTCGGTGTGCTATCTCGAAGTCATATTCCTGGAGCCTCTCGATCCAACGAGCTACTTGGCCTTCGGGGTTCTTGAAATTCAGGAGCCACTTCAATGCAGCGTGGTCCGTCCTGAGAAGGAATTTTCGCCCATAGAGGTACTTATAGAAATGCTCCACTGATTTCACCATGGCCAATAGTTCCCTCCTGGTAACGCAGTAGTTTCGTTCTGCCTTCGATAGCACCTTGCTGAAGTAACCGATGACTCGCTCTTGCCCATCTTGATACTGCGAAAGGACTCCACCAATGCCGATATTACTGGCATCTGTGTCAAGAATGAATTGTCCTTGTGGAAGTGGATACCCAAGAATCGGTGTCGTGGTCAAGCGTTCCTTCAGAGCATCAAAGGCGACCTGGCATTCTGGATCCCAGTGGAAGGGGCGTGCTTCCTCGGTGAGACGAGTCAGAGGCTTTGCAATATCCGAAAACATTCGAACGTAACGTCGATAATAAGTGCAGAGTCCAAGAAAGCTCCTGAGTTGATGCTTATCTGTTGGTACTGGCCATTGCTTCACTGCTCGTACTTTCTCAGGGTCGACTTCCACACCCTGCCTTCCTACGACGTGTCCCAAGTAGTTAACCCGTTTCTGCAGCAGATGACATTTCTTCAGATTGAGTGTGAGGTTTGCAGCCTGAAGTCTCTTGGAAACTTCCTCTAGGTTAACCAGATGTTCTTCAAAAGTTTTACCGATCACGATGATGTCATCCAGATAAACCAGGCATGTCTTCCAGGAGAGTCCCCTCAACACATTCTCCATGATTCGTTCGAAGGTGGCCGGAGCATTGCAGAGTCCGAAAGGCATTACCTTGAATTGCCATAATCCAGTGCCGATGGTGAAAGCTGTCTTTTCCTTATCTGCCGGATCCATTTCCACCTGCCAATATCCACTTTTCAGGTCCAGAGTGGAGAAAAGATTCGATTCCGCCAACGTGTCGAGTGTGTCGTCAATTCGAGGCAACGGATAACTGTCCTTCTTCGTCACGTTGTTCAATCGGCGATAGTCCACGCAGAAACGAGTGTTTCCGTCTTTCTTCTTCACTAGTACCACTGGTGAAGCCCAAGGACTATTGGATGGCTCGATTACCCCGTCTTGTTCCATTTCCTGGATGATCTTTCCTGCAATTTTTCTCTTGGCCTGTGGTAATCTTCGGGCTGGTTGACGAATCGGTCTGGTATCTCCCGTATCGATTTTGTGACTGACGATGTTGGTTCTACCTGTTTTTCCATTGGCAGGTATGAAAATGGATCTATACTTCTGTAGTAACTCGAATAACTTCTTCTTCTGTCGGTTGTTGAGTGAGTCGCTTGCAGCAGAGACGAGTTCTTCATACTTGTCGGCCCCTATCAGTGGTTGCTGCCACCTGGTGGATTATGGAGGCTGCCGGGACACAGGTTCCAATCTTGGTTCCTCTGCCAATCGTCACAGGGTAGTTATTTATGTTGATAAATCGAACAGGTACATGTTCGTCTGCTGACAGTAAAGCCTTGCCGACTAAAATTCCACGTCCGACTTCCTCGTCATTGTTTCAGGGTTCCATGATGATGGGACTGCCTCGCTCCAATGTAACCTCAATCCGCGCTGCGACAATGGTCTCACTCCTTTTCGGTAACAGGACGTCCTCTTCTAACGTTACCCCTGCCGCTACCTCCACTCGTGGATGTAAGAAGATCTCTTCGGCACCCACCTTGAGTGTTCGGCTTCTGAAGTCCAGTTGAATCCCGTGCGCACCCATGATGTCCATTCCCAGAATAACATCTTCTTCAATATCCGCCATGATAGCTCGATGTGGAAATTTGACGGTCCCGATCGATATATCCACATCGATTTCCCCATAAACGGTAGCAGCTTCACCCGTAGCAGTTCTCAGACGCCATCTTGATTTCACAAGTTGTTTTCTGGAAGACGGCAGAAGTCCACGTCGCAGGATCGTCTTCGATGCACCAGTATCCACCAACAATGCGCATTTCTTTCCGTCGATCTGTCCATCTACGTAGACGCTGCTGTTATCACGCCGTAGGGATGCCACAAAGATGAGAGGATCTTGAGAATGACGGGTCGAAGCTGGTTTCTTGTGATCGACCCGCTTCAGTTTCCCTGCAGTCGTTTGAACTGGTCTCTTTTTCTCATCTAAGAGGCCCTTGATGGCGTTTATCAAGGCTTCATTAGGATCTTGCCTGGTATTTTCCGCTATGTTTCTGCTGTCGTTCATTTCTCGGACTCTCGCTGATCCTCGGGAAGCTTCTGCTGCGGCCTCGATCTCAAGCGCAGCTGTCAGAGCACTGGTGAGGTCTTTTGGTCGAGTCAGGCGAACTGCTTTTTGCATTTCGATATCCCGCAATCCATCCACGAACGTTTGAACAGCTAGACATTCCATAAGGGACTCTGGGGCTGATGGGTAGGCACAGTGGACCAATCGGGCTACATCCACTTCGAATTCTTGAAGAATCTCGTTGGCTTTCTGTCAACGGCTCTTCATTTGTGATTGAAACACTTGTTGCAGGTGTTCATGGCCAAATCGCATGTCGAGACGTTTGACGAGATGTTCGTAGCTATCGACTTCACCTTCCGGAATGGCTTGCAAGATGTTCAATGCATCACCCCGTAGAGCTACTGTGAAAGCCACAACCTTGTCCTTGGATGTCCACCCATTGGCTTTGGAAGCTGCTTCGAACTGCTTCAGATAGTTCGGCCACGATGTTTTTCCATTGAATGTAGGTGGTTTTACTCGATTGGTAGTAGTCACTGCATTTGGCCCTACTGTGGTTTCAATCATGAGTCCTTGACCATTTTCAGACTTCTCCAGCACAGCTATTCTTTCTATTTCGAGCTGCAGCTCCTTCTTCATTTCTTCTATCTGGGTGGTGAATTGGGTTGAAACCTGAGCTATAATCTTGTCCTGCTGAGACGCGATCTGTTCTTGCTGACCAACGATATGTTCTTGCTAAGCAGCGATCTGAGTCATAACTTTTTCCCGATGTGTTGATATCTGAGTCATTACTTCTTCCCGTTGGGCTGATATCTGGGAGGCGATCTGATCTTGCTGAGCAGAAATACGTGCCAGCACCTCTTCTCGTTGAGCGGTCATCTGAGCTAATACCTCGTCTCGTTTGGCTGAGATTTGAAAGGCTATGTGATCTTGCTGAGCTGAGATTGTCTCCTGCTGAGCACGCATCTGATCCGCGATCTTCTCTTGGTGAGCCACCATCTGATCCGTGATCTTCTCCTGCTGAGCCACCATCTGATCCGCAATGTCCTGTCGCTGAGCCGCTATCTGGTCCGTGATCTTCTCCTGCTGGACCACCATCTGGTCCGCAATGTCCTGTCGCTGAGCCGCTATCTGGTCCGTAATCTTCTCCTGCTGAGCCACCATCTGAACCGCAATGTCCTGTCGCTGAGCCGCTATGTCCTGTCGCTGAGCCGCTATCTGTTCCGAGATCCCAGCCAACATCGATTCCGCTGAAGCTGGTTCTTCGAAGGTGAACGTCTCTGGGTCCTGACCTACGCTCACCATATACTCTATGAGACGATGCTGAAGTGTAGTCTTGATCCCTGTTGTATCGAGATCTCTCTCCTCCAACTCGCGTTTCAAGTCCACCACTCTCAACTCGTGTAGTTTCTTCATTGCAACGGTCTGTTCACTTCAGACTGGAATATCCCACACTTCTGACACCAATTGTTACGTTATTCGGGTGCAGAAGCGAACACGACACTATTTATTTTCCAACTGATTTATTTGAACTATAGAAACACTAATTTATAACGAACTTATAACTACTATTTATGTAAAACGATTTATGACACGCGGTATATAACTGTCTCTCTGACACTCGCTGTTTTACTCCCCGACGGCAGTTATTCGGCCGTTTATATATGAGATAACTAGACAGGCTTTGGTTCGAGAACCTTCTCGAATGAACTTCCGTCTCCTTCTTTTTGTTCTAGAAGCTTCTTAGAACGAACCTCTCTCTCTAATTGTTCCATCGATTGTTTCCAGAACATTCCAGAATCTTCTGTGACGTTATCTGTCACCGCGGCATATATTGAGTGTTCGGGAATATGCTAGTGCATTGGGAGGTAGAAGAGCAATCTGGTATGCGTGATACAGGATGATCGTTGTACTCCTGCCTTCCTGCTGATGTTTCTAAAGCCACTCCAAGGAAAATATCATTACAATATGATCGCACTGACCATATAAGATGACTTCGAAGGACATTATATATAACGAGTACAATAGGCAAGTGAAGATACTTCGACAACATCAGTCTGCACACTGTATCTCTTTATTCTATCACCTCACATGAATTCCTCTGGAGCATATCAGTTCGCATCGATCATATGAGACGACATCAAAACGGGTCTAACGCACACAACAGGCAGAACGAGAAACTTTGACTTCGACTATGTTTACTTTGTAACTTCGCATTCAAGCATCTTGAATGCCCATTCAGGGAGTATATATAACAGCTTATCATATGCGAGTGGAGTACTATACTTTTTCATATCTACTAAAAACTTCGATTCCAACAATCAACAGTCGGTGAACCGGCGTGTTCGCCAGAACTTCGAATTTATCAATCTTGATAATAAATCGGTTGAACATCTCATAGGTAGACATTGTCTAGTGTATCCTGATTCAAAATAACGCTCACAATAGGGAGGACAAGAAGATTCGACTTCGACTATGTTTACACGGTAACTTCGCATTCTAGCATCTGACATGCCTACAATAATTGCAGGTACGATCGCACTGACCATATAGGACGGCTTCGAAGGACATATAACGAGAACAATAGGCAAGTGTAGATACTTCGACAACATCAGCCCGCACACCGTATCTCTGTATTCTATCATCTCACATGGATACCTTTGGAGCATATGAGTTCGCAACTATTATATAAGACGACATCGAAGCATGTATAACGCACACAACAGGCAGAACAAGAAACTTTGACTTCGACTATGTTTACACTGTAACTTTGCATTCTAGCATCTGACATGCCTACAGTTATAGCAATACGATCGCACTGACTATATAAGACGACTTTGAAGGACTCATGATGAGAACAAAAAGCAAGTGAAGATACTTCGAAAACATCAGTCCGCACATTGTATCTCTGTATTCTATCATCTTACATGGAATCCTTTGGAGCATATCAGTTCGCAACGATCAAATGAGATGACATCGAAGCGGGTATAACGCACACAACAGGCAGAAGGTGAAACTTTGACTTCGACTATGTTTACACTGTACCTCTGCATTCTAGCATCTGACATTCCTAGAGCTATTTCAGATACGATCGCACTGACCATATAAGACGACTTCGAAGGACATATAACGAGAACAATAGGCAAGTGGAGATACTTCGACAACATCAGTCCGCATACCGTATCTCTGTATTATATCATCTCACATGGATACCTCTGGAGCATATATGTTCGCAACGATCTCATAAGACGACATCGAAGCCGGTGTAACGCACACAACAGGCAGAACAAGAAACTTCGAGTTCGACTATGTTTACACTGGAATTCAGCATTCCAGCAGCTGACATGCCTGAAGCTATAGCAGATACGATCGCACTGACCAAATAAGACGACTTCGAAGGATATATAACGAGAACAATAGGCAAGTGGAGATAGTTCGACAACATCAGTCTGCACAATGTATCTCTGTATTCTATCATCTCACATAGATACCTTTGAAGCACGGTAGTTCGCAACGATCATATGAATTGACATCGAATCGGGTATGACGCACACAACAGGCAGAACAAGAAAGTTTGACTTCGACTATGTTAACTCTGTAACTAAGCTTTCTAGCATCTGACGATCGCCCTGACCATATAAGACGACTTTGAAGGACTTATAACGAGAACAATAGGCAAGTTGAGATAATTCGACAACATCAGTCTGCACACTGTATTCCTGTATTCTATCATCTCACATAGATAGCTCTGGAGCATATCAGTTCGCAAAGATCATATGAGACGACATCAAAACGGGTATAACGAATACAACAGGGAGAACAAGGAACTTCGCATCGACTATGTTCACACTGTGGCTCTGAATTCTAGCATCTGACTTGCCTATAGTTGAAACAGATACGATCGCACTGACCATAAAGAAAGACTGTGAAGGACATATAACGACATTTATAGGCAAGTGAGGATACTTCGACAATATCAGTCTGCACACTGTATCTCTGTATTCTATCATCTCACATGGATACCTCCGAAGCATATTAGGTCACAACGAACATAAAGGACGACATCGAAGCGGTTATAACTCACTTTATAGCCAGAAAAAGAAACTTCGACTTCGTATATGTTCACACTGTAACTTCACATTCTAGAATCTGACATGCCTAGAGCTATAGTAGATACGATCGCACTGACAATATAAGATGACTTCGAAGGACATATAACGAGTACAATAGGCAAGTGTAGATACTTCGACAACATCAGTCTGCACACTGTATTTCTGTATTCTATCAGTTCGCATCGATCATATGAGACGACATCAAAACGGGTATAACGCACACAACAGGCAGAACAAGAAACTTCGACTTCGACTATGTATACACTGTAACTCTGCAATCTAGCATCTGACATGCCTACAGTTATAGCAGATTGGATCGCACTGACCATATAGGACGACTTCGAAGGACATATAACGAGAACAATAGGCAAGTGAGATACTTCGACAACATCAGTCTGCACACTGTATCTCTGTATTCTATCATCTCACATAGATACCTCTGAAGCATAAAATTTCGCAACGATCATATGAGACGACATCGAAGCGGGTACAACGCACAGAACAGGCAGAACGAGAAACTTCGACTTCGACTATGTTCACTTTGTAACTTTGCATTCTAGCATGTCAAATGCCCATTCGAGAAGTATATATGACAGCTCATTAAATGCGAGTGGAGTACTATACTTCTTCATATCTACTAAAAACTTCGATTCCAACAATCAAGAGTCGGTAAACCGGCGTGTTCGCCAAAACTTCGAATTTATTAATCTTGATAATAAGTCGGTTATACATCTTATAGGTAGACATTGTCTAGTGTATCCTGAATCAAGATAACGCTCACAACAGAGAGAACAAGAAACTTCGGCTTCGACTATGTTTACACCGTAACTTCGCATTCTAGCATCTGACATGCCTACAATAATAGCCGGTACGATCGCACTGACCATATAAGATGACTTCTAAGGACATATAACGAAAACAATAGGCGAGTGAAGATACTTTGACAACATCAGTCTGCACACTGTATCTCTGTATTGTATCAACTCACATGGATACCTTTGGAGCATGGTAGTTCGCAATGATCATATAAGTTGACATCGAATCGGGTATAACGCACATAACAGGCAGAACAAGAAACCTTGACTTCGACCATGTCTATTCTCTAACTTTGCATTCTAGAATCTGACGATCGCACTAATCATATGAGACGACTTTGAAGGACTAATAACGAGAACAATAGGCAAGTGAAGATACTTCGACAACATCAGTCTGCACACTGTATCTCTGTATTCTATCACCTCACATGAATTCCTCTGGAGCGTATCAGTTCGCATCGATCATATGAGACGACATCAAAACGGGTATAACGCACACAACAGCAGAACAAGAAACTTCGACTTCGACTATGTATACACTGTAACTTTGCACTCTAGCATCTGACATGCCTACAGTTATAGCAGATTCGATCGCACTGACCATATAGGACAACTTCGAAGGACATATGACGAGAACAATAGGCAAGTGAGATACTTCGACAACATCAGTCTGCACACTGTATCTCTGCATCATATGAGACGACATCGAAACGGGTATACCGCACACATCAGGCAGAACAAGGAACTTCGACTTCGACTATGTTCACACTGTAACTTTGCATTCTAGCATCTGACATGCCTACAGTTATAGCAGATACGATCGCACTGACCATATTGGACGACTTTGAAGGACATATAACGAGAACAATAGGCAAGTGAAGATACTTGGAAAACTTCAGTCCGCACCCGCACTCTGTATCTCTGTTTCCTTTCATCTCACCTGTATATTTTCTGAGCATATCAGTTCGCAACGATCATATGAGACGACATCATAGCGGGTATAAATCACACAACAGGCAGAACATGAAACTTCGACTTATTGTTCTTGTTATAAGTCCTTCAAAGTCGTCTTATATGGTCAGTGCGATCGTATCAGCTATAGCTGTAGGCATGTCAGATGCTAGAATGCAAAGGTGTAGTGTAAACATAGTCGAAGTCAAAGTTTCATGTTGCGAACTGATATGCTCCGAAGGTATTCATATGAGATGATAGAATACAGAGATACAGTGTGCAGACTGATGTTGTCGAAGTATCTCCACTTGCCTTATGTTCTCGTAATATGTCCTTCAAAGTTGTCTTATATGGTCAGTGCGATCGTATCTACTATATATGTAGGCATGTCATATGCTAGAATGCGGAGTTACAGTGTAAACAGAGTCGGAGTGCCGTTCTCGAGATATTTGAAAAAATATGAAAATCGGGACTTGGAAAAATCTCATCGAAAATATTACTTTTCCAATTTTTTTTTTTTTTCAGTAAAGAGGCATTTCTGAGTGAAAATGTATAGAGAATTTTTTTGTTGATCGACTTGATTTTCATCGAATTTTGGGCAAAAAACATACAATTGTCACTCACCTTTTTTTTTTCTTTGAACTTTGAACTTCTTTCGTTTTTCGTGATACGGTTTTCGGACTCCATCGTCGATTGGCCTAGTGCAACTGATGATGCTTGGAGAGCTGAAACAGACTGTCCTGCACCAATTGACATTCCACTCACGGAACGGATTAAACCTACAATCTTTTACTTCATACTCTGGCTCTGTGTTCATACACAATATCTTTCTTCTTCTTCTTTACTCTGTCTGTGGTTAATACCACACTATCGAGGTGCACTAGGGGCACGTAGGTGTAGTAACAGAGAAATCTGTACTCCTACGTCGCTGCCCGAAAAGCACGTTTCTGTCTAGTGCTAGTAGGTGGCACTGTACCAAACATCTGTATTCCGCACTGTTGAAGACTACATGTTGGTCTTCAAATAGTGACCGGTCGGTGAGTGGATTGTCGATTGGCCTAGTGCAACTGATGATGCTTGGAGAGCTGAAACAGACTGTCTTGCACCAATTGACATTCCACTCACGGAACGGATCAAACATAAATATATATATATATATATATATATATAGGTACCTTCGAAAATCTCTTGATGAGTCATTACTTCGACATTATTTTCAATAATGTATCTGATGAAAAACAACTACTTTCCCGGCTATGTGCCGACGACGAATATTGAATGATATTCATCAGATATAGGAATAAATGTAATAAAAATTTGAAGGTTTGCGAATTCCTATTTGAATACCTAACAGAAAACAACTACTTTCCTGGCTATGTGCCAACGTCAAATATTGAATTATATCTGTTAGATATTCATTATCTCTCGTTTTGTTTTGTAAACAAAATGAGATGTTTCTTACGCAGTTCACTACGTAAATATTACTTTACTTATTTGTAAGCAACGCGTGTAATATTTCTGCGATTCTTTTTCGCATACTAATTCTGATTATCGACGTATTATTTCATACATATTGGTCATTTTTGACATTCCAGGTCCAAACCGTAAGATTTAAAAGGATATTCATCTGACAACTCATTGTTGGCAGCTTGAATAAACTGATGAAACGTCCGAGAATTGGTACTTTCATGTACTTCATGAACAATATTTCGACACATAGGCCTATGTGATTATTTTTTGTTCAATATGAAATATTATCAGAACTTTATTCGATTTAATCATTTATCTTTGGTGTAACCGGTAACACAATGAATTGGCGTTCATTCAATTAGAAAAATATATATTTATATATCTTCATTTTGCTACAATATCTATACCTTATCCTGATTTACATCTACCATTGACAATTTGCATTCAATTTTGTCTCCCGGCGATAGCGGGGACAAACTGTCGTCAATTTCCAGGATAAAATTACTTAACGCCTTTTCTTGTTTTTCTAGACAGGGTTCTTCTTGAACTGAGTTATCTCGTTTTCGTAAAATATAGCTATAATACCAATTGAGAAAAATTTTTATGAGGATAAATACTATGAATGATATAAATGCTAAACATAGCGTTCCAAAAAATAAGTCGTGTTGAACTGTAACCCCCTGACTTGCGTGTACTGGAGCGGCTAATCCTGGGAAATACCCTAAATTTGGCCTTTCCTTGAAAAGTATATAAGCTATGAATATAGATAAGACTAGATTCCAAACTAAAAATAGCGTATCTTCGTGTCTTCCGTAGGTATCAGAGTAAGATGTTTGAGAGAAATCAGCTATATTATTTAAAATTTCTCGGATTTAGTCGCCTGATGATGTCAAATTTACGTGTGGTATAGTTAAAGTCCAATTTTCGTTTAAACATTCTGAGAGATTGTTGAATTTTGGCTGATTGTCTTGCATTTTTGGATTTAGTATAAAGGATTTCAAATTTGTCCAAGCAGCAGGGAGGATGTGGGTTGTTCGGGCTATTTTTGGGTATGATTCTGGACATGGGAATCGCAGGGGAATCACTTCCCCATCCTCCATTGTTAGTCTACAGTTACAAGGTAGGGTGATTTTTATCGATCCAGGTGCAGTGTAGGATTCTGCGGGGAATGTGAATGTGTAGTTTGGGCAAATAATTTGAGTAAGATTTTTCGGATGTGTTAAAATATAAATTTCCTCATCTATTTCTGAAATTATAGGAGTTGATGAAATATGACAGCTCATAGTGCAATGGTGATTCAGTTCTTGGACTGTTGCACCTTGAAATAATTTCTTGGCACACATTGGTCCTTGATGAGCGTCTGCCGAAAAGCGGGGCAGAAAGCATAGTTTATCGTGAAACGGCTTACAATGGTTCAATCCAGTGCCAGAAATTTGCCTTGATTGTTGTTCTTGAGACTGCATATGTGTTGAGACTGCCAAAAATACGGGTTGATGTTGAATAACGCAGGTTTGCTTTTCCCAGGCAAATGGAGTTGTTATAAGCTGAAAAAGGTCCCAGGAATGTGTTTTTTGTCTGATGGGGATCCTAATATTTAAGATGATTTTAACGTTCACGAAAGCACAATCACACAGTGGTAATTGATAAAATTTTGCGATATCCGTTTTTGGGATAGCTAGATCCGCAGAAAAAGTCCGTAGACCTAGGGAAAAATCTGGTCTGCTTTACATGGGCTCTTATGGGGCTTTCCGCTGCGCATCGCGGAAATTCCGTAGAATCTGGAGAAAAAGGACTTAGAATTTTGAAAATTGGTCTGGAATCTGTATAGCTACTTTACTCATATATGCTTCAGAGGTATGTTTGTGAGATGAAAGACTACAGAGATACAGTGTGCAGACTGATGTTGTCGAAGTGTCTCACTTGCCTATTGTTCTCGTTATATGTCCTTCGAAGTCGTCCTATATAGTCAGTGTGATCGAACATGCTATAACTGTAGGCATGTCAGATGCTAGAATGCAAAGTTGAAGTGTATACATAGTCGAAGTCGAAGTTTCTTGTTGTGCCTGTTGTGTGCGTTATACCCGTTTTGATGTCGTCTCATATGATCGATGCGAACTGATATGCTCCACAGAAATTCATGTGAGGTGATAGAATACAGAGATACAGTGTGCAGACTGATGTTGTCGAAGTATCTACACTTGCCTATTGTTCTTGTTATAAGTTCTCCAAAGTCGTCTTAGATGATCATCGCGATCGTATCTGCTATAACTGTAGGCATGTGAGATGCTAGAATGCGAAGTTACATCCTCGCTTCGATGTCGTCATATTGGATCGTTGCGAACTGATATGCTCCAAAGGTATCCATGTGAGATGATGAGATACAGAGATACATTGTGCAGACTGATGTTTTCGAAGTATCTTCACTTGCCTAATGTTCTCGTAATATGTCCTTCGGTATCGTCTTATATGGTTAATGCGATCGTATCTGCTATAGCTGTAGGATGTCAGATGCTATAATTCAGAGTAACAGTGTGAACATAGTCGAAGTCGAAGTTTCTTGTTCTGCCTGTTGTGTGCGTTATACCTGCTTCGATGTCGTCTTATATGATCGTTGCGAACATATATGCTCCAGAGGTATCTATGTGAGATGATAGAATACAGAGATACAGTGTGCAGACTGATGTTTTCGAAGTATCTCCACTTGCCTACTGTTCTCGTTATATGTCCTTCGAAGTCGTATTATATGGTCAGTGCGATCGTATCTGCTATTACTGTAGGCATTTCATCTGCTAGAACGCAAAGTTACAGTGTGAAAATAGTCGAAGTCGAAGTTTCTTGTTCTGCCTGTTGTGTGCGTTTTACCCGCTTCGATGTTGTTTTATATGATCGTTGCAAACATATATGCTCCAGAGGTCTCTATGTGAGATGATAGAATACAGAGATACAGTGTGCAGACTGATGTTGTCGGAGGATCTTTACTTGCCAATTGTTCTCGTTAAATGTCCTTCAAAGTCGTTTTATATGGTCAGTGATATCGTATCTGCTATAACTGTGAGCATGTCAGATGCTAGAACGCAAAGTTACAGTGTAAACATAGTCAAAGTCGAAGTTTCTTGTCCTGCCTGTTCTGTGCGTTATACCCGATTCGATGTCGTCTCATATGATCGTTGCGAAATACCATGCCCCAAAAGTATCCATGTGAGATGATAGAATACGGAATATGGTCAGTGCGATCGTATCTGCTATAACTGTAGGCATTTCATCTGCTAGAACGCAAACTTACAGTGTGAACATAGTCGAAGTCGAAGTTGTAACGTTCAAAATTTCTACTAAAAATCTATTAGCAACCAGCAGGGATGGAAATAAGTTTGATTATTTTATTCAACATTTTGTATAACATAGTTGGGTTATTTCTTGAATCAAATTGATATAGTATGTTTATTCATTGCGCTCACATCTCGACTGGTGTAAACTTTTATCTCGAAAGCTGCATAACCCTGGTAATGGTACTCCATTACGATCACTTGATATTTTGTCCTTTGCGATTAGTGGTTTTTTGGTTTGATTTCTCCAATTTGTTTATTGGCTTTTGTCGTCAGTTACAGATGGTCATCTGAAACGAAAGAACAGTAGTTTAGATTATGCATTCTAGAGCTGGTGAACTTGAATAACACTAATGTATAGGTATTCTCCTGATGTTATTTCCTTGTAAGCCCACTTGTTCAATATCAATGTATCCTATGAGCCTTCCCAATGTAATTTACAAAGTTGGAGAATCTTCGTTGCTTTTCCTGTTTTTGTTGATTCTTTTCTTGGACTGTTATGTTTTCACGACCGTCATATTGACGTTGCGTCTTCGAAATGTTCGGATTGGCAAATAGATGACAATCTGTCGTCGACCTTTCGATTTCTTCCATCGGAATTTGTCATCGAAAAATAAAACAAGAAAAGAATATCTGAAAAACGTATCTGTGTTGACAACGGCTATTGGCCGAAAAGAAAATCGTTGAAGAATTTTTTGTGGAGTTGTGTTGTGGAAATAACATCCCATTAGAGGATCAATCCCAAAGAATTCTGGTTATTGGAACTTCCTAGACTGTTGTTGGCAAATCTGTTAGTCTGGGTCAGGACAGTTCATTCTCGGTTGAGGATCATTGACGATTTTCATGTGAGTAGTCCTTGTTCAGTTACGTTTCATCGAATTTTCTTAATCTCTTGATGCAATAGCGACTCTATTATCTCTTTTGGATTGTAGAAGTTACGCACGGATTGACAAAAGCAACTGGATTTGTCGAAATCATTTCGTTGGAGGACAACTCCATTGAGGCAGTCGGACGTGAACACAAGACGCTGACTTATTGACGATATTCCTATCTTGAAATCCTTCGAGGATCGAATGTAAGCAATTTGAGATTGTGATTTTTAGTTAGGACCGTATTTCTTTGGGTAAATACTTTGTACATTTTGCTGTAAAGGTGAGTCGTTTGATTCCTCAAGTATGGCACACCCTCGGGCACACCTAATACCAGCTTGATTATTCTTTCTTGGAATTATTCAAAAATGGAGTCATTAATAATCATCACCTATGCTATGATTTTGTTTCGGTTTCTTCAGCAATAGCTTCTCGAGCTATAGCAGAGATTCAATGTAGGATGAAAATAATTCATCATTCTGGACACATACTATCACTTCAATTTTTTTTGCAATGTTGCCAAGTCGAACAAAAGTCTGCGGTTTACAGAATTCTTTTTTTTGCGTGGTACATCGGTAATCTTTTCACTGTTCCACGTGATTTCGTTCGAAAGGCAATGTTTCTGAGTCTTTCAAGAAATCTACTCTCTTTGGTGATTCTGATGTTGATTGGGATTTATTTATTCAAGGGTTTCATTCCACGGCAGAAAGAATACGTTTTTGACATCCGTTGACATATAGGAGCAAAACGTTTCATCTCAGCGGGGTATTTGGAATGATAAGCTCTACCCCCCCTCCCCTCAAAGTTGAAATACGAGGAAACCTTCGTTCGTGGACGTCAGCGTTCAGTTTGTGAGACGCAAGAGTTACCCCTGGTTACGCAAGTAGACATATTTGAACATTGAAATTTAGTTTTATCAACATGAATATTAACTTTTATAACGCTTTCCTGCTATTTTATGGATGTTGTATAATAAATAGTGAATTGCAAGACTAGTGTGTAGTTATGTTATAGGCACGGCAGCTCTGGGAGCAGGCTGTGGATTCAAGAAGTTATGTATTTTTGGGGACCTTTTGCCAGGCGCCACTCAGTTCTCAGTAGTAGGAAAACTAAGAAAATTTAATATTGACCATAGAATTCGAAAATCTAATGAAACACCAAATAACTGTACCAGAGAAATATAATTCTTTAGATGTTTGAAGCAGGTTCATGTGACACACAATTTCAATTATACCTTCAGTAACACCTTACTGTGCAGAAAAATGATTATATCACTTCCTCAGTGTTGTATAAGTTAAATGCTTAAGCAGAACAAAAAAATGTAGATATCTCAATATATTCTCCTTCTATATAGGCCTATATTTCCGGTTCACAGAATGACTGGACTCCCATTATGATTTAGTTAAGTGGTATTTCAAATATAAAATTAAAAACTGTTGTTACGAGTAGTAAGACTTGAATAGTGGTTCAACTTGGTGCTGCGCACTACTGGATCATCAGGAACAAAAGGGTAATCAAAACTGATCTGACCTTAGTGTCTGCGGAGCATGTGGTGCTGCTCTGTCCTTCACTGCCAGTGAACTCCAACTCCAAACTCTAGCCGGTGCAGTTGAAAAAAAAGGTTTCCTGGACTTCCTAGTCACCCTTCAACATCGTGGACGGCACAACAAGATGGGATCAAGAGAATAGCCCTAAAAATGAAGTTGAGACTTTCTAGTCACCTTGTGGCATCATGGATGGCTCGGGATGGGATCAAGAGGAGAGTTCCGAAATTAACAGGCTATACTAGCTACAGGCTAGCACGCTATGATGATGGCGTCCCACCAGGACATCCACCATGAACAGGCTAATAAATCTGTTGGAAATATACCAAATTGAAAACATTGAATAGGTTTATGGACTCTAAAAATGCTCACCTTCCGTCTGGAATGGCCGAAAATAAGGGTATCAAACCCCACAAAGGTTGGATGGAAAATGGCAAAATTCGTGCCCATCTTGCCTACTCTCGGTAGAGAAGAAGGAAATCAAGAAATTTCAAGAGTTTCCTGTGCATTCAGAAAACAAAACCGTTTATAAAAACATGTTTTGAATTAGAAATAATTCACTGCGGAAGTACAGTTGGAATCTTGACTAGTTGATGAATATTACCAACAGAGAATATTGAAATACCTAGATTATTTAAGGAAAATGTCCTAATGGGCCTTCGCACGTTTTCAAAGAATTGTGAAGTTAGGTCTGACACAGAACTATAGTAACATTGGTCTAACCAAAAATGTTGCCAGCAGGCCGAAAATAAAAGAAGAAGGTTATAAATTCACAAAGGGTATGGACGAAGCGAAATAACCTAACAATTCACATAACCAATTAAACTGTCAGACTGAAACTGAAATATGTATATGAACAATTACAACTACCCCAAATATAACTTCCTGTGGATCCATAATTAAATTGAAAACAGCAAGGACATATTAATTTCCAACAGGTTTGTCAAACTGTGCATTTCAACTTCTATCCATTCAATCAGTCAACAGCAACTAGAAATGTAAATCGTTTATCATTACAGCTAGGAAGAAAGACAGATCAACACCACTGCTATGGACACCTGAAAAATACAACCCTGAAACTAATAGACAGTCACACCAGGAAGACAAAGGAATCTTCAAGTTCAGCTTACAAGAGGTCCAACGCCAACAGGATATTCAATCCACCTGCCATAACAAAATGTAAAGTGTTGCAGTCACATAATCTATTGGGTATCTTACATCATCATAATATACTGGGTGTTACTCTTGGTTAACTCAATAACAAACCCATATAATAAAGGTAAAAAAGGGAAATCACATGTTACACTTCACCTCATTGAAATATTGACAACATGTATATTAATTTCATCTCATTGAAATATTGTATAGTGGAAATTAATTCATTTACAGCATTCTCATTCGTTGGTTAACCATGCGCAGTTCACGACTTTGGGCCCAAGGTGCTGAGACTGAAAGTAAGTTGATTTTACGAAACCAGGTGAATAAGTAGTCAAGGTGTATAGATAAACTCAGAGATATTAATCTCCACTAATGCTGCTACAATAATTTTCCATTTTCTGATAAATCGTACCCATGTATCAGGTGTGATAATTTATTTTCTGTATTTTGTCGCTAATATAATGTTTTCATTGTTTGACAATAATTTAGCTTAGCCCCTTACTGGTAACTGATTTTACTGGAGGTAAAATTTGACAATTGCATTAGATGCGGTTTAGTGCGGTGAGAGTATTCGTAAGGAGAAGTAACCTGGCGCCCAATAAATATTATCAACCATCCACTCTTGTCTCCCCTTGAGTCTGGCCGAATACTTGGTGAGTCATTATGACATCCGAAATCGTGTTACGTGTTTAGGGAGCGTTACAAAATTCCTTGTTCTGCCTGTTGTGTGCCTTATACCCGCTTCGATTTCGTCTTATATGATCGTTGCGAACATATATGCTCCAAAAGTATCCATGTGAGATGATAGAATACAGATATACAGTGTGCGGACTGAAGTTTTCGAAGTTTCTTCACTTGCCTATTGTTCTCGTTATTAGTCCTTCAAAGTCGTCCTATATGGTCAATGCGATCGTATCTGCTATTACTGTAAGCATTTCATTCGCCAGAACGCAAAGTGACAGTGTGAACATAGTCAAAGTCGAAGTTTCTTGTCCTGCCTGTTGTGTGCATTATACCCGATTCTATGTCGTCTCATATGATCGTTGCGAACCACCATGCCCCAAAAGTATCCATGTGAAATGATAGAATACAGATATACAGTGTGCGGACCGAAGTTTTCGAAGTTTATTCACTTGCCTATTGTTCTCGTTATAAGTCCTTCAAAGTCGTCCTATATAGTCAGTGCGATCGTATCTGCCATAACTGTAGGCATTTGCTAGAACGCGAAGTTACAGTGTGAACATAGTCGAAGTCGGAGTATCTTGTTCTGCCTGTTGTGTGCGTTATACCCGCTTCGATGTCGTCTTATATGATCGTTGCGATCATATATGCTCCAGAGGTATCTATGTGAGATTATTGAATACAGAGATACAGTGTGCAGACTGATGTTGTCGGAGGATCTTTACTTGCCTATTGTTCTCGTTAAATGTCCTTCGAAGTCATCTTATATGGTCAGTGCGATCGTATCTGCTATATCTGTTGGCATATCAGATGCTAGAATGCGGAGTTACAGTGTAAACATAGTCGGAGTCGAAGTTCCTTCTTCTGCCTGTTGTGTGCGTTATACCCGCTTCGATGTCGTTTCATATGATCGTTGCGAACTGATTATGCTCCAAAGGTATCCGTGTGAGATGATAGAATATAGAGATACAGTGTGCGGACTGAAGTTTTCGAAGTATCTTCACATGCCTATTGTTCTCGTTATGAGTCCTTCAAAGTTGTCTCATATGGTCAGTGCGATCGTATTCGCTATAACTGTGATCATGTCAGATTTCAGAATGCAGAGTTACAGTGTAAACATAGTCGAAGTCGAAGTTTCTTATTCTGCCTGTTGTGTGCGTTATATCCGCTCCGATGTCGTCTCATATGATCGTTGCGAATGTATATGCTCCAGAGGTATCTATGTGGGATGAAAGAATACAGAGATACAGTGTGCAGACTGCTGTTGTCGAAGTCTCCTCACTTGCCTATTGTTCTCGTTATATGTCCTTCAAGATCTTTCTATATGGTCAGTGCGACTGAATCCGTTCCAACTGTAGGCATGTCAGATGCTGGAATTCAGAGCCACAGTGTAAACAAAGTCGAAGTCGAAGTTTCTCGTTCTGTGTGCGTATACCCGTTTTGATGTCGTCTCAAATAATCGTTGCGAACTGATATGCTCAGAAGGAATCCATGTGAGATGATAGAATACAGAGATACAGTGTGCGGACTGATGTTGTTGGCGAATATTCACTTGCCTATTGTTCTCGTTATAAGTCCTCTCAAGTCGTCTTATATGGTCATTGCGATCGTATCTGCTATAACTGTAGGCATGTAAGATGCTAGAATTCGGAGTGACAGTGTGAACATAGTCGAAGTCGGAGTTTCTTGTTATGCTGTTGTGTGCGTTATACCCGTTTTGATGTCGTCTCATATGATCGATGCGAACTGATCTGCTCCAGAGGTATCTATGTGAGATGATCAAATACAGAGATATAGTGTGCAGACTGATGTTGTCGAAGTATCCTCACTTGCCTATCAATCTCGTTATATGCCCTTCAAAACCTTTCTATATGATCAGTTCGATCGTATCTGTTTCAACTGTTGGCATGTCAGATGCTAGAATTCAGAGCCACAGTGTAAACAAAGGCGAAGTTTCTTTCTTGTTCTCTGTGCGTTTAACCCGTTCTAATGTGGTCTCATATAATCGTTGCGAACTGATATGCTCCGAAGGTATCCATATGAGATGATAGAATACAGAGATACAGTGTGCGGACTGATGTTGTCGACGTATCTTCACTTGCCTATTGTTCTCGTTATGAGTCCTTCAAAGTCCTTCAAAGTCGTCTTTGGTCAGTCGATCGTATCTGCTATAGCTGTGGGCATGTCAGATGCTAGAATGCAAAGGTACAGTGTAAACATAGTCGAAGTCGAAGTTTCTTGTTCTGTCTGATGTGTGCGTTATCCGCGCTTCGATGTCGTCTTATAGGATCGTTGCGAACTGATATTGTCACAATTAAGTAATTTTTCCAAAATCATAATCAAAGTCATCAATAATTCAATATTTCTATAAAATTATAAATCTTGCTTTTCTCATTGAACAGAAAAGTTTTAGGCTAATAAAATTAAATCGAAAAAAACCGTTTTGAGGAATTAATTTCCAGCAAACTGGAAATCGTTTTAATACCTCTATTTGGTCCTAAATGCGTGTAATCTGAGTTTGCACCATGTCAGGTGGTGAGCTTAACTCTTGATAGCCAAAAAACCGCCACATTTTTGCACTTTTTTTATTTTTTTGCTTATAGCTGCAAAACGGTGCGTCGGACGGAAAATGTTATTCCATTCAATAATACAGAGGACAAAATTCTGCGTCGAATGACATCTGAAAACATCAAATTCCGTTCAGAGGTATAGCCGAAATCGAATGTTAAAAAAAAGAAAATTTCGTAGTTCGGTGCAACTCGTGCGCGAAATACTTTGGTGATTTCGACTATTTTTTAACTTGGCTGCGCCTCGTTGAAAAAAATCAGCTCTCGATCACCAAAGTAGCATTTCGCGCACTAGATGAAAAATGATTATAAATTGATGCAAAATTTGGGACCGAAGCTGAACCGGGCATTCAGATATCCGGATAATTGGACAAATCAAGAAAACTTAAACATTTGGACATCTATCTATATAACGTAAAATTTTATTCTCTACAACTTTCATTTCATGGGTTTTTTCAATAGGAGTATCTGTTTTCACGATATGTCGTCTTGGAAAGCCGCAAAATGTAAGCTTGCACCGAACTACGAAATTTTCTTCTTTTTTAACATTCGATTTCGGCTATACTACTAAACGGAATTTGATGTTTCCAGATGTCATTCGACGCAGAATTTTGCCTTCTATATTATTGAATAGAATGACATTTTTCGACCGATGAACCATTTTGCAGCTATAAGCAAAAAAATAAAAAAAGTGCAAAAATTTGGCGGTTTTTTGACTATCAAAAGTTAAGCACAACTCCTGGAATGGTGCAAACTTAGATTACACGCATTTGGGACTGAATGAAGGTAATTAAATGAACACTTTTAAAACACTTTTTTTTTTGTGCATCCTACCAGACAACCCTCTCCGAAATGGCCCTATTTATATTGTAAGTACCACTCAATTGTTTTGTATCGCATTTGGATGATTCCTCTTTCATATTAATGATGTAATAAATGTATTTGTGGTTTTAACATGGTTTTTACTACTTCTCATACCTCTTAAACTATTAGTGTCTGAGTTGATATGATCTACCCTATCTGAGCTACCCTCAAAGATGATCCAGTGGCCTTATCCCATCAGGAAGACCAGTTCGCATAGTAAGTGATCATCATGCGTTATGCTACATGCGATCCCTGAGAGACCCTACAGGGCGATTAGCGAGATGGGCATCGAAACTCTCGGAATACGATTACATTATTGTACACAAAAGTGGGGCAACACATAATGACGCTGACTGTTTATCCAGAAATCCAGTGGGAAAGCCAGAGGAGTTCGACATGAAAGATATTCACGATATCCCGACGTTCCTAGTGATACCATCTGATATTACTGCAGAACAACGAAAAGATACTGAATGGGCAGAACTTTTTAGGGCATTGGACAACCCAAATGACCCAACAGTGAAAATTGGAACAACAAAAAGGGCAAAAAATTTTAGACTCATCAACGGGGTTTTGTACAAAATCAACCCGCTCCCAGAAGGGCTGGATAATCTTCTGATAATACCGAAATCACTAATAAGCGAAACATTACACTCCCACCACTCCGATGCACTATCAGCACATCTGGGAATAGCTAAGACCCTACACAGAATAAAAAGTAGGTACTACTGGAATACTTTACAAAAAGATGACGAAAAATTTGTGAAAGGGTGCCCAGACTGCCAAGCTAGAAAAGGCGAACAACACAGAAAACCGGCAGGGTTATTGCAGCCAATCAGGGTAGGTTTACCGTTCGAAAAGATAGGCATCGACATATTAGGACCTTTCAGACGCAGCAGGAGTGGCAAAACAGTTATCGTGGTAGCCACAGACTTAGCCACAAGGTGGGCAGAAACAGCGGCCCTCCCGTCAGGACAAGCCGGCCCTGTAGCTAAATTCATCCTGGAAAGAATAATAACGAAGCATGGTTCCCCCCGAAATTTGCTTTGCGACCAAGGCCAAACTTTTCGCTCAGGCTTAGTCCAGGAATTAATGAAATGTATGGGAGTGTCAAACCTATACACAACGGCCTACCACCCGGCATGTAATGGATTAACTGAAAGGTTGAATAAAACCTTAGCTAATATGTTGTCAATATTCACCAATACTGAGCAAACAGACTGGGATGAATATCTGCCTCATGTCACATGTGCATACAATACTTCGAGGTAGGACAATACAAAATACTCACCGTTTATGTTGGTTTACGGAAGAGAACTTGTACTCCCTACCGAAGCCTGTCTAATGGAACCTACAACCTCATTGGACGCAGAAAAAATTAGAGAACAGGCCCTTGCGGTGAGAAGTTCAGCGGTGCAAAACATTGGTAATAGGCAAAAAGAAGATAAGGAAAGGTATGACTCAAAACATAGGCTCCTAGAATTTTCACCAGGAGATAAGGTGAAAGTATTTACTCCAAAAAGGATAGTAGGCAAATCAGAAAAACTACTATTGAGATGGCACGGACCTTACTACATTCTGAGAAAAATCGGCGAAGTGGACTTCGAGATCCAGAAAGGCCCTACCCGGCAGAGTAAAAAGGAAGTGATTCACGTAGGGAGGATACTTCCCTATAATGATCCCTGGACACCACCAGCTCAGGTACCGGAAGACGACGAAGATTAGACTTTAGCTTAAAATAAGTAATTTGTAATTTATGTATTTTTACAAATTTTACAAATTAGGTAGATGTATATATTTCCCTCTCTCTCTCTCTCCCTCTCTCTCTCTCTATCTCAGGTTTATCACTTTAAATACTTGGCTAATAACTTTTTTTAGGATTACCATCCTTGTAGCAGTTTCTACTCATGCCTTTCCGCAAACTTTGGAAGTATCGGCAGGTGCCTTTTGGGAGGCATTACCAACCACCGTGACCTACGAAGCAACAATACCTCTAGTATATGAAGCAAACTGGTTTGAAGGTGACTACAGCCTAGCTGGTAAATCTTCTAGTGTATGCAATGACAGGGATGTAGAATGTACAGCCCTCAACCAGCTAAGTGAATTAGATAGAGATTTTCGAACTGAGTTTATATCCTTGGAGCGGTCCTGGAGCGCTAATCTTTTACGAAATTCTAGTAATTCAGAGAAATCTCTCTCGCGTAATAAAAGGGCTCTAGATTTTCTTGGAGAAGGATTGTCTTGGTGCTGTGGGGTGGCCACACAACATAAGTTCGACGCAATGGCAGTTGACGAAGTAAAATTACGCGATCAGGTTTTCAAACTGAACAAAGGACTCTCTAAATCATTGATTGAAATTTCTGAAAATTCTGCGAAATTCAAAGAATACGAACATATGTCAGCAACAGCATTTAAAACAATTGAGGCAAAAATTCATAATTTTGAAAATTTAACACTCAAGGTTGAGAACAGCGCGGTACGCCAAAATAACGAAGCACGCAGATTCATGTTTGAAATTCTGAGAAATCAATTTAATAACCTAAAACATATTATTCAAGTAACTAGAGCAGTCAAACGTCAAGGTATTATGAATTCTTGTAGACAGCATCAAGTACCCATCTCAATTTTATCACCCATCGTCCTCCGTCACGACCTCAAAAACCTAGAAAACGAATTATCTTACTCAGGTCAAGATTTAGCTATCCCAAAAACGAATATCGCAAAATTTTATCAAATACCACTGTGTGATTGTGCTTTCGTGAACGTTAAAATCATCTTAAATATTAGGATCCCCATCAGACAAAAAACACATTCCTGGGACCTTTTTCAGCTTATAACAACTCCATTTGCCTGGGAAAAGCAAACCTGCGTTATTTAACATCAACCCGTATTTTTGGCAGTCTCAACACATATGCAGTCTCAAGAACAACAATTAAGGCAAATTTCTGGCACTGGATTGAACCATTGTAAGCCGTTTCACGATAAACTATGCTTTCTGCCCCGCTTTTCGGCAGACGCTCTTCAAGGACCAATGTGTGCCAAGAAATTATTTCAAGGTGCAACAGTCTAAAAACTGAATCACCATTGCCCTATGAGTTGTCATATTTCATCAACTCCTATAATTTCAGAAATAGATGAGGAAATTTATATTTTAACACATCCGAAAAATCTTATTCAAATTATTTGCCCAAACTACACATTCACATTCCCCGCAGAATCCTACACTGCACCTGGATCGATGAAAGTCACCCTACCTTGTAACTGTAGACTAACAATGGAGGATGAGGAAGTGATTCCCCCGCGATTCCCATGTCCAGAATCATACCCAAAAATAGCCCGAACAACCCACATCATCCCTGCTGCTTGGACAAATTTGAAATCCTTTATACTAAATCCAAAAATGCAAGACAATCAGCCAAAATTCAACAATCTCTCAGAATGTTTAAACGAAAATTGGACTTTTACTATACCACACGTAAATTTAATATCATCAGGCGACCAAATCCGAGAAATTTTGAATAATCTAACTGATTTCTCTCAAACATCTTACTCTGATACCTACGGAAGACACGGAGATACGCTATTTTTAGTTTGGAATCTAGTCTTATCTATATTCATAGCTTATATACTTTTCAAGGAAAGGCCAAATTTAGGGTATTTTTCAGGATTACCCGCTCCAGTACACGCAAGTCAGGGGGTTACAGTTCAACACGACTTATTTTTTGGAACGCTATGTTTAGCATTTATATCATTCATAGTATTTATCCTCATAACAATTTTTCTCAATTGGTATTATAGCTATATTTCACGAAAACAAGATAACTCAGTTCAAGAAGAACCCTGTCTAGAAAAACAAGAAAAGGCGTTAAGTAATTTTATCCTGGAAATTGACGACAGTTTGTCCCCGCTATCGCCGGGAGACAAAATTAAATGCAAATTGTCAATGGTAGATGTAAATCAGGATAAGGTATAGATATTGTAGCAAAATGAAGATATATAATTATATATTTTTTCAATTGAATAAACGCCAATTCATTGTGTTACCGGTTACACCAAAGATAAATAAATAAATCGAATAAAGTTCTGATAATATTTCATATTGAACAAAAAATAATCACATAGGCCTATGTGTCGAAATATTGTTCATGAAGTACATAAAAGTACCAATTCTTGGACGTTTCATCAGTTTATTCAAGCTGCCAACAATAAGTTGTCAGATGAATATCCTTTTAAATCTTACGGTTTGGACCTGGAATGTCAAAAATGACCAATATGTATGAAATAATACGTCGATAATCAGAATTAGTATGCGAAAAAGAATCGCAGAAATATTACACGGGTTGCTTACAAATAAGTAAAGCAATATTTACGTAGTGAACTGCGTAAGAAACATCTCACTTTGTTTACAAAACAAAACGAGAGATAATGAATATCTGACAGATATAATTCAATATTTGACGTTGGAACATAGCCAGGAAAGTAGTTGTTTTCTGTTAGGTATTCAAATAGGAATTCGCAAACCTTCAAATTTGTATTACATTTATTCCTATATCTGATGAATATCATTCAATATTCGTCGTCGGCAAATAGCCAAGAAAGTAGTTGTTTTTCATCAGATACATTATTGAAAATAATGTCGAAGTAATGACTCATCAAGAGATTTTCGAAGGTACATATATATATATATATATATATATCTACAAGGGTTCACTTGGCCTCCGGTCTATACTTGGCCTACCAAAACTCCGGCGTATATACAGTGTATATAAATGCATACTTCCTCATATCAACTGGACTTCTATTACATCTGTAGGTCAGTTGACATCCGGTGTATATATTTTATACGTTCCATGTGTATTAATGTAACATGGCTTCTTTTCGCACAAGAATGAGGTTCACTGAGCGTCCGAGCGGTGTTGTCAATAATTATTTTAACCGGAGATATGCTTAATAAGGAGTTAATCCTTCCAGTAATGACAATCGCAGTGAGACAATTCCGCAGGGCACCATCTCTGATAGTACCTCTAAGAATATTCAGAATCGTATCAAATTAGGTGACCTGTTAGTATTTATGTGTTCCACAAGAGAGTAGGTTCGCAACCCTGCACCGGAGCAAGCTTTTTTTAATTTCGTTCCTATAATATACTTCCCAGAAATATTCTCAGAATATCTAAAACAGACCACTTTGTATATTCTTATATCGTCCCTAGAATATTCGTATAATATTCTCAGAATATTCAAATAATGAGCTTTTGATATTTTAAGAATATTCCGAGAATGTTCAGAGGATGTTGTATTCAGTCCACTTCAGATGTCTATACAATGTGCATAGAATATTTTAAGTGTATTGTGGAAATATTCTGAGAACATTCAAATGTTCCATCATGTGCTCCTATGAATATTCCATGAATGTACTTGTGCTATCTGGGCTGTGATACTATTGTGGATATCTTTATTGAATTTGATACACGTCTTCAATGCATCAATATGCATTTTCTGATGTACAAAGTTTTATTATTTCTACCAGTGGCTTCTGTAAGGGTTGTGCATTCAATATTTTTTGGTAAAAAATGGTACTCCAAATTTGATCTCATGATTTTATTTTAATGTATATGAAAAATTGCTAGAGTAGGTTATAGAACACAAACTAGTTGAACAGTGTGTTACAATTTGGTCTACCCCAACCATGCACTCCCGTATTCCTATGGCGATTTGGATGTTTTTTTCTTCTCATGATATACTACTCAAAATTGTCTACTTTGTCGAGGAGAAAAAAATTATCAATAACAATTTCTTAGCCTACGACGATCACAAGAACTCCAACAATATTGAAAAAAAAACGGATTAGTCATTTTTTTAATCATATGATAATGGCAATCGATTCGTACTAGTCACAAATACTCCTATATCAATTTTCAATTCAATATCTCACACGGAGTGTTTTTCATCAACGTTACAATTTTTTAATAATTGCATTTTTCAAGTCACTGTGGACAATAATGCTTATGAGAATTTGAATGATACCAAGCATGATGGTAGTCGAGATCAGATCATTTGGCTACAAAGTGAGATGAATAATGAATAAAATCACTAGAGATTTAGATTTTTTATGAATTTTCCACCTCTTGCTCCACTAATTCGCAATGTTCTAACACTCAAATCGCAAAACTCTAAGATTTGCAGAATTATTACACGATACTAGCTGTCAAATTTGTTTGTGAAAAGCGAAGCGTAATTCAACGAAAATTCACATGATTTCCAAATACTATACGATTCATGAAAATGAAACAGTAAGCAGTAACAAGAAAATTTGTATTTTTTTGAGATTGAACACTTTACAACCAATGAACATTATCACGGTCACTCCAGGTAGCAATCATCATTCAAATTATTATGAGAATTATTGTACACGGTGACTTAAAGAATGCCATAATTTATTAATTGTAACGTTAATAAGAAAACACTCCTCATGAGATATTGGATTGAAAATTGATATGGAAGTATTTGTAACTATAGTCTGAATCGATTGCCCCTATCACAATTATAGTGAGAAAATGCCTAGTCCGTATGCTTGTATTTTGCTAGAGTTTTATTGTTATATTGAAAGATTCCGAACAATTACATTCAAATGAGCAGCTGATTCATCCATCGTGCATGTATCTTCTTCGATTCCTCAACGCAATTGATACATTTTCAAGCAACACAGATAGTTTTTCTCCGAGAAAATGCAAATATGACCGTCGATACAAAAGTCCCCCCATCAGACTTGTAGCAATTTGAATTGAAAGATTTTCATTTCAAGCAAAAACCATGCGTCTAACGGAATAAGATCACATCAAATTTGCTCATAAAATGATGAGAATTCCAAAAATGATTTTTTATAAGAAAGCAGTGGCGTACCATTTTTTTCTCCTAGAATATTCAATGAAAAACTTACTGGTGAGAATAATGAAATTTTTTGTGCATCAAAAAGTGCATCTTTATGATGTATTGAAGAGGTGTAGCAAATTTCATGAAGATATTTACAATATTATCACAGACGTTATCGTTCTGAAAAAAATTGTTCTAAAATTGTTCTATCCGTCATTCGGTTGCCCCCTTACGAGCAACCCTCAGAAGTCTTCGAAAGTCGGAAACCTTACCTTTTAACGTGTGATCCCAAACACTTTCTTAGGCCATCAGAATTAGTCTGCGTTCGTGGGACTCGAATCCACGGTCGATACCTCGACGTGAATCGATATTGAAGCATCGAAGCACTGAGGTACGCCGAAATCCTTACCACCCTGTATCTCAAATTAGGACGTACACGACATATCTTCCTATGAAGATTTTTCTTGAAATGGGTCTAAGAATATCCCTCTCAAATATAGCATGTCATTGAAGAACACTCTGTATAGCTTCGAATTGTAGACATTCATCATGTTCGAAGATGAACACTCACTTATACGTTCATAGTTGTCCTGAAGATATTTATTCAAAGTCCAATAATTTGAATCATAGATGAATGTCGATTGGACGTGAATGAATATGTGTTGATTTTGAAGCTTTGAAAAATTGAAGGAATATGTTTCAAATGAAAACAAAATAATGAACAAATTGAGTTCCTGATGATAAAAATCGAAAAAGTGTATTCCATTCTCATTCAAAGTAACTTTTTTCTGCAATCGGCCTGACGTTTCTCATACTGACACAATAAAATGATTTGAATGTATGTTACTAGGCAACACTTTCAGTGTCTAGGAGCTAGAGCTGAAGTTTAACTGCTAGGAACTAAAAACGTGTCGGATGACAGCTGATATATGATAGCTGCTTTGACATTGACAGGCGCAAGTGATTTAAAATAGTGGTAACTTCACTCATATTTTATTAATTAGATAAGTATCAATTATTCGCACAAAAGTCGCAAAATTTGCAAATATCGCTTGTCAAACAAAGTATCACATTCGATCATAATAAAACATTGTAGGTACTATTTCATTATAGCAACCTATAGGTTTTTCGACTTCCCAGAAAAACTTTACAAGGTGAATCCATGATATCTCTATAAATATAAATAATGAAACGATGATGTCATGTAATCTCCTTGCCTTTTCTACTATTTCTCTTGTCCTGTTGCGAAAACTGTACATTGTTATTTCACATTAATTGATTACAACTCATGGATACAACTGTGGAGTCTTACCTAGTTATTATGAAGAGAAGGATAAGTGGAAAACCCACAAATCGAAAATTTTCTCACATCTCGGCGTTGCCAAACTTACGGAGGCTGAGTGAACCGCTGAAGATATAGTTTTTATACATATCGGATATACACGTGAATACCCCAGCGCACCTCAACGTCAAAAGGCCACACTAAAATTTATACGCTTGACCAAATATGGGTGAGTTGGACTCCGACGTTTTTTTGTCTCAGGGTGTTGGAAACCACATTTACATGATATTGTGATAGATAACATGGGGTGGTCACCGGGCGTCCGTATATCGGACGCCCAGTGACCCCGGAGTCCCAGTGAACCGGAAAATTAACATGGCTGGAGGCTCAGTTGCACCGTAAAGATATATATATATATATATACAATTATGAAAGTATGAGAATAATTGAGCCATATAGAAAAAAAAAATAAATAAATAGAATGATCAAGGATTACCAAGCCGAACTTGGCAAAAATACCCCGTCGTATAAGCATACAAAATGTAAGAATCATCAAATATCATTTTCCTTGAAAAATCAAAACGTGTAATCGTGATATTAAATTATAATTAGCCAAAGTATATTATATGTTTGAGAGAAGTAATGTTAATGGTGACCATCACCAAAGTAAAATAAATAGAATAGAGATGTAACAATAACAATTATTAGTTTAATATAAATGAAAACCGTAGGTACCTAATTAATCTATTTCAAGAGAATCGAATGTACAAAAACAAATCCCAATAGTCAGTAAGTTTGCTATATGTTATTGTTGAATACCAGCATTAGGTAGGTATTGGAATGGTCAACATTTTTTTTTGTTTATTGGAACGAATTACAAAACAACGGGAAACATCAAATTCCATATAGAATATTGTTTATGTAACGAAAGTAAATAACAGGGCCATTTCTCTTATTCAATTCAAATTATGACTCGATAATTAGATATTTATTACCTTTGCATCCCTAAGGAAAAAATCACTGTTCAAACCCAATCAACCCCATCAGCGCCTCACAAGGGTAGCACAATGACGAGGAGTGGAAGAATCCCAGAATTTCGGCATTCAAGGAATGGTTGCCATAAAACTGTAAGGGAAACGAGACTGCCAACAAACTAATGCCCATTTAGTTGAAAAATTCGACACCTCTACAGTAACCCGGTGAGCTTCGAGTATCTACAAGTCAAACACCGCACTTCGTAAACAAGGTCAAGTTTGCCATCCAACACTCGGCGTACGTGAACCGAAAGTTTGCTGACCACAGGCATGTCATTGAAAACAATAACACTTCACACAAGAAAGAAGAAAACCGATAAAAAATTCAAACGATAGGACCAAAAAACTTCATCGTAATTTTTTATCAACCAAGTTAAAGTTATTCCACCGTTTCCAATGATGGCACCAGACGTTCAGTTCAAGGAAAGGGAGACTAGCGTCCGCTATTGCCACAACACCCTTCAAGAAACCATCCTCATTGGTATAATGATGCCAGTTTTTGTAGTTTCTCACCTACATCGTGCAACTACAAACAACTTGTAATCCACGAGCATTTCGGCAGCCCGCTCCAGCAGTCCGGAATTTAGCACTCTACTCCCGTCTATCTACAAATGTACCCAGAGGCCAAAAAATATCTTCAAGCCCAAAAAAGATATTCCATGAAGGGAACAATGATGTTCTCAAACCTCCCGAAGACCCACAGCTGGCAGATCGCCCCGGAAGCAGCCAGAAGCCCGTGAACAGTGATAGACAATGATGTTAGTGCCGAAACTGAATATAGCCAGTGCCAGACTAAGTAAAAGTGTATATGTGAACATCAGCCGAGTGTTGATTCTCATTTATTAGTATTTTCTTGACGATTTTTTCCCATTTTTTGAGTAGACATGTCGACTTTTGCCAGTATTTATGTAAATATGCTGATTTTGCCATAGTTCTAGGTAGTAGATCAAAACACTGGGGCCCAGCGTTTCCGGAGAGGGGAGTCATGTCACAATTAAGTAATTTTTTCAAAATCATGATCAAAGTCATTAATAATTCAATATTTCTATAAAATTATAAATCTTGCTTTTCTCATTGAACAGAAAAGTTTATAAACATTTCGAACACGTTTTGACATTGACTCGTTAACAACCTGTACGACTGAGTAACCTCCATTAGAAACGTACCGAGAATAACCTTAACAATAATAGTTCTCGAGAATTCAGATAAATACAGATTATTATTATTGAAGATATAGTTGATAGTTGATTACTGATAGTGGATACTGGATTAGCGGGTAGTTGCCGTCGGTCGTGGAATCTAGGGGTTCGCACAGTCGGTCGTCGCGTTAACGAGTTAGTTAGGTCTTTGTGCATCCTACCAGACAACCCTCTCCGAAATGGCCCTATTTATATTATAAGTACCACTTAATTGTTTTGTATCGCATTTGGATGATTCCTCTTTTATATTAATGATGTAATAAATGTATTTGTGGTTTTAACATGGTTTTTACTACTTCTCATACCTCTTGAACTATTAGTGTCTGAGTTGATATGATCTACCCTATCTGAGCTACCCTCAAAGATGATCCAGTGGCCTTATTCCATCAGGAAGACCAGGATCGTGACAATATGCTCCAAAGGTATTCATGTGAGATGATGGAATACAGTGATACAGGGTGCAGACTGATGTTGTCGAAGTGATTGACAAGTGTATGTTTCTCGCTCGAAATTCTATAGAAATCAAGACGATCAACGAAAAAGTCTCTTCACATTGTAACTCAAAATTGCCTCTTTTTGAGTCCCGATTTCTTATTTTCTCAAATATCTCGAGAACGGCAAAAAATATTGAGAATCTAAATCGAAAAATACCCCAACACCCTTGTCGACTATCGCGAAGGCGGAAAACAAGGAGAGAGTCCGAACATCGTATCACGAAAAACAAAAAAATTAGTACGACGTCATGACGCGAAATAATTCTAATTTCATTGAAAAAAAAAGTGATTGACAAGTGTATGTTTTTCGCCCGAAATTCGATTGAAATCAAGACGAACCAACGAAGAAGTCTCTATACATTGGTACTCAAAATTGCCTCCTTACTGGGAGGAAAAAATCGGAGAAGTATCATTTTTGATAAAATCTTCTCAAGTCCCGATATTCATATTCTCCCAAATATCAAGAACAGCAATGAATTTCGAAAATCAAAATCAAAAAAACCCCAACACCCTTGTCGACTTTCGCAACGGCCTACTTCATGGAGAAAGTCTGAACATTGTATCACGAAAAACACAAAAATTAGTACGACGTCATGACGCGAAATAATTCTGAGTTCATTGAAAAAAAGGAGTATGTGACAAGTGTATGTTCTCCGCCCGAAATCCCATAGAAATCAAGACGACCAACAAAAAAGTCCTCTTCACTGGGTGGAAAAGATTGAAGAAGTATCATTCTTGATGAAATTTTTTCAAGTCTCGATATTCATTTTCTCTCAAATATCTCGAGAAAAGCAATGAATTTCGAAAATCAAAATCAAAAAATCAACACCCTTGTCGACTTTTGCAACGGCCTACCACATGGGGAAAATCTGAACATTGTATCACGAAAAACTCAAAAATTAGTACGACGTCATGACGCGAAATAATTCTAAGTTCATTGAATGAAAAAAGGTGAGTGAAAAGTGTATGTTTTTCGCCCGAAATTCGATAGAGATCAAGACGACCAACGTAAAAGTCTCTATACATTGGTACTCGAAATTGCCTCTTTACTGAAAAAAAAAATCGGAAAAGTATCATTTTTGATGATTTTTTTTTGAGTCCCGATATTCATATTTTCTCAAATACCTCGAGAACGGCAATAAATATCAAAAATCTGAATCAAAAAATACCCCAACACCTCTGTCGACTTTCGCAAAGGCCTACCACATGGAGAAAGTCCGAACACCGTATCACGAAAAACAAAAAAAATAGTACGACGTCATGACGCGAAATAATTCTGAATTCATTGAAAAAAAAAAGTGAGTGACAAGTGTATGCTTTTCGCCAGAAATTCCATCGAAATCATGACGACCAACGAAAAAGTCTATACATTGTAACTCAAAATTGCCTCTTTACTGGGAGGGAAAAATTGGAGAAGTATTATTTTTGTTTAAATCTTTTTAAGTCCCGATATTCATATTTTCTCAAATATCTCGAGAACGGAAATGAATATCAATAATCTAAATCAAAAAATCCTTCAACACGCCTGTCGACTCTCGCAAAGGCCTACCACATGGAGAAAGTTCGACAACCGTATCACGAAAACCGAAAAAATAAGTACGACGTCATGACGCGAAATAATTCTGAGTTCAAAGAAAAAAAAAAGGTGAGTGACAATTGTATGTTTTTTGCCCAAAATTCGATGAAAATCAAGACGATCAACAAAAAATTCTCTATACATTTTCACTCAGAAATGCCTCTTTACTGAAAAAAAAAAAGTCCCGATTTTCATATTTTTTCAAATATCTCGAGAACGGCACTCCGACTCTGTTTACACTGTAACTCCGCATTCTAGCATATGACATGCCTACATATATAGTAGATACGATCGCACTGACCATATAAGACAACTTTGAAGGACATATTACGAGAACATAAGGCAAGTGGAGATACTTCGACAACATCAGTCTGCACACTGTATCTCTGTATTCTATCATCTCATATGAATACCTTTGGAGCATATCAGTTCGCAACGATCCTATAAGACGACATCGGAGCAGGGATAACGCACACAACAGGCAGAACATGAAACTTTGACTTCGACTATGTTTACACTACACCTTTGCATTCTAGCATCTGACATGCCTACAGCTATAGCAGATACGATCGCACTGACCATATAAGACGACTTTGAAGGACTTATAACAAGAACAATAAGTCGAAGTTTCATGTTCTGCCTGTTGTGTGATTTATACCCGCTATGATGTCGTCTCATATGATCGATGCAAACTGATATGCTCCAGAGGTATCCATGTGAGATGATAGAATTCAGAGATACCTACAGTGTGCAGACTGATGTTGTCGAAGTATCTCAACTTGCTTTTTGTTCTCGTTATTGGTATAAAGATAGATATAGATTCAAAGTCGTCATATTTGGCAGTACGATCGTCAGATGCTAGAATGCAAAGTTACAGGGTGAACATAGTCGAAATCATAGTTTCTGGTTCTGCCTGTTGTGTGCGTTTGTGCGTTATACCCGATTCGAAGTATATGATCGTTGCGAACTTCCATGCTCCAAAGGTATCCATGTGACATAATAGAATACAGAGATACAGTGGGCAGACTGATGTTGTCGAACTATCTTAACTTGCCTATTGTTCTCGTTATATGTTCTTCGAAGTCGTCTCCCAGATAGCACACACTCGCCTAAGGTCATCCTCAATGTGTCGCCAAACGCCTGGAGAGGACGTTCTATTTTCTACAACCTAAGAACATCATCAGGCGTAAATTTAGCGCTGTAATTGTCCTAAATGAGTTCTTTCAGTGACAGCCTGAGGATGTAAAGAATTTCGTGCCTACGGACGTCTTCAGATGACATTCCATGAAATAACGTGTCATCGAAGACAAAAGGAAGAAAAAGAAGAACTGGAATTGAGGTTATGTCTCATGATAGTCATGATTTGTTCAAGATACATCATAATATATTAATGATTATATCAAAATTATTAGAGTATTCATTGAATACCTTCATCAAATTTCTATTTCACAAAATGATTGCGAGAAGAACTTATTGCACAGAATTAAAAGATAACAATAACTAGAGGATGATAATCTCTGTTGATGACATTTCTCTCAGGTAGCAAGAAACAATGGTGAGTAAATACTAAATAGAATCATTGATAGTACCGGACATGAAATATTGATACATTCATATACATTATTTATTGTTTCAGGAGGTTATTGAGAACAAAAACTTGATGATATCATCATAGCAAACATGTTCTATTCCAAGATAGCTTTGCTTCTTCGGAATCTATAAAATATTGTATGGAAGCTTGAACTTCCAGTATGAATTCAATAAAGGTAGGTACCTGAATCAAATCATTGATATAGTAGGTACTGGACATGAAATGTTAATAGGTTAATTATTTGTTTCAGATGAAGTTATTGAGAACACAAGATTGATGATGTCATCAGAGTAGAGATGTTTCATTCCAAGATATTTTGGCTTCTTCGAAATCTATGTGAGATTGCATATGCATGTTTGCACTTTCAGTATATTCAATAAAGGTAGGTACCTAAATCAAATCATTGATATAGTAGGGACTGGAACATGAAATATTAATAGGTGCATTATTTGTTTCAGGAGGTTATTGATAACACAAAATGATGATATCATCAGAGCAGAGATATTTTATTCCAAGATATTTTGGCTTCTTTGGAAATTATGAAAGATTGTACATATGCAGACTTGAACTTTCAGTAGATTCAATAATGGTTGGTACCTATAACTACATGAATCATATCATTGATAGTAAGTAATGGACATGGAATATCAATACATTGTTTGTTTCAGAAGGTTATGCAAAACACAAACCTGATGATATTTTCATTCCAAGATAGTTTTGCTTCTTCAGAATCTATAAAATATTGCATGAAGGCTTCAACTTCCAGTTGATTATTCTGCATCAGGAATGTCCAGAGTTCAGAAATCAAAAACAACATGGAGAAATATAACCATCAATAGGCAATAACTTCTAGTAGTGCTCAACAAGAAGCTGAAATACATTTCTTTGGAAAGGAAATTGAAATTTTTCAGAATAAGTTATAAATTATAGAATGTAAGTTTTTCATTTGAACCTATTATAAATAGAGGGAAATTTTGCAAATATCATGAGATCCATATTATTTTGAAGGAAATATCATTTGCATAATACAAGGTGAGTCAATAGTGTGTTATCCTTGTATATTAGCCAAACCATCAGATAAATAGAGAAAATTCAAGTACAACAGTAATAGGGTTTCATAACTTCATATATATCTGTAGGGTGTTTGAATTCCAAGATATATTGACTGATGATTGTTTTTTCCAAAAGGGACACCCTGTATACTATTGCATTTTTAGGTTCTCCCTGAAGAGCTGATTCCATCAATGTATCACACTTGGGGTCTAGCGGGAATGATTACAGAGATATAGGGTGTTCAAAAACAAGATTTTTCAATTTTAGGATTTTTTTTGTGGAAACTATTCAATATTGGTCAAAACGGCTCACATATCCTCATAAACTTACGATTTACTATCTACTGACATTCAATCGGAACAAATAGAGGGTGGGTTAACATTCAGAATACTGTTCAGCTTATATTGTATCTGTTCCAAATAAATATCAGTAGATAGCTTATCAAAAGTTATGACAGGAACATGTGAGCCGTTTTGACCATTAATGAATAGTTTCGACACAAAAAATCCTACATTTGAAGAATCTCAATTATTGTCAACACCCTATATATCTCTGTAATAATTCCCACTAGACACCAAGTGTGATGCATTGATGGAATCAACTTTTCAGGGAAAACTCAAAAATGCAATAATATACAAGGTGTTCCATTGAAAAAAACCAATCATTAACCGATATCTTGGAATTCGAACACCCTATAGATATGAAAACAACTTTAGGTGATTGTTCTTATGAAACCCTATTACTGTTGTACTTGAATTTGCATTTTATATATCTGACGGTTTGGCTAATATCGGAGGAGAACACACTATAGTGACTCATTCTGTATACGAATAATATTCTCCCATAAATTTCGAACCTCCTTGAAACATCATCAAAAACCGCCTCAAGTTGTTACCATGATGTCCTGAGGTTGTCTCAGAAGATTTTATAGGGATGTTCTGAGACGTTATTAGTATGTAGAGAATGGTAACAGGAGGACGTCTTGAGAATGTCCTCAGGCTCGCTCTCGACGTCCTGAGGACATGATTGTGAACGCCTCAGAGGTGCCTCAAAAGGAATTTGTGCTATCTGGGCTTATTTGGTCAGTGCGATCGTATCTGCTATAGCTCCAGGCATGTCAGATGCTAGAATGCGGAGTTACAGTGTAAACATAGTCGGAGTCGAAGTTTCTTGTTCTGCCTGTTGTGTGCGTTATACTCGCTTCGATGTCGTCTTATATGATCGTTGCGAACATATATGCTCCAGAGGTATCTATGTGAGATGATAAAATACAGAGATACAGTGTGCAGACTGATGTTGTCGAAGTATCTTTACTTGCTTATTGTTCTCGTTATATATCCTTTGAAGTCGTCCTATATGGTCAGTGCGATCGTCAGATGCTGGAATGCAAAGTTACAGAGTTAACATAGACGAAGTTGAAGTTTCTTGTTCTGCCTGTTGTGTGCGTTATACCCGATTCGATGTCAACTCATATGATCGTTGCGAACTACTATGCTTCAGAGGTATCCATGTGAGATGATAGAATACAGAGATACAGTGTGAAGACTGATGTTGTCAAAGTATATTCACTTGCCAATTGTTCTCGTTATATTATGTCCTTCGGAGTCCTCTCATATGGTCAGTGCGATCGTACCTGCTATTGCTGTAGGCATGTCAGATGCGAGAATGCTGAGTTACAGTGTGAACATATTCGAAGTCGAAGTTTCTTGTTCTGCCTATTGTGTGAGTTATAACCGCTTCGAGTCGTCTCATATGATCGTTGCGAACTAATTCGCTCCGAGAATATTTATGTGAGATGATAGAATACAGAGATACAGTGTGCAGCCTGATGTTGTCGAAGTATCTTCACTTGCCTATTCATCTCGTTATATGTCCTTCACAGTCTTCCTATATGGTCAGTGCGATCGTGTCTGTTCCATCTGTAATCATGTCAGATGCTAGAATTCAGAGCCACAGTGTAAACATAGTCGAAGTCGAAGTTTCTTGTTCTCTCTGTTTTATTCGTTATACCCGTTTTGATTTCGTCTCATATGATCTTTGCGAACTGATATCCTCCAGAGGTATCCATGTGAGATGATAGATACAGTGTGCAGACTGATGTTGTCGAAGTATCTCATCTTGCTTTTTGTTCTCGTTATAGGTCCTTCAAAGTCGTCATATTAGGCAGTGCGATCGTCAGATGCTAGAATGCAAAGTTACAGAGTGAACATACCCGCTTCGATGTCGTCTCATATGATGTCGTCTCATATGATCGTTGAGAACATATATGCTTCAGAGGAATTTATGTGAGATGAAAGAATACTACAGTGTGCAGACTGATGTTGTCGAAGTGTCTCACTTGCCTATTGTTCTCGTTATATGTCCTTCGAAGTCGTCCTATATAGTCAGTGTGATCGAAACTGCTATAACTGTAGGCATGTCAGATGCTAGAATGCAAAGTAACAGTGTATACATAATCGAAGTCGAAGTTTCTTGTTCTGCCTGTTGTGTGCGTTGGACCCGTTTTGATGTCGTCTCATATGATCGATGCGAACTGATATGCTCCAGAGGAATTCATGTGAGGTGATAGAATACAGAGATACAGTGTGCAGACTGATGTTGTCGAAGTGTCTTCACTTGCCTATTGTACTCGTTATATATTATGTCCTTCGAAGTCATCTTATATGGTCAGTGCGATCGTATCTACTATAGCGATAGGCATGTCAGATTCTAGAATGTGAAGTTACAGTGTGAACATATTCTAAGTCGAAGTTTCTTGTTCTGCCTATTGTGTGAGTTATAACCGCTTCGATGTCATCTTATATGATCGTTGCGAACTGATATGCTTCGAAAGTATCCATGTGAGATGATAGAATGCTAGAGATACAGTGTGCAGACTGATGTTGTCGAAGTATCCTCACTTGCCTATTTATCTCGTTATATGTCCTTCACAGTCTTCCTATATGGTCAGTGCGATCGTATCTGTTCCAACTGTAGGTATGTCGGATGCTAGAATGCAAAGTTACAGTGTAAATATAGTCGAAGTCGAAGTTTCTTGTTCTGCCTGTTGTGTGCGTTATACCCGTTTTGATGTCGTTTCATATAATCGATGCGAACTGATATGCTGCAGAGGTAAATATGTGAGATGATGAAATACAGAGATACAGTGTGCAGACTGATGTTGTCAAAGTATCTTCACTTGCTTATTGTTCTCGTTATATGTCCTTCGAAGTCGTCTTATTTGGTCAGTGCGATCGTATCTGCTATAGCTTCAGGCATGTCAGATGCTAGAATGCAAAGTTACAGTGTATACATAGTCGAAGTCGAGGTTTCTCCTTCTGCCTGTTGTGTGCTTTATACCCGCTTCGATGTCGTCTCATATGATCGTTGCGAATTTTTATGCTCCAGAGGTATGTATGTGAGATGATAGAATACAGAGATACAGTGTGCAGACTGATGTTGTCGAAGTATCTCACTTGCTTATTGTTCTCGTCATATGTCCTTCGAAGTCGTCCTATATGGTCAGTGCGATCGAATCTGCTATAACTGTGGGCATGGCAGATGCTAGAATGCAAAGTTACAGTGTATACATAGTCGAAAACGAAGTTTCTTGTTCTGCCTGTTGTGTGCGTTATACCCGTTTTGATGTCGTCTCATATGATCGATGCGAACTGATACGCTCCAGAGGAATTCATGTGAGGTGATAGAATACAGAGATACAGTGTGCAGACTGATGTTGTCGAAGTATCTTAACTTGCCTATTGTTCTCGTTATTAGTCCTTCAAAGTCGTCTCATATGGTTAGTGCGATCGTCAGATTCTAGAATGCAAAGTTACAGAGTAAACATGGTCGAAGTCAAGGTTTCTTGTTCTGCCTGTTGTGTGCGTTATACCCGATTCGATGTCAACTTATATGATCATTGCGAACTACCATGCTCCAAAGGTATCCATGTGTGTTGATACAATACAGAGATACAGTGTGCAGACTGATGTTGTCAAAGTATCTTCACTCGCCTATTGTTTTTGTTATATGTCCTTCGAAGTCGTCATATATGGTCAGTGCGATCGTACCTGCTATTATTGTAGGCATGTCAGATGCTAGAATGCGAAGTTACGGTGTAAACATAGTCGAAGCCGAAGTTTCTTGTTCTCCCTGTTGTGAGCGTTATCTTGATTCAGGATACACTAGACAATGTCTACCTATAAGATGTATAACCGACTCATTATCAAGATTAATAAATTCGAAGTTTTGGCGAACACGCCGGTTTACCGACTCTTGATTGTTGGAATCCAAGGTTTTAGTAGATATGAAGAAGTATAGTACTCCACTCGCATTCAATGAGCTGTCATATATACTTCTCGAATGGGCATTTGAGATGCTAGAATGCAAAGTTACTAAGTAAACATAGTCGAAGTCGAAGTTTCTCGTTCTGCCTGTTCTGTGCGTTGTACCCGCTTCGATGTCGTCTCATATGATCGTTGCGAAATTTTATGCTCCAGAGGTATCTATGTGAGATGATAGAATACAGAGATACAGTGTGCAGACTGATGTTGTCGAAGTATCTCACTTGCCTATTGTTCTCGTTATATGTTCTTCGAAGTCGTCTTATATGGTCAGTGCGATTCAATCTGCTATAACTGTAGGCATGTCAGATGCTAGAATGCAAAGTTACAGTGTACACATAGTCGAAGTCGAAGTTTCTTGTTCTGCCTGTTGTGTGCGTTATACGCGTTTTGATGTCGTCTCATATGATCGATGCGAACTGATAGAATACAGAAATACAGTGTGCAGACTGATGTTGTCGAAGTATCTACACTTGCCTATTGTATATGTCCTTCGAAGTCATCTTATATGGTCAGTGCGATCGTATCTACTATAGCTCTAGGCATGTCAGATTCTAGAATGTGAAGTTACATTGTGAACATATACGAAGTCGAAGTTTCTTTTTTTGCCTATAGTGTGAGTTATAACCGCTCCGATGTCGTCTTATATGATCGTTGTGACCTAATAAGCTTCGGAGGTATCCATGTGAGATGATAGAAAACAGAGATACAGTGTGCAGACTGATATTGTCGAAGTATCCTCACTTGCCTATGAATGTCGTTATATGTCCTTCACAGTCTCTCTTCATGGTCAGTGCGATCGTATCTGTTTCAACTATAGGCAAGTCAGATGCTAGAATTCAGAGCCACAGTGTGATCATAGTCGATGCGAATTTTCTTGTTCTCCCTGTTGTATTCGTTATACCCGTTTTGATGTCGTCTCATATGATCTTCGCGAACTGATATGCTCCAGAGCTATCCATGTGAGATGATAGAATACAGGAATACAGTGTGCAGACTGATGTTGTCGAAGTATCTCAACTTGCCTATTGTTCTCGTTATAAGTCCTTCAAAGTCGTCTTATATGGTCAGTGCGATCGTCAGATGCTAGAAAGCTAAATTACAGAGTGAACATAGTCGAAGTCAAACTTTCTTGTTCTGCCTGTTGTGTGCGTTATACCCGATTCGATGTCAATTCATATGATCGTTGCGAACTACCATGCTTCAGAGGTATCCATGTGAGATGATAGTGTTGAGAAATGACGAAGAATGAAGAATGTTAAATTTTTAGCGTCGATTCATTCTGTATAATTTTGGTTCAATGTCAGATTGATTGATATAATTTTTTTGATGTGAAAGTCAGATATTGCTGATTATAAGGATTTTGTGATCTATTGTGATTTATTGGCTTCTCCATATACGATTGAATACAATCAGTCACCGGGTAGGTGCAAGTATCCAAATCGTAACATTTGGCGACCGTGACAGGACACTGCAAGTTCTTGATTATGGAGATAGTGAAGAAAGCACTAGTCCTGCAAAGGGATTCATTCAACCGAATTCATGAAGCAATTATGACTATGATGGAAGATTCAACGGTCAACTGTATCAAAGTTCAAGGAAATATTCGGCTGCTGGATCAGAAATTCGAATCAATCTCTGAATTAGACAGGCAAATGTTTGATTTTCTATTAACAACTGATAAGGATGATGAGGTACTGAATTTAGAAATATCATTAGCTGATGAATATGCCACGAAATATTATGAAACAAAGTTGATGGTAGAGAAATACTTACAGAAGAATACATCAGTAACTCGAAACGTAAACTGAAATTGCCAACCATAGAATTAGCGAAGTTTGGAGGTGACACTAAAGATTGGCTCACGTTTTGGAGTCAGTTCAAGCGTATCCACGACGATGAAGACATTGAAAATGAAGACAAGTTCCAATATTTAATCCAGTCGACAATCCCGAAATCTCGAGCTCGTCAACTCGTTGACAGTTACCCACCAAGTGGAGACAATTACCCTAAGGTAATTGAGAGTATCAGAAGTCGATTTGGACGTGATGACTTCCTTGTTGAATTTTATGTGCGAGAGCTACTAAAATTAGTTCTCAACAATCTGACCAGTAAGAATAAACTCAGCCTCTTATATGATAAGGTCGAATGTCAACTACGAGCTTTGGAAACCTTAAATGTTACTTCGGAAACTTGCGCTGCAATGTTATACCCGTTAGTTGAGTCATGTCTTCCAGAGGATTTGATAAGAGTTTGGCAAAGAAGCAATTATTATGATGACAATTCCACTTTGAAAATTCGCTCAGACAATTTGATGAAATTCCTCAAGAAAGAAGTCGAGAATGAGGAACGAATAACATTAGCAGTTTCAGGATTTGATATGCAGATGCAGAATAAAGTCCAGAAGAAATTTGAACCCCACAATAAAATAGTTCCATCTACAGCTTCTGCATTACTCAATAATAAAATATCGAGAAAATGTCAATTTTGCGATGATTCCCATTCTACTGAGGATTGTCCAGCTGCCAGAGGGTGGGATTTGATTGAGAAGAAGAAAAGGTTGATGGAGAAGGGGTGCTGTCACATATGCTTGAGATATGGGCATATAGCTAAGAGATGCAGAATTTATACAAAATGTTCTGTATGTTCTGGTAGACATTCAGCTATAATGTGTCCCAAATCAAACGAAACACAAGGCAATATTGTTCAATGTGGCAAAAAAGAGGTTAATGTTGAAAGCTCTTTGTCAAATAATACGTATGCCGAAGTATTTTTGCAGACCTTGGTAGTACACCTCAACGGAGACAATGTATCAAGAAAGATAAGAGTTATTATTGACACTGGTTCTCAAAGATCGTACATAACTCAATCCGCAGCAACTGAGATGAATTATATACCAGTGAAGCAAGAAAAAATGATTCATTCTTTGTTTGGTGGTACAAAAACTGATGTCGTCAATCATACTTGTTACCGTATTAGGTTGAGTAATATTAATGATAGTTACGCATGTAATTTTGAAGCTCTAGATCACTTAGTTATATGCAATAATATAGCATCTGTCAGACAAGGCCCCTGGATGATTGAACTTCATGAACTAGGAATTGAACCAACTGATATTGAAGATGGCCCTGTGGATGTTCTCATTGGAGCTGATATTGTTGGAAAGTTGCTTACTGGCAAACGACACGAACTCAAATGTGGTCTAGTAGCATTACAAACCTTGTTAGGCTGGACAGTGGTAGGAAAAGTTACTTCTTCTCGGCAAAATGAAAACAACGACTCCTCAATGTTAGCTGTTACATCGTCCATGTTGAGTAAGGATTTAACAATTTCTGAATTATGGAAGCTTGAGATACTCGGAATCACTGATCCCTCTGAACAGATGTCGAAAAGAGAATCAGAAAAGGCAATCATAAATCATTTTAAAGAAACAGTACGTACTCTAGAAGATGGCAGATATGAAGTCAATATGCCGTGGATAGAGGGACATCCACCTCTACCCAGTAATTATACATTAGCTCGTAAAAGACTTGATAAGTTAATGAAAAAATTGACGGCAGATGGTTACTATGATGAGTATGCTAAAGTTTTCACCGAGTGGTTGAAAGAAGGAATTATTGAAGAGGTTCCCAAAGAAGATTTTAAAAATGAGGGACACTATCTACCGCATCGACATGTCGTAAAAGAAAACAGTACTACTACCAAAGTGAGGCCCGTATTCGATGCATCAGCAAATGAAAAAGGTCAACCTTCGCTGAATCATTGTTTGGAGAAGGGTATAAATTTATTGGAACTGATACCGTCAATTTTGTTGAAATTTCGTTTGTCTAGAATAGGGGTGATAGCGGATATACGGAAAGCTTTCTTGCAAATCAGTCTATGTCCTACTGATCGAGATTTCTTAAGGTTCCTATTTATAGACTCGGAAGGAGAATTGAAGACATACCGCCATAGAAGAGTAGTCTTCGGGGTATCCTGTAGTCCGTTTTTACTGGGTGTGGTTATAAAGTCCCACTTAGAGAAGGAGTTAGACAAAGTGGTTCATGGAAGTTCTCATATATCTGAATCTACAATAAACAAATTGATCGGGAGTTTTTATGTAGACAACTGTGTGACCAGCGTTGACACCAAAGAAGAGCTTCAAGTTTTTATTGAGGAATCCTCATTGGTATTTGCTCAGGCCAAGTTCGATTTACGTCTGTGGGAATATACAGTTATCGATAACCTTCCAATTTCGGCTGATATTTCACCAGTTCTTGGACTCCACTGGAACAGAAATTTCGATACACTGAAATTAAATTCGGATTGGTTCAGAGAAATCGATACTGATTTGGTAACAAGAAGGACTATTCTGTCTGCTGCACATCGATTGTTTGACCCAATTGGTTTTGCTTCTCCAGTTTCGTTATGTCCAAAGCTGCTATTACAGAAGACATGGGAATCTAAAATTGGATGGGATACAGAGGTTTCAGAAGAAATAAAAAGAGATTTTTTGATGTGGGTAAAAGAAATACCGATTCTATTGAATTTGAACATTCCTAGATGGCTTGTCACCGAAGATAGCCAAAGATGGAGCCTGCATGTTTTCTGTGATGCGAGCCAGTATGCTTATGCTACTGCGATTTATTTACGCTCAGAATCTAGACAAGGAGTGCACGTTCAGCTAGTTCAGTCTAAATCACGAATATCACCTGTTAAGAAGATGACGATTCCACGTCTGGAGTTACTAGCTGCTACAATCGGAGCAAGACTGTCCAGAACAGTAATGGAAACTATGAATTCAGATATATTAGTTTATTGGTGGTCTGATTCGACAACTGTTTTATCTTGGATCAAAAGAAGTGAGCAGTGGAAACCATTTGTTTGGAATCGGATAGAAGAAATAAGAAAACTCACTAATATAGACTGCTGGTTTCACGTCCCTGGCGAAATCAATCCAGCTGACCTTCCTTCTCGAGGTTGTTCACCTAGAGGTTTGATCGCTGCGAAATGGTGGGAGGGTCCTGCATGGTTGAAACAGCCCTCAGATACATGGCCTGATCAAAATTATGTTAGTGAGGAAGATCTCGTTGATAGCGAGAAGAGAAAGGGTATCACATCCTCAATATTGTGCGTCAATAAGAATTATTCTTGGTATCATGAAAGAATTTCTGGATACAATAAGATTGTAAGAGTTGTTGGTTGGATTTTAAGATTTATTTCCAACTGTCGAACTCAGAACAGAAGAAAAGGTGAATTGACTTTGAAAGAATCAGATTTGGCCGAAAAATACATTATGAAATTAATACAGCACGAAGTATTTGATGGTATTGAAGATAAAAATCTGAGAAGTTTATGTCATTTCATTGACGAAGATGGAATAATCCGAATGCGCACCAAAGTTTCTGATCGAGAAGATACCCCTGGTTTTCGATATCCAATCGTCTTACCATCTAAACACCCTGTGGTCACAAAACTAGTTGAGGAGCAGCATAAGAAAGCCTGTCATCTTGGAGTGCAAGGTTTACTCAGTATCATGAGGGAAAGATTCTGGATAATCAGAGGGAGAAAAACATTGAAAACTATAATATCCAGATGTACAGTTTGTCGAAGATACAATGCAAGAAGTATAGCTGTAACTCCTGTACCTTTACCAGATGATAGAGTCCGTAATGCATACATTTTCGAAATAATAGGTGTTGATCTGGCTGGACCACTTTATGTGCGAACTGGTGAGAAGGTTTGGATTTGTTTATACACCTGTGCTGTTTATAGAGCAGTTCATTTAGAACTTGTATCTTCATTGTCCACTGATATTTTCCTACAATCGCTCAGAAGATTTGTGTCAAGAAGAGGAAGACCTTCAATTATATACAGTGACAATGGCACGAATCTAGTAGGAGCCCGAAATGCTTTCGCTAAATTGGATTGGACAGAAATACAGAAATTTAGTTCTGTTTCTAGAATTGAATGGAAGTTGAATCCACCAACCGCTGCATGGTGGGGAGGTTGGTGGGAGAGACTGATAAGAATTGTTAAAGACCTTTTGAGAAAAGTTTTGGGCAGAGCATCTTTAACTCACGAGGAGTTATCAACAGTTCTTTGTGATTGTGAATCAATTATAAATTCGAGACCATTGACTTATCTTTCAGAAGATAGCAGAGATTTGATACCGCTCACGCCAGCTATGTTCCTCCATGAAGTTCGAGAAACAGGTGTTCCAGATATAGATGCCACAGAAGCGTCTGATATGCGCAAACATTTGAAGTATAGGATGAAGCTGAAAGAAGATTTACGTCGGAGATTCAGAATTGAATATTTAGGTCAATTGAGATTATTTTCTAGGACCAAAACTACTGTCGATTTGAAAGTTAACGACGTAGTATTGGTAGGAACTGATAATGTGAAAAGGTTAGATTGGCCTTTAGCATATATTGAAGAGTTGATACCGGGACGAGATGGTGAAATTCGTTTGGTTCGATTGCGAACTACTTCAGGAAGCTTGCTAAGACCAGTCCAGAAGATTTATCCTCTGGAATTGAATAATGAAGAGAATGATGTAATGAGAAAACGAAATAATCAACAGCAGAACCAAGAACGTTCAGGTCCTGAACCAGATATAGAAGATAAATCTGTACCAGTGGTGGTTACTAGATATGGTCGAGAAGTAAGACCTCCGTTGAGATTCTTGTCATCATCTGAATGATTGATTTATTCCATTGAGTTGATCACTCCATAAATCAAGGTGGGAGTATGTTGAGAAATGACGAAGAATGAAGAATGTTAAATTTTTAGCGTCGATTCATTCTGTATAATTTTGGTTCAATGTCAGATTGATTGATATAATTTTTTTGATGTGAAAGTCAGATATTGCTGATTATAAGGATTTTGTGATCTATTGTGATTTATTGGCTTCTCCATATACGATTGAATACATCAGTCACCGGGTAGGTGCAAGTATCCAAATCGTAACAGATAGAATACAGAGATACAGTGTGCAGACTGATGTTGTCGAACTATCTCCACTTGCCTATTGTTCTCGTTATATGTCTTTCGGAGTCGTCTTTTTTGGTCAGTGCGATCGTATCTGCTATAGCTTCAGGCATGTCAGCTGCTGGAATGCTGAATTCCAGTGTAAACATAGTCGAAGTCGAAGTTTCTTGTTCTGCCTGTTGTGTGCGTCACACCGGCTCCGATGTCGTCTTATGAGATCGTTGCGAACATATATGCTCCAGAGGTATCCATGTGAGATGATAGAATACAGAGATACGGTATGCAGAATGATGTTGTCGAAGTATCTCCACTTGTCTATTGTTCTCGTTATATGTCCTTCGAAGTCGTCTTATATGGTCAGTGCGATCGTATCTGAAATAGCTCTAGGAATGTCAGATGCTAGAATGCAGAGGTACAGTGTAAACATAGTCGAAGTCAAAGTTTCACCTTCTGCCTGTTGTGTGCGTTATACCCGCTTCGATGTCATCTCATATGATCGTTGCGAACTGATATGCTCCAAGGGATTCCATGTAACATGAAAGAATACAGAGATACAATGTGCGGACTGAAGTTTTCGAAGTATCTTCACTTGCTTTTTGTTCTCATCATGAGTCCTTCAAAGTTGTCTTATATGGTCAGTGCGATCGTATTGCTATAACTGTAGGCATGTCAGATGCTAGAATGCAAAGTTACAGTGTAAACATGGTCGAAGTCAAAGTTTCTTGTTCTGCCTGTTGTGTGCGTTATACCCGCTTCGATGTCGTCTCATATGATCGTTGCAAATTTTTATGCTCCAGAGGTATCTATGTGAGATGATATAAAACAGAGGAACAGTGTGCAGACTGATGTTGTCGAAGTATCTCACTTGCCTATTGTTCTCGTTATATGTCCTCCGAAGTCGTCCTATATGGTCAGTGCGATCGAATCTGCTATAACTGTAGGCATGTCAGATGCTAGAATGCAAAGTTACAGTGTATACATAGTCGAAGTCGAAGTTTCTTGTTCTGCCTGTTGTGTGCGACATACCCGTTTTGATGTCGTCTCATATGATCGATGCGAACTGATATGCTCCACAGAAATTCATGTGAGGTGATAGAATACAGAGGATACAGTGTGCATACTGATGTTGTCGAAGTATCTACACTTGTCTATTGTACTCGTTATATGTCCTTTGAAGTCATCTTATATGGTCAGTGCGATCGTATCTACTATAGCCCTAGGCATGTCAGATTCTAGAATGTGAAGTTACAGTGTGAACATATACGAAGTCGAAGTTTCTTTTTCTGCCTATAGTGTGGGTTATAACCGCTTCGATGTCGTCTTATATGATCGTTGTCACCTAATATGCTTCGGAGGTATCCATGTGAGATGATAGAATACAGAGATATGCTGAATTCCAGTGTAAACATAGTCGAAGTCGAAGTTTCTTGTTCTGCCTGTTGTGTGCGACATACCCGTTTTGATGTCGTCTCATATGATCGATGCGAACTGATATGCTCCACAGAAATTCATGTGAGGTGATAGAATACAGAGATACGGTATGCGGACTGATGTTGTCGAAGTAACTCCACTTGCCTATTGTTCTCGTTATATGTCCTTCGAAGTCGTCTTATATGGTCAGTGCGATCATATCTGGAATAGCTCTAGGAATGTCAGATATTATAATGCAGAGGTACAGTGTAAACATAGTCGAAGTCAAAGTTTCACCTTCTGCCTGTTGTGTGCGTTATACCCGCTTCGATGTCATCTCATATGATCGTTGCGAACTGATATGCTCCAAAGGATTCCATGTTAGATGATAGAATACAGAGATACAATGTGCGGACTGATGTTTTCGAAGTATCTTCACTTGCTTCTTGTTCCCATCATGAGTCCTTCAAAGTCGTCTTATATGGTCAGTGCGATCGTATTGCTATAACTGTAGGCATGTCAGATGCTAGAATGCAAAGTTACAGTGTAAACATAGTCGGAGTCAAAGTTTCTTGTTCTGCCTGTTGTGTGCGTTATACATGCTTCGATGTCGTCTTATATAATAGTTGCGAACTCATATGCTCCAAAGGTATCCATGTGAGATGATAGAATACAGAGATACGGTGTGCAGACTGATGTTGTCGAAGTATCTTCACTTGCCTATTGTTCTCGTTATATGTCCTTCGAAGCCGTCCTATATGGTCAGTGCGATCGTACCTGCAATTATTGTAGGCATGTCAGATGCTAGAATGCGAAGTTACCGTGTAAACATAGTCGAAGTCGAATCTTCTTGTTCTCCCTGTTGTAAGCGTTATTTTGAATCAGGATACACTAGACAATGTCTACCTATGAGATGTTTAACCGATTTATTATCAAGATCGATAAATTCGAAATTTTGGCGAACACGCCGGTTTACCGACTCTTGATTGTTGGAATCGAAGTTTTTAGTAGATATGAAAAAGTATAGTACTCCACTCGCATATGATATGCTGTCATATATACTCCCTGAATGGGCAGTTAAGATGCTAGAATGCAAAGTTACAAAGTAAACATAGTCGAAGTCGAAGTTTCTCGTTCTGCCTGTTGTGTGCGTTAGACCCGTTTTGATGTCGTCTCATATGATCGATGCGAACTGATATGCTCCAGAGGAATTCATGTGAGGTGATAGAATACAGAGATACAGTGTGCAGACTGATGTTGTCGAAGTATCTTCACTTGCCTATTGTACTCGTTATATATTATGTCCTTCGAAGTCATCTTATATGGTCAGTGCGATCATATCTACTATAGCGATAGGCATGTCAGATTCTAGAATGTGAAGTTACAGTGTGAACATATTCGAAGTCAAAGTTTCTTGTTCTGCCTATTGTGTGAGTTATAACCGCTTCGATGTCATCTTACATGATCGTTGCGAACTAATATGCTTTCGAAAGTATCCATGTGAGATGATAGAATACTAGAGATACAGTGTGCAGACTGATGTTGTCGAAGTATCCTCACTTGCCTATTTATATCGTTATATGTCCTTCACAGTCTTCCTATATGGTTAGTGCGATCGTATCTGTTCCAACTGTAGGCATGTCGGATGCTGGAATGCAAAGTTACAGTGTAAATATAGCCGAAGTCGAAGTTTCTTGTTCTGCCTGTTGTGTGCGTTATACCCGTTTTGATGTCGTTTCATACTATCGATGCGAACTGATATGCTGCAGAGGTATTTATGTGAGATGATGAAATACAGAGATACAGTGTGCAGACTGATGTTGTCAAAGTATCTCCACTTGCCTATTGTTCTCGATATATGTCCTTCGAAGTCGTCTTATATGGTCAGTGCGATCGTACCTGCTATTGCTGTAGGCATGTCAGATGCAAGAATGCGGAGTTACAGTGTAAACATAGTCGGAGTCGAAGTTTATTGTTCTTTCTGTTGTGTGCGTTATACCCGCTTCGATGTCGTCTTATATGATGTCCTCATATATGATTGTTTCGAACATATATGCTTCAGAGGTATAAATGTGAGATAAAAGACTACAGAGATACAGTGTGCAGACTGATGTTGTCGAAGTGTCTCACTTGCCTATTGTTCTCGTTATATGTCCTTCGAAGTCGTCCTATATAGTCAGTGTGATCGAACATGCTATAACTGTAGGCATGTCAGATGCTAGAATGCAAAGTTGAAGTGTATACATAGTCGAAGTCGAAGTTTCTTGTTCTGCCTGTTGTGTGCGTTATACCCGTTCTGATGTCGTCTCATATGATCGATGCGAACTGATATGCTCCAGAGAAATTCATGTGAGGTGATAGAATACAGAGATACAGTGTGCATACTGATGTTGTCGAAGTATCTGCACTTGCCTATTGTACTCGTTATATGTCCTTCGAAGTCATCTTATATGGTCAGTGCGATCGTATCTACTATAGCTCTAGGAATGTCAGATCCTAGAATATGAAGTAACAGTGTGAACATATACGAAGTCGAAGTTTCTTTTTCTGCCTATAGTGTGAGTTATAACCGCTTCGATGTCGTCTTATGTGATCGTTGTGACCTGATATGCTTCGGAGGTATCCATGTGAGATGATAGAATACAGAGATACAGTGTGCAGACTGATATTGTCGAAGTATCCTCACTGCCTATAAATGTCGTTATATGTCCTTCACAGTCTCCCTTTATGGTCAGTGCGATCGTATCTGTTTCAACTATAGGCAAGTCAGATGCTAGAATTCAGAGCTACAGTGTGAACATAGTCGATGCGGAGTTTCTTGTTCTCCCTGTTGTATTCGTTATACCCGTTTTGATGTCGTCTCATATAATCTTTGCGAACTGATATGCTCCAGAGCTATCCATGTGAGATGATAGAATACAGGAATACAGTGTGCAGAATAATGTTGTCGAAGTATCTCAACTTGCCTATTGTTCTCGTTATAAGTCCTTCAAAGTCGTCTTATATGTTTAGTGCGATCGTCAGATGCTAGAATGCTAAGTTACAGAGTGAACATAGTCGAAGTCAAAGTTTCTTGTTCTGCCTGTTGTGTACGTTATACCCGATTCGATGTCAATTCATATGATCGTTGCGAACTACCATGCTCCAAAGTTATCTATGTGAGATGATAGAATACAGAGATACAGTGTGCAGACTGATGTTGTCGAACTATCTCCACTTGCCTATTGTTCTCGTTATATGTCTTTCGAAGTCGTCTTATTTGGTCAGTGCGATCGTATCTGCTATAGCTTCAGGCATGTCAGATGCTGGAATGCTGAATTCCAGTGTAATCATAGTCGAAGTCGAAGTTTCTTGTTCTGCCTGTTGTGTGCGTTACACCGGCTTCGATGTCTTCTTATGAGATCGTTGCGAACATATATGCTCCAGAGGTATCTATGTGAGATGATAGAATACAGGGATACGGTATGCGGACTGATGTTGTCGAAGTATCTCCACTTGCCCATTGTTCTCGTTATACGTCCTTCGAAGTCGTCTCATATGGTCAGTGCGATCGTATCTGCTATAGCTCTAGGAAAGTCAGATGCTAGAATGCAGAGGTACAGTGTAAACATAGTCGAAGTCAAAGTTTCACCTTCTGCCTGTTGTGTGCGTTATACCCGCTTCGATGCCATCTCATATGATCGTTGCGAACTGATATGCTCCAAAGGATTCCATGTAAGATGATAAAATATAGAGATACAATGTGCGGACTGAAGTTTTCGAAGTATCTTCACTTGCTTTTTGTTCTCATCATGAGTCCTTCAAAGTCGACCTATATGGTCAGTGTAATCGTATTTGCTATAACTGTAGGCATGTCAGATGCTAAAATGCAAAGTTACAGTGTAAACATAGTCGAAGTCGAAGTTTCTTGTTCTGCCTGTTGTGTGCGTTATACCCGCTTCGATGTCGTCTCATATGATCGTTGCAAATTTTTATGCTCCAGAGGTATCTATGTGAGATGATATAAAACAGAGGAACAGTGTGCAGACTGATGTTGTCGAAGTATCTCACTTGCCTATTGTTCTCGTTATATGTTCTTCGAAGTCGTCCTATATGGTCAGTGCGATCGAATCTGCTATAACTGTAGGCATGTCAGATGCTAGTATGCAGAGTTACAGTGTATACATAGTCGAAGTCGAAGTTTCTTGTTCTGCCTGTTGTGTGCATTATACCCGTTTCGATGTTGTCTCATATGATCGATGCGAACTGATATGCCCCACAGAAATTTATGTGAGATACAGTGTGCAGACTGATGTTGTCGAAGTATCCACACTTGCCTATTGTACTCGTTATATGTCCTTCGAAGTCATCTCATATGGTCAGTGCGATCGTTACTACTATAGCTGTAGGCATGTCAGATTCTAGGATGTGAAGTTACAGTGTAAACATATACGAAGTCAAAGTTTCTTTTTCTGCCCATTGTGTGAGTTATAATCGCTTCGATGTCGTCTTATATGATCGTTGCGACCTGATATGCTTCGGAGGTATCCATGTGAGATGATAGGATACAGAGATACAGTGTGCAGACTGATGTTGTCGAATTATCCTCACTTGCCTATAAATGTCGTTATATGTCCCTCACAGTCTTTCTTTATGGTCAGTGCAATCGTTTCTGTTTCAACTATAGGCATGTCAGATGCTAGAATTCAGATCCATAGTGTGAACATAGTCGATGCGAAGTTTCTTGTTCTCCCTGTTGTATTCGTTATTATCGTTCTGATGTCGTCTCATATGATCTTAGCGAACTGATATGCTCCAGAGGTATCCATGTGAGATGATAGAATACAGGAATACAGTGTGCAGACTGATGTTGTCGAAGTATCTCAACTTGCCTATTGTTCTCGTTATAATTCCTTCAAAGTCGTCTTATATGGTCAGTGCGATCGTCAGATGCTAGAATGCTAAGTTACAGAGTGAACGAAGTCGAAGTCGAAGTTTCTTGTTCTGCCTGTTGTGTGCGTTAAATTCGATTCGATGTCAACTCATATGATCGTTGCGAACTACCATGCTCCAAAGGTATCCATGTGAGATGATAGAATACAGAGAAACAGTGTGCGGACTGATGTTGTCGAACTATTTTCACTTGCCTATTGTTCTCGTTATATGTCCTTCGAAGTCCTCTTATTTGGTCAGTGCGATCGTATCTGCTACAGCTTCAGGCATGTCAGATGCTGGAATGCAAAGTTACAGTGTATACATAGTCGAAGTCGAAGTTTCTCGTTCTGCCTGTTGTGTGCGTTATACCCTCTTCGATGTCGTCTCATATGATCGTTGCGAATTTTTATGCTCCAGAGGTTTGTATGTGAGATGATAGAATACAGAGGTACAGTGTGCAGACTGATGTTGTCGAAGTATCTCACTTGCCTATTGTTCTCGTCATATGACCTTCGAAGTCGTCCTATATGGTCAGTGCGATCGAATCTGCTATAACTGTAGGCATGTCAGATGCTAGAATGCAAAGTTACAGTGTATACATAGTCGAAGTCGAAGTTTCTTGTTCTGCCTATTGTGTGAGTTATAACCGCTTCGATTTCATCTTACATGATCGTTGCGAACTAATATGCTTTCGAAAGTATCCATGTGAGATGATAGAATACTAGAGATACATTGTGCAGACTGATGTTGTCGAAGTATCCTCACTTGCCTATTTATATCGTCATATGTCCTTCACAGTCTTCCTATATGGTTAGTGCGATCGTATCTGTTCCAACTGTAGGCATGTCGGATGCTGGAATGCAAAGTTACAGTGTGAATATAGCCGAAGTCGAAGTTTCTTGTTCTGCCTGTTGTGTGCGTTATACCCGTTTTGATGTCGTTTCATACTATCGATGCGAACTGATATGCTGCAGAGGTATTTATGTGAGATGATGAAATACAGAGATACAGTGTGCAGACTGATGTTGTCAAAGTATCTCCACTTGCCTATTGTTCTCGATATATGTCCTTCGAAGTCGTTTCATATGGTCAGTGCGATCGTACCTGCTATTGCTGTAGGCATGTCAGATGCAAGAATGCGGAGTTACAGTGTAAACATAGTCGAAGACGAAGTTTATTGTTCTTTCTGTTGTGTGCGTTATACCCGCTTCGATGTCGTCTTATATGATGTCCTCATATATGATTGTTTCGAACATATATGCTTCAGAGGTATAAATGTGAGATAAAAGACTACAGAGATACAGTGTGCAGACTGATGTTGTCGAAGTGTCTCACTTGCCTATTGTTCTCGTTATATGTCCTTCGAAGTCGTCCTATATAGTCAGTGTGATCGAACATGCTATAACTGTAGGCATGTCAGATGCTAGAATGCAAAGTTGAAGTGTATACATAGTCGAAGTCGAAGTTTCTTGTTCTGCCTGTTGTGTGCGTTATACCAGTTCTGATGTCGTCTCATATGATCGATGCGAACTGATATGCTCCACAGAAATTCATGTGAGGTGATAGAATACAGAGATACAGTGTGCATACTGATGTTGTCGAAGTATCTGCACTTGCCTATTGTACTCGTTATATGTCCTTCGAAGTCATCTTATATGGTCAGTGCGATCGTATCTACTATAGCTCTAGGAATGTCAGATTCTAGAATATGAAGTAACAGTGTGAACATATACGAAGTCGAAGTTTCTTTTTCTGCCTATAGTGTGAGTTATAACCGCTTCGATGTCGTCTTATGTGATCGTTGTGACCTGATATGCTTCGGAGGTATCCATGTGAGATGATAGAATACAGAGATACAGTGTGCAGACTGATATTGTCGAAGTATCCTCACTGCCTATAAATGTCGTTATATGTCCTTCACAGTCTCTCTTTATGGTCAGTGCGATCGTATTTGTTTCAACTATAGGCAAGTCAGATGCTAGAATTCAGAGCTACAGTGTGAACATAGTCGATGCGGAGTTTCTTGTTCTCCCTGTTGTATTCGTTATACCCGTTTTGATGTCGTCTCATATAATCTTTGCGAACTGATATGCTCCAGAGCTATCCATGTGAAATGATAGAATACAGGAATACAGTGTGCAGAATAATGTTGTCGAAGTATCTCAACTTGCCTATTGTTCTCGTTATAAGTCCTTCAAAGTCGTCTTATATGTTTAGTGCGATCGTCAGATGCTAGAATGCTAAGTTACAGAGTGAACATAGTCGAAGTCAAAGTTTCTTGTTCTGCCTGTTGTGTACGTTATACCCGATTCGATGTCAATTCATATGATCGTTGCGAACTACCATGCTCCAAAGTTATCTATGTGAGATGATGGAATACAGAGATACAGTGTGCAGACTGATGTTGTCGAACTATCTCCACTTGCCTATTGTTCTCGTTATATGTCTTTCGAAGTCGTCTTATTTGGTCAGTGCGATCGTATCTGCTATAGCTTCAGGCATGTCAGATGCTGGAATGCTGAATTCCAGTGTAATCATAGTCGAAGTCGAAGTTTCTTGTTCTGCCTGTTGTGTGCGTTACACCGGCTTCGATGTCTTCTTATGAGATCGTTGCGAACATATATGCTCCAGAGTATCTATGTGAGATGATAGAATACAGAGATACGGTATGCGGACTGATGTTGTCGAAGTATCTCCACTTGCCTATTGTTCTCGTTATATGTCCTTCGAAGTCGTCTCATATGGTCAGTGCGATCGTATCTGCTATAGCTCTAGGAAAGTCAGATGCTAGAATGCAGAGGTACAGTGTAAACATAGTCGAAGTCAAAGTTTCACCTTCTGCCTGTTGTGTGCGTTATACCCGCTTCGATGCCATCTCATATGATCGTTGCGAACTGATATGCTCCAAAGGATTCCATGTAAGATGATAAAATATAGAGATACAATGTGCGGACTGAAGTTTTCGAAGTATCTTCACTTGCTTTTTGTTCTCATCATGAGTCCTTCAAAGTCGACTTATATGGTCAGTGTGATCGTATTTGCTATAACTGTAGGCATGTCAGATGCTAGAATGCAAAGTTACAGTGTAAACATAGTCGAAGTCAAAGTTTCTTGTTCTGCCTGTTGTGTGCGTTATACCCGCTTCGATGTCGTCTCATATGATCGTTGCAAATTTTTATGCTCCAGAGGTATCTATGTGAGATGATATAGAACAGAGGAACAGTGTGCAGACTGATGTTGTCGAAGTATCTAACTTGCCTATTGTTCTCGTTATATGTTCTTCGAAGTCGTCCTATATGGTCAGTGCGATCGAATCTGCTATAACTGTAGGCATGTCAGATGCTAGTACGCAAAGTTACAGTGTATACATAGTCGAAGTCGAAGTTTCTTGTTCTGCCTGTTGTGTGCATTATACCCGTTTCGATGTTGTCTCATATGATCGATGCGAACTGATATGCTCCACAGAAATTTATGTGAGATACAGTGTGCAGACTGATGTTGTCGAAGTATCCACACTTGCCTATTGTACTCGTTATATGTCCTTCGAAGTCATCTCATATGGTCAGTGCGATCGTTTCTACTATAGCTGTAGGCATGTCAGATTCTAGGATGTGAAGTTACAGTGTAAACATATACGAAGTCAAAGTTTCTTTTTCTGCCCATTGTGTGAGTTATAATCGCTTCGATGTCGTCTTATATGATCGTTGCGACCTGATATGCTTCGGAGGTATCCATGTGAGATGAAAGTATACAGAGATACAGTGTGCAGACTGATGTTGTCGAATTATCCTCACTTGCCTATAAATGTCGTTATATGTCCCTCACAGTCTTTCTTTATGATCAGTGCAATCGTTTCTGTTTCAACTATAGGCATGTCAGATGCTAGAATTCAGATCCATAGTGTGAACATAGTCGATGCGAAGTTTCTTGTTCTCCCTGTTGTATTCGTTATTATCGTTCTGATGTCGTCTCATATGATCTTAGCGAACTGATATGCTCCAGAGGTATCCATGTGAGATGATAGAATACAGGAATACAGTGTGCAGACTGATGTTGTCGAAGTATCTCAACTTGCCTATTGTTCTCGTTATAAGTCCTTCAAAGTCGTCTTATATGGTCAGTGCGATCGTCAGATGCTAGAATGCTAAGTTACCGAGTGAACGAAGTCGAAGTCGAAGTTTCTTGTTCTGCCTGTTGTGTGCGTTAAATTCGATTCGATGTCAACTCATATGATCGTTGCGAACTACCATGCTCCAAAGGTATCCATGTGAGATGATAGAATACAGAGAAACAGTGTGCGGACTGATGTTGTCGAACTATTTTCACTTGCCTATTGTTCTCGTTATATGTCCTTCGAAGTCGTCTTATTTGGTCAGTGCGATCGTATCTGCTACAGCTTCAGGCATGTGTGAGTTATATCCGCTTCGATGTCGTCTTCATGATCGTTGCGACCTAATATGCTCCGGAGGTATCCATGTGAGATGATAGAATACAGAGATACAGTTGCAGATTGATGTTGTCGAAGTATCATCACTTGCCTATAAATGTCGTTATATGTCCTTCACAGTCTTTCTTTATGGTCAGTGCGATCGTATATGTTTCAACTATTGTCATGTCAGATGCTAGAATTCAGAGCCGCAGTGTAAACATAGTCGATGCGAAGTTTCTTGTTCTCCCTGTTTATTCGTTATATCCGTTTTGATGTCGTCTCATATGATCTTTGCGAACTGATATGCTCCAGAGGTATCCATGTGAGATGATAGAACACAGGAAAACAGTGTGCAGACTGATGTTGTCGAAGTATCTCAACTTGCCCTTTGTTCTCGTTATAAGTCCTTCAAAGTCGTCTCATATGGTCAGTGCGATCGTCAGATGCTAGAATGCTAAGTTACAGAGTGAACATAGTCGAAGTCGAAGTTTCTTATTCTGCCTGTTGTATGCGTTATACCCGATTCGATGTCAACTCATATGATCGTTGCGAACTACCATGCTCCAGAGGTATCCATGTGAGATGATAGAATACAGAGATACAGTGTGAAGACTGATGTTGTCAAAGTATATTCACTTGCCAATTGTTCTCGTTATATGTCCTTCGAAGTCATCTTATATGGTCAGTGCGATCGTATCTACTATAGCTATAGGCATGTCAGATGCGAGAATGCTGAGTTACAGTGTAAACATATTCGAAGTCAAAGTTTCTTGTTCTGCCTATTGTGTGAGTCATAACCGCTTCGATGTCGTCTCATATGATCGTTCCGAACTAATTCGATTCGAAAGTATCCATGTGAGATGATAGAATACAGAGATACAGTGTGCAGACTGATGTTGTAGAAGTATCCTCACTTGCCTATTTATCTCGTTATATGTCCTTCACAGTCTTCCTTTATGGTCAGTGCGATCGTATCTGTTCCATCTGTAGGCATGTCAGATGCTAGAATTCAGAGCCACAGTGTAAACATAGTCGAAGTCGAAGTTTCTTGTTGAAATGGCGCCGACGAAGGTTAACACGCTCTCACCTTCGGGAAGTAAACTTGATAAATATCAATGTTCTAATTGTAAGAAAGCTGTGGAATCATATGTGAAATGTGCAAAGTGCAGTGAACATTTCCATCCTAGCTGTTTGAATCAATCAGCACAAAGGAAATCAACAAAATGTCGACCTATCCACACAAACTAGAGAAGCAACTCAATATGACCTGGAGGAAAGTGAAGACTTAAACTCTGTACTAAATGACACACTCATTGAGAAATCAGTGATATTTGAAAACAACCTACTGAAAGAGATCAATAGAGACTTACGTGAAAATGTGAGATATTTGAAAGATATCATATCACAGCTAGAAGAAGACAAAATATATCTTCAGAAAAAATTGGACGAGAACGACACGATAAGAAGAGACGAAGGTGAACTCTTTAATGAATTAGCAAAAACAATCAACGCTAACACTAATAAAAACTTGACTGCTATATCTACTGAGATCGCTGAACTCAAACAAAAAATGTGTGGTACTCTAGGAAATAAAAAGGTGACTAATATTATGCAGACTGAAACCAATGCCACCAACAAAAACAACACACAAGATAGTGCAGGAAAAGAATGCGACAAACAGGCAAAAGGGAAATCCCAGGACATGATCCAACGGGCGCATCAATCGAATCAATCGAATCATGTTCTAGACTCTCACCAGAGTAAAATAATTATGACAGATGTTATAGACCTGAATGAAAACAAGGAAGGTTCCGAGGAATCTCACCAACTTTGTAAAAACAACACCAGGACTTTCCAGAGCATACATCCTCAGGAACCTAATGTGAATCAGGATCTGGAATCCCACCAGAAGAAAACCATGACGAATGTTTTGAGTCTCAACGAAAATAAAGAAAACCTGGATAATGGTTTCACAGAAGTACGGAGAAGAAAAAGGAAACTCAATATAGGCTGCGGAGAGGGTGACAATGTGTTTTATGGAAGGAAAAAGAAACAGAGAAAATTTGGCTATTCATAACCAGGGTACCAGACGAGGTCAATGAAAACAGTATCAAGCAATTCATCGGAACTCGTACGAAAACAGAAGAATATTTATTCGAGACAGATATTGATGTTAAAAAGCTTCAAACACACAATACAAAACCAAATAATCAATCCTTCATAGTAGGGGTTGGACCACACCTACATGATGAAGTCTATAAGGCAGATTTCTGGCCCAGAAAAATCGCGTTCGAAAGATTCGATTTCCGAAAAGGAAAGCAATTTTTAAATTCAAACTCAGCTGCTGACCAGCAAACCCAACCTACCTCTTTTTTAGGCGATTTTCATCACTAAATTGTGATGAAAACGAGAAGAGTGAAAGCAGAGATCCAGAAAATGATGTGCTCAGTGTATTCAACCTCAATGTGCAATGTCTAAAAAACAAAACAAATGAACTTGACGCGTTCTTCAGGAGCAACTGCGAAGATGAAACCTATGATGTGTTGTGTCTGAATGAACACTGGTGTAATGACGATGAGATCAAAAACACACACCTGGATGGTTATACTCTCGCATCCTATTATTGCAGATCTGATTGGATACATGGAGGATCGGTAATATTCGTAAGAAATAATCTTGATTTCTCAATGTTATCAAATATCAATGTTCTATCGAAAAAAAGAGACTGTGAGCTCTCTGCCGTTGAGATTGATCAGTTCAATGTTACGGTAATTTCCATACATAGAGCACCCTCCGGGGACTTTGAAATATTTTGTAACCAAATGGAAAAAGTATTGTCAGCCACGAGCAAACGTTCCAGAATTATTATAACAGGCGACTTCAATGTTCATTTCAATCATGATCATGATAGTAGGAAATAAATATTATGTGACTTACTTGCCTCATATAATTTTAGGCAAACTATATTTCAAAATACCAGAAAAAACAACTGTCTAGATAATATTTTCATAAACTTCTCTCATGATGACTACTCCTCTCGCACATTCGATCCACTACTATCTGACCACTCTTGTCAAACCATTCATATCCCAATCATCAAGCCAGTCACAACCAAACAGCACACAACATGCAGACCAATAACCACTGCTAGTAAAAATATTTTTTATAATTTAGTAGGGAGTTGCTCTTGGGATTTCATTGATAACAAAGCTTTGGATCTGAATCACAAGTTTGAATTATTCATACAAACTCTGATTGAAGTATATGAAACATCCTTTCCTGAAAAAAAAATCACTTGTGCATCTAATAAAATACCAAGCAATAAATGGTTCAATGATGAATTACGTAGCATGAGAGAAAGGTTAAATTTTCTGGTTGAAATATGCAAAAAAAATAACACACTAGACAATCGTAAAATAAAAAAGGATTATCGTCTACCTTACAGAAAAGCTATTAAAGAAGCAAAGATGAGGGTGAATGATCATCTCATAAATACTTCAACTAACCCCTCAAAAACAGTCTGGGACTTGATCAACGCGAATAAAACACAAATAAAACCTGAAAGATGCCAACTTACTAGTGATCACTTCAATGAGTACTATGTGAAAGTGGCAGATGATATTGTTAATGAACTCCCAACAAATAATGAGGATCCCTTGCAGTATGTTAAGAATCTCAATCTTCAACAACAAACGAATTTTCACTTCACTGAAGTTAGTTTCAATCAAGTGAGGGACATAATTCATTCACTCAAAAATAGCAGGAGTCGAGATGTTTATGGTTTGATTGTACCTCTGATAAAATTAATCAAAAATATCATAATAATACCTCGCACAAAATTAAAAAATGAAGCTATCAGGCTCAACGACTTCCCAGAGTTATTGAAAGTTGCAACTGTTATTCCAATTCTCAAGAAGGGAGACGTTAACGAAGCTTCCAACTACAGACCCATATCTCTCCTTCCGATCTTATCGAAAATTTACGAAAAGATATTAAAAATACAACTAGTATCATATCTTGAAACAAATAATATTCTAAATCAAAACCAATATGGATTCAGAGAGAACTTTGGAACCACTGACGCGATTCTCAACCTCATTGATGTGATTTCAGAGTCTTTCTCTCGAACATACTCAGCTTCTGTCTTTTGTGACCTTAGTAAAGCCTTCGACTGTGTATCTCACAAAATATTTGTTGAAAAGTTGCCTAGTTATGGTTTCGGCATTAACAGCATAATGCTTTCAGAAAATTACCTCAAGAATCGTAAACAATATGTCTCATTTAATGAAAATATATCACAACAATAAGTAATCGAGAATGGAGTACCACAAGGCTCTATTTTAGGGCCTGTGCTATTCCTCATATATATAAACGACTTTCCAATGGCGATGCATAACTTGAGATGTACTCTCTACGCGGATGATACCACTATCTCTACAAGTGGAGCCGAACTAGACAATCTTCTGATACAATGTGGAGATATACAGTCGAAGGCTGCCGCATGGTTTGCAACAAACAAACTAGCTCTGAATCAGACGAAGACAGTAACGATGATATCATCAACGAAAGATCTGACCCACCAATCTGATAACCCGAATTTTGTGAAGTTCCTGGGAATATACATAGATTCAAAACAACTATGGGATGTCCAGGGGAATAACCTAGCAACATCATTAACCAGAACTATATATGCTCTGAGACAACTTACATTCAAAACGTCCAAACATATCCTACTAACAGCATATTTTGCGCTTTTCCACTAGAGAATGATATACGGACATGCGACAATTTGGCATAGAATCTACCAGCTCCAAAAAAGAGCTGTTAGAATCGTGGGAGGAGTGGGCTATCGTGAAGATGTTAAGAATATATTCATACAGCAAAAAATACTCACTTTACCTTGTGTCTATATTTTGGAATGTTTAACATTTGTAAAAATTAACCCTGATAGATTTACGTTGCATAAAAAAAATCATGATTACAATACTAGATATAGAAATCACATTTATCCAAATTTATTACGCCTGAACAGATCAAAGACTGGAACCTCTTACTATGGTTTGTTGACCTACAATAACTTGAACGAAGATATTAAAGACTTGAGTATGCCTCGTTTCAGATCTGTAATAAAATCGTTTCTGCTGAAGAATGCTTTTCAAAATATTCAAGATATTATTGATTCCATTAGGAATTTGAAAATCTGATACTGGTTCTGTATAGTGTACTATTTTTTGTTATATTTTTTTATCTTTTTACAATATTTTGTGCAAAATGTTTTTTTTGACGATGTAAGATTTCTTGTAAATTTTTAAACAGAATATATACTACTACTACTACTACTACTACTTCTTGTTCTCTCTGTTGTATGCGTTATACCCGTTTTGATGTCATCTCATATGATCTTTGCGAACTGATATCCTCCAGAGGTATCCATGTGAGATGATAGAATACAGAGATTAATTATTTGTTTCAGATGAAGTTATTGAGAACACAAGATTGATGATGTCATCAGAGTAGAGATGTTTCATTCCAAGATATTTTGGCTTCTTCGAAATCTATGTGAGATTGCATATGCATCACGAAGATTGAATATCAATGTTGGAATTGAAGTTAAAATTGAAGGTTGAACTAGAAGGTTGAATTCGGAGGTTGAACTAGGAGGTTGAACTGGAAGTTTGAACTTCAAGGTTGAACTTGAAGGTTGATCTCGGAGTTTGAACTTGAAGGTTGAACTTGAAGGTTGAACTTGAAGTTTGAACTTGAGGGTTGAACTTGAAGGTTGAACTTGAAGGTTCAATTTGAAGTGAAAACTTGAAGGTTGAACTTGAAGGTTGAAATTGGAGTTTGAGCTTGAAGGTTCAACTTGGAGTTCGAGGTTGAGTGTTCAACTCGAAGGTTTCACTTGAAGTTCGAACTTGGAAGTTGAACTCGAAGGTTGAACTTGAAGTTTGAACTTGGAGTTGAACTTGAAGGTTGAACTTGAAGGTTGTACTTGGGGGTTTGACTTGGAGGTTGAATTTCGAAGGTTCAACTTGAAGTTTGAGCTTGAAGGTTGAACTTGAAGTTTGAACTTGAAGGTTGAACTTGAAGGTTCTACTCAAAGTTTGAACTTGAGAGAAGATCTTGAAGATTGAACTTGAATTTTGAACTTGAAGTTGGACTTGAAGGTTGAACTCGAAGGTTGAACTTGAAGGTTGAACTTGAAGGTTGAACTTGAAGGTTGAACTTGAAGGTTCAACTCGAAGGTTCAACTTGAAGGTTCAACTTGAAGGTTCCACTCGTAGGTTGAACTTGAATGTTGAACTTGAAGTTTGAACTCGCAGATAAACATGAAGGTTGAACTTGAAGGTTGAGCTTGGAGGTTGTACTTGGGGGTTCAAGTTGAAGGTTGTACTCGAAGGTTCAACTCGAAAGTTGAACTCGAAGTTCGAACGTGAATTTTGAACTTAAAGGATCGATTTGAAGTTTGAACTCGAAGGTTGAACTTGAAGGTTGAACTCGAAGATTGAATATCAATGTTGAAATTGAAGTTAAACTTGAAGGTTGAACTAGAAGGTTGAATTGGGAAGTTGAACTTGGAGGTTGAACTGGAAGTTTGAACTTCAAGGTTGAACTTGAAGGTTGATCTCGGAGTTTGAACTTGAAGGTTGAACTTGAAGGTTGAACTTGAAGTTTGAACTTGAGGGTTGAACTTGAAGGTTGAACTTGAAGGTTCAATTTGAAGTGAAAACTTGAAGGTTGAACTTGAAGGTTGAAATTGGAGTTTGAGCTTGAAGGTCAAACTTGGAGCTTGAGCCTGAAGGTTCTACTTGAAGTTAAACTTGAAGGTTGAACTAGAAGGTTGAATTGGGAGGTTGAACTTGGAGGTTGAACTGGAAGTTTGAACTTCAAGGTTGAACTTGAAGGTTGATCTCGGAGTTTGAACTTGAAGGTTGAACTTGAAGCTTGAACTTGAAGTTTGAACTTGAGGGTTGAACTTGAAGGTTGAATTTGAAGGTTCAATTTGAAGTGAAAACTTGAAGGTTAAACTTGAAGGTTGATCTCGGAGTTTGAACTTGAAGGTTGAACTCGAAGGTTGAACTTGAAGTTTGAATTTGAGGGTTGAACTTGAAGGTTGAACTTGAAGGTTCAATTTGAAGTGAAAACTTGAAGGTTGAACTTGAAGGTTGAAATTGGAGTTTGAGCTTGAAGGTCAAACTTGGTGCTTGAGCCTGAAGGTTCTACTTGAAGTTCGAACTTGGAGGTTGAACTCGGAGATTAAACTTAAAGGTCGAACTTGAAGGTTGAACTCGTAATTTGAACTTGGAGTTGAACTTGAAGGTTGAACTAAAAGGTTGTACTTGGGGGTTTGACTTGAAGGTTGAACTTGATGGTTTAACTTGCAGTTTGAGCTTGAAGGTTGAACTTGGAGTTTGAACTTGAAGGTTGAACTTGAAGGTTGTACTTGAAGGTTGAACTCGAAGGTTGAATTTGAAGGTAGAACTTGAAGGTTGAACTTGAAGGTTGTACTTGAAGGTATCTTTACTTGCCTATTGTTCTTGTTATAAGTCCTATCAAGTCGTACATTAGGCGAATGGAAAAACATTGACTTCATCGTCGTGCACACTATATCTCCCTAACTTATCATCTCACATGGACACTATTGAGGAAGGCAAGTTTGCAATAATCATATAAAGTTACTCTCAGCACGCATAACGCACACAGCTCGTAGAACAAGAAATTTCGACTCCGACTATGTTTACACGGCAACTCTGCAATCTAGCATCTGACATGCCTTGGGCAAATAAAGATACATCGACTTCATCAGTCTGCACACTATATCTCTCTATCCATTGATTTCAGATGGACACTTTTGGAGCAGACAAATTCGCGATGACTATATAGGACGACATCGGAGCGGGTATAGCGCACACAACTTGCGGAACGAGAAACTTCGACTTCGACAATGTTTACACTGTGAGTCTGCAGTCTATCATATGACATGTATTGAATCGAAGCAGAAACGATCGCAGTGACCATATAGGGAGATTCTGAAGAGGATGAAGCGAGTACAACAGGGGAATGGGGATACATCGACTTCATCGTTGTGCACACTATATCTCTCTATCCTAACATCTCTCATGGATACTAGTAGAGCAGACAGGTTCGCAGAGACCATATAGGATGTTTTCGATTCTGATATAACGTACACAACTCGCAGAACAAGAAACTTCTACTTCGACTATGATATCACTGTGACTCTCCAGTCTAGCATATGACGAGCATAAAGTTGAAGCAGATTCGATTGCAGTGACCGTATAAGACGACTCTGTAGGATGTATAACGGGAACAATAGGCAAATGAGGAAACATCGACATCATCATTGTGCACACCATATCCCTCTATCCTATCAACTCACATGGATACTATCGAAGCAGAAAACTCCGCAATGACCATATATGACGACTTTCAAGCAGGTATACCGCACACAACTTGCAGAACAAGAAACTCCGATTTTGACAATTTTTACACTTTAACTCTGCAGTCTAGCATCTGACATGTATGAAATCGAAGCAGAAACAATCGCAGAGACCATATAAGACTGGTATATAACGAGAACAACAGTCTAATGAGGATACATCGACTTCATCATTGTGCACACTATTTCTCTTTATCCTATTATATAACATGGACACTATTGAAGCAGACAAGTTCGCAATGACCATATGAGACGACTTACATGCAGTTTCAACGCACACAGCTTGCAGAACAAATGAGGAAACATCGACATCATCGTTGTGCACACCATATCCCTCTATCCTATCAACTCACATGGAAAATATCGGAGCAGAAAACTCCGCAATAACCATATATGACGACTCCCAAGCAGGTATATCGCACACAACTTGCAGAACAAGAAACTCTGACTTTGACAATTTTTACACTGTAACTCTGCAGTCTAGCATCTGACATGTATGAAATCGAAGCAGAAACGATCGCAGAGACCATATAAGACTGGTATAGGACGAGAACAACAGTCAAATGAGGATACATCGACTTCATCATTGTGCACACTATATCTCTTTATCCTATTATATAACATGGACACTATTGAAGCAGACAAGTTTGCAATGACCATATGAGACGACTTACATGCAGGTTCAACGCACACAGCTTGCAGAACTATTAATTTCGACTTCGAATATGTTTACACTGTCACTCTGCAGTCTAGCATCTGACATGTATACAGTTGAAGCAGATACGATTGCAGTGACCATAAGAGACGACTTTGAAGGGTTCAATGCGAGTACAACAGGCGAATGGAATCACATTGACTTCATCGTCGTGCACACTATATCTCCCTATTCTATCGTCTCACATGGACACTATTGAAGCAGGCAAGTTAGGAATAATCACATGAAACGACCCTCAAGCGGGCATAACGTGAACAGCTCGCAGAACCAGACACTTTGAGTCCGACTATGTTCACACTGTAACTCTAACTGCAATCTAGCATCTGACATGACAGCAGGTACGATCGCCATGACAATATGAGAGGACCTAGAGGGGAATATAACGAGTACCTTAGGCAAATGAAGATACATCGCCTTCATCAGTGTGCACACAATATCTATCCTATAATCTCACATGGACACTATTGAAGCCGACAAGTTCGCAATGACCATATAAGACGACTCTCAAGCGGATATTTCGCACACAACTTGCAGAACGAGAAACTTCTACTACCACTATGTTTAGACTGTTACTCTGCAGTCTAGTTACCGACATGTATACAATTGAAGCGAGAACACTCGCAGTGCCTATATTAGACGATTCTGAAGAGGATATTGCGAGTACAACAGGCAATAGGGGATACATCGACTTCTTCGTTGTGCGATCCAACCATCTCACATGAATACTAGTGAAGCAGACAGGTTCGCAACGACCATATAAGACGTTTTCGAGGCTGGATAACTCTGGAGCATATCAGTTCGCGACGATCATATGAGAACACATCAAAACGGGTATAACGCACACAACAAGAAGAACAAGAAACTTCGAATTCGATCATACTGACACTGGGGCTCTGAATTCTAGTAACTAACATGCCTGCAGTTGATGCAGATACGGTCTCACTGATTTTATAAGACGACTTTGGAGAACATATAACGAGAACAATCGGCAAATGATGATACTTCGACAACATCAGTCTGCACACTGCATCTCTGTATTCTATCATCTTACATGGATACCTCTGGAACATATCAGTTTGCAACGATCCCATGAGATGACTTCGAAGCAGGTATATCGCACACATTAGGCAGAACAAGAAACTTAGACTTCGACTATGTTTACACTGTAACTTTGCATTCTAGCATCTGACGATCGCACTGACCATATAAGACGACTTTGAAGGACTTATAACGAGAACAATAGGCAAGTGGGGATACTTCGACATCAGTCCGCAATCTGTAGCTCTATATTTTATCATCTTCAATGATTGCCTCAGGAGCATATCAGTTCGCAACGATCATATGAGATGACATCAAAACGGCTATATCGAATACAACAGGAAGAACAAGAAACTTCGACTACGACTATGATAGTAAACAGAGGTACAGTGTGCAGACTGATGTTGTCGAAGTATCTTCACTCGCCTATTGTCCTCGTTTTATGTCCTTCAAAGTCGTCTCATATGGTCAGTGCGATCGTATCTGCTATAACTGTAGGCATGTCAGCATGCACAGATACAGTGTGCAGACTGATGTTGTTGAACTATGGCTATGAACTACGGCTTCGATGTCGTCTTATGTGATCGTTGCGAACATATAATGCTCCAGAGGTATCTATGTGAGATGATAGAATACAGAGATACAGTGTGCAGACTGATGTTGTCAAAGTATCTTCACTTGCCTATTGTTCTCGTTATATGTCCTTCGAAGTTTTGGCGAACACGCCGGTTTACCGACTCTTGATTGTTGGAATAGAAGTTTTTAGTGGATATGAAAAAGTATAGTACTCCACTCGCATATAATGAGCTGTCATATAAACTTCTTGAATGGGCATTTGGGATGCTAGAATGCAAAGTTACAAAGTAAACATAGTCGAGTCGAAGTTTCTTGTTCTGCCTGTTGTGTGCGTTATACCCGCTTCGATGTCGTCTCATATGATCGTTGCGAATTTATATGCTCCAGAGGTATTTATGTGAGATGATTGAATACAGAGATACAGTGTGCGGACTGAAGTTTTCGAAGTATCTTCACTTGCTTTTCGTTCTCATTATGAGTCCTTCAAAGTCGTCTTATATGGTCAGTGCGATCGTATTTGCTATAACTGTAGGCATGTCAGATGCGAGAATGCGGAGTTACAGTGTAAACATAGTCGGAGTCGAAGTTTCTTGTTCTGCTTGTTGTGTGCGTTATACCCGCTTCGATGTCGTCTTATATGATCGTTGCGAACATGTATGCTTCAGGGGTATCTATGTGAGATGAAGGAATACAGAGATGCTAGAATGCGAAGTTACGGTGTAAACATAGTCGAAGCCGAAGTTTCTTGTTCTTCCTATTGTAAGCGTTATCTTGATTCAGGATACACTAGACTACCTATAAGATGTATAACCGACTCATAATCCAGATTGATAAATTCGAAGTTTTGGCGAACACGCCGGTTTACCGACTCTTGATTGTTGGAATCGAAGTTCTTAGTAGATATGAAGAAGTATAGTATTTCACTCGCATATAATGAGCTGTCATATGGGCATTTGAGATGCTAGAATGCAATGTTACAAAGTGAACATATTCGAAGTCGAAGTTTCTCGTTCTGCCTGTTGTGTGCGTTATACCCGCTTCGATGTCGTCTCATATGATCGTCGCGAATTTATATGCTCCAGAGGTATTTATGTGAGATGATTGAATACAGAGATACAGTGTGCGGACTGAAGTTTTCGAAGTATCTTGCTTTTCGTTCTCATTATGAGTCCTTCAAAGTCGTCTTATATGGTCAGTGCGATCGTATTTGCTATAACTGTAGGCATGTCAGATGCTAGAATGCAAAGGTACAGTAAAAACATAGTCGAAGTCGAAGTTTCTTGTTCTGCCTGTTGTGTGCGTTTTATCCGCTTCGATGTCGTCTTATATAATAGCCGCGAACTCATATGGTCCAGAGGTATCCATGTGAGATGATAGAATACAGAGATACGGTGTGCAAACTGATGTTGTCGAAGTATCTCACTTGCCTATTGTTCTCGTCATATGTCCTTCGAAGTCGTCCTATATGGTAAGTGCGATCGAATCTGCTATAATTGTAGGCATGTCAGATGCTAGAATGCAAAGTTACATTATATACATAGTCGAAGTCGAAGTTTCATGTTCTGCCTGTTGTGTGCGTTATACCCGTTCTGATGTCGTCTCATATGATCGATGCGAACTGATATGCTCCACAGGAATTCATGTGGGATAATAGGATACAGAGATACAGTGTGCAGACTGATGTTGTCGAAGTATCTACACTTACCTATTGTACTCGTTATATGTCTTATATGGTCAGTGCGATCGTCAGATGCTAGAATGCTGTGTTACAGAGTGAACATAGTCGAAGTCAAAGTTCCTTGTTCTGCCTGTTGTGTGCGTTATACCCGATACGATGTCAACTCATATGATCGTTGCGAACTACCATGCTCCAGAGGAATCCATGTGAGATTATAGAATACAGAGATACAGTTCAAAGACTGATGTTGTCAAAGTGAATTCACTTGCCGATTGTTCTCGTTATATGTTTTTCGGAGTCGTCTTATATGGTCAGTGCGATCGTATCTGCTATGGCTGTAGACATGTCAGATGCTACAATGAAGAGTTACAGTGTAATCATAGTCAGAGTCGAAGTTTCTTGTTCTGCCTGTTGTGTGCGTTACACCAGCTTCGATGTCGTCTTATGTGATCGTTGCGAACAAATATGCTCCAGAGGTATCTATGTGAGATGATAGAATACAGAGATACGGTATGCGGACTGATGTTGTCGAAGTATCTTCACTTGCCTATTCTTCTCGTTGTATGTCCTTCGAAGTCGTCCTATATGGTCAGTGCGATCGTATCTGTAATTACTGTAGGCATGTCAGATGCTAGAATGCGAAGTTACAGTGTAAACATAGTCGAAGTCGAAGTTTCTTGCCCTCCCTGTTGTAAGCGTTATTTTGATTCAGGAAACACTAGACAATGTCTCCCTATAAGATGTATATCCGACTTATTATCGAAATTGATAAATTCGAAGTTTTGGCGAACACGCCGGTTTACCGACTCTTGATTGTTGGAATCGAAGTTTTTGGTGGATATGAAAAAGTATGGTACTCCACTCGCATATAATGAGCTGTCATATATACTCCTTGAATGGGCATTTGAGATGCTAGAATGCAAAGTTACGAAGTGAACATAGTCGAAGTCGAAGTTTCTTGTTCTGCCTGTTGTGTGCGTTATACCCGCTTCGATGTCGTCTCATATGATCGTTGCGAACTTATATGCTCCAGAGGTATCTATGTGAGATGATAGAATACAGAGATACAGTGTGCATACTGATGTTGTCAAAGTATCTTCACTTGCCTATTGTTCTCGTTATATGTCCTTCGGAGTCGTCTTATATGGTCAGTGCGATCGTCAGATGCTGGAATGCAAAGTTACAGAGTTATTATAGTCGAAGTCTAAGTTTCTTGTTCTGCCTGTTGTGTGCGTTATACCCGATTCGATGTCAACTCATATGATCGTTGCGAACAACCATGCTCCAAAGGTATCCATGTGAGATGATAGAATACAGAGATACAGTGTGCAGACTGATGTTGTCAAAGTATTTTCACTTGCCAATTGTTCTCGTTATATGTCCTTCGGAGTCGTCTCATATGGTCAATGCGATCGTACCTGATATTGCTGTAGGCATGTCAGATGCAAGAATGTGGAGTTACAGTGTGAACATATTCGAAGTCAAAGTTTCTTGTTCTGCCTATTGTGTGAGTTATAACCGCTTCGATGTCGTCCTATATGATCGTTGCGAACTAATTCGCTTCGAAATTATCCATGTGAGATGATAGAATACAGAGATACAGTGTGCAGACTGATGTTGTCAAAGTATCCTCACCTGCCTATTCATCTCGTTATATGTCCTTCACAGTCTTCCTATATGGTCAGAGCGATCGTATCTGTTCCATCTGCAGGCATGTCAGATGCTAGAATCCAGAGCCACAGTGTAAACATAGTCGAAGTCGGAGTTTCTTGTTCTCTCTGTTGTATTCGTCATAACCGTTTTGATGTTGTCTCATATGATCTCTGCGAACTGATATGCCCCAGAGGTATCCATGCGAGATGATAAAATACAGAGATACAGTGAGCATACTGATGTTGTCAAAGTATCTTCACTTGCCTATTGTTCTCGTTATTTGTCCTTCGGAGTCGTCTAATATGGTCAGTGCGATCGTCAGATGCTGGAATGCAAAGTTACAGAGTTAACATAGTCGAAGTCTAAGTTTCTTGTTCTGCCTGTTGTGTGCGTTATACCCGATTCGATGTCAACTCATATGATCGTTGCGAACTACCATGCTCCAAAGGTATCCATGTGAGATGATAAGAATACAGAGATACAGTGTGCAGACTAATGTTGTCAAAGTATTTTCACTTGCCAATTGTTCTCGTTATATGTCCTTCGGAGTCATCTCATATGGTCAGTGCGATCGTACCTGCTATTGCTGTAGGCATGTCAGATGCAAGAATGCGGAGCTACAGTGTGAACATATTCGAAGTCAAAGTTTCTTGTTCTGCCTATTGTGTGAGTTATAACCGCTTCGGTGTCGTCCTATATAATCGTTGCGAACTAATTCGCTTTGAAAGTATCCATGTGAGATGATAGAATACAGAGATACAGTGTGCAGACTGATAATGTCAAAGTATCCTCAGCTGCCTATTCATCTCGTTATATGTCCTTCACAGTCTCCCTATATGGTCAGAGCGATCGTATCTGTTCCATCTGTAGGCATGTCAGATGCTAGAATCCAGAGCCACAGTGTAAACATAGTTTCTTGTTCTCTCTGTTGTATTCGTTATAACCGTTTAGATGTTGTCTCATATGATCTTTGCTCCAGAGGTATCCATGTGAGATGATAAAATACAGAGATACAATGTGCAGACTGATGTCGAGGTATCTTAACTTGCGTTCTGTTCTCGTTGTGAGTCCTTCAAAGTCGTCATATTTGGCAGTGCGATCGTCAGATGCTAGAATGCAAAGTTACAGAGTAAACATACCCGCTTCGATGTCGTTTCATATGATGTCGTCTCATATGATCGTTGAGAACATATATGCTTCAGAGGAATTTATGTGAGATGAAAGATTACAGAGATACAGTGTGCAGACTGATGTTTTCGAAGTGTCTCACTTGCCTATTGTTCTCGTTATATGTCCTTCGAAGTCGTCTTATATGGTCAGTGCGATCTTATCTGCTATAGCTGTAGGCATGTCAGATGCTAGAATGCAGAGGTACAGTGTAAACATAGTCGAAGTCGAAGTTTCTTGTTCTGCCTGTTGTGTGCGTCATCCCTGCTCCGATGTCGTCTTATAGGATCGAAGCGAAATGATATGCTCCAAAGCTGTGGGATGATAGGATACAGAGATACAGTGTGCAGACGGATGTTGTCGATGTATCTTCACTTGCCTAATGTTCTCGTTATATGTCCTTTGTAGTCGTCTTATATGGTCAGTGCAATCGTATCTGCTATAGCTGTAGTTATGTCAGATGCTAGAATGCAGTGTACAGTGTAAACATAGTCGGAGTCGAAGTTTCTTGTTCTGCCTGTTGTATGCGTTATACCCGCTTCGATGTCGTCTCATATGATCTTTGTGAACTGTTATGCTTCAAAGGTATCCATGTGAGATGATAGAATACAGATAAACAGTGTGCAGACTGAAATTTTCGTAGTTTCTTCACTTGCCTATTGTTCTCGTTATAGGTCCATCAAAGTCCTCCAAAGTCTTCTTTGGTCAGTCGTCTATGGTCAGTGCGATCGTATCTGCTATAACTGTGGGCATGTCAGATGCTAGAATGCAAAGGTACAGTGTGAACATAGTCGAAGTCGAAGTTTCTTGTTCTGCCTGTTGTGTACGTTATCCGCGCTTCGATGTCGTCTTATAAGTTAGATGCGAACTGATATGTTTCAAAGGTATCCATGTGAGATGATAGAATACAGAGATACAGTTTGCAGACTGATGTTTTCGAAGTGAGTGACAAGTGTATGTTTTTCGCCCGAAATTCGATAGAAATCAAGACGATCAAAGTAGTTAAAACTAAGAGAGCACGACTATCAGCATAGGGAAATACATGCTTTAATCTTAACTAGAACGCGGCCTGTGTTCTAGCGGGGAAGCGGGGTAGCGGGAGCGCGAGCTTATCGAAACTGCAACAAATAACACTTCAATGACAATAACAAGATGGCGGCGGCATCATCATCATCATGATGAATTTTTAAATGAATAAATTAAAAAAAGCTGTCACCGCTGGGGGGGAATTGAACCAGGGACCTTTGCATTATGAGGCAGCGTATATACGCACTGTGGTATTCCGACCTCCGTGATTTTTCAATTATTTTAATGCTATTCAAACGGGTTATCCATCGCTGGCGCGCGCTTATCTTTGCAACGGATCCATCGAGGTAGAGTGAAGCGAGAGATGCATTACAGAGATAAGAAACTTCGAGTTGAAAATAATATCCATCGCTGACGCTCGCTTTGCAACAGATCTATCGAGGTAGAGTAAGGCTCGAGTGCTCGGCGCTGCAACGTTGTCGGACGTATGTGTTTGGATGTTAATATTGTTACATTATTGGTGTGTGGCAACGCTGTCTCGATTCATGGCGTTCGAAGATCCAGCAAAGCGAGAGATCCCGTAGAATGATGAGCGCGCTCGTATTGGAAACGAATACTTGGATTATTTATTTATTTTAAAGTGGGTGACGTCACACCGTTACCTTCATGGCGTTCGAAGTTCCAGCAAAGCGAGAGATCCCTTAGAATGATAAGCGCGCGCTCGTATACCCATTCCTCAAACTGTGACTTCAATGACAATAACAAGATTGAATTTTCATATACAGGGTGTTTGAGTTGATGAAGATTAAAAAAAAATATATACAGGGCAGCCCATGGGGGTGAAAGAATACGAAAACGAAGATAAATAATCTATTTATTTAAGTAATCCTTTTCTACAAAAATGACATGCCTCTTGAGAAGATGGCGGTCCATCCCAGTGTGTGGTCCAATCGGGACGATTATAATGAACGAAGCATGGCAGTTTGATTTGTAGGTTAAAGTTGCTGCGATATTCTTGAGGAAGTTTGTGCCACACCCTTAATAGCCCATAAGGATCTGCATATTCAATGAGACATTCTACTGGAATGTACTGCAATTCTTGTTCAGTGAATTTCGTCAAAGTCAAAGCGGGAGATTTCATAAACTCCAATAGCACAGCTATTTCAGACTTCATGATTTTTCGAGCAGAGCTAAAATATTTCAGATGCTACTAGTTTCGCGTCAAGTTGTAGACTGATGAAATAAATAAAAAACGAGTCACATATTTCACAGGTTTTTATTCAAATCAGCCATCAAATCATTTTTACAGTAATATAGATATTCTCTGAGAGCGTTACTAGACATGCTATTGCAAACATCGCAAAACCCTAATATAAGCTCTTGTGCACTCAAAACAGTCAGTTTATTTTTTATCCATTCAACTATTACATTCATGATATTCTGATAAAACATAAAAAAGTCCAAGTCATTGATTAAATTAACTCGATGTGAAACAATGCACATTTCAGCACTCAAAATGTCTGCAACATCCTCTTCCACCAATTCGAATGAAATGTGGTATTTGGTTAGTGACAACATTCTGACACCATCGCAAACGAATTTGGTTATGGTGATATAGTCTCCGCAGGTGGTAACGGCAGGATCATATTCATCAATGAAACAGGGCAGGGGTGCTTCAAAAAAGTCTTGTTGTACCTTATACAGCGAATCGATGAAGGTGGCCCATTCATATGTTGAGAACGAAATTTTCGCTGGATGGAAGGGTTTCTTCAGGATGATGCTCGGACTAAACTGTCTAGCTGGACTAAGTCCGCACTGAATCATGTAGGTGGACAACTGGAACGACGAAGTCAGCAGGAGGTACGATTCGGCTTTCGCTGCTTGCTCAATCATGTCCAAATATGTATTGACATCACCATAATAACCCATCATTGATGATGATGATGATCTAGAACTACCATCTTCGGAAAGCACTTCACTAGATGAATAACCAGAGTCTTCACTCATTGTTCTCGAACTGATGTGTTGAAAATTTCAGTCCTCATTATTTATACCATAACTGTTGACTGATCATAACATCCGGCAGATTGGAATAACAGGTTATTTGTTAGTGATCGATGAAAGGCCCTCTCATAGCCATTGAATGCGTGCTTCTTTTCCATATGTTTGCATTATAATTTATTGTTGGAATCAATCCAGCTGTTGTGTGTATCATCGAATCCTAGCCATTTGACAAACACCTTTTTACCCCTCTTTCTTAAAACTTTTTCCACTAGATAGATGTCAGGATTTATAGTTTTTTGCAATTCTTCAGGATAAAAAGCACCTTTGATCGGAGTACCATGCAAATCTTCCAAGAGATATGTAGTAGGTTTCGTGATACGAACTTTCACGATTTTAAATAGTTCAGTAGTCCAATTTGGCGTATAATTCTCTTCGAAAACATGTTCGGCTTTGCTTATTCTCACAATGTCACCAACGTCGAATTTTCTGGTTCCAGCAAATTTGACGTGATTGTACGTGGATTTTAAAATATCTTGTTCGTTGGCTTTGGTGACGTCACTGGGCTTGCATCTCATTGTCGTATGTTTCGTGTTATTATAATTTTTCGTGATTTCAGGCAGGACATCTATCCAACGGTATGAGCCATTCAAACTAAAGTACTTGTATAGTTTTTCCTTCAATGTCCGTATAACACGTTCAGCAATGGCTGCCTTCATTATGGTGTACGTATGATAATGGTTGATGGAGAACTTTTTCATCAGACTTTGAAACTTTCCGTTGTAGAATTCGGTACCTTGATCGGTTTGCAAATTCTTGGGAATTCTGTTGTTGGCATGCGATAGAATATCAGCAAATGCACGAGCGATTTCAACACCAGTTTTTGATTTTAGTGGTCTAGTCCATAGGTACTTGGAAAAACAATCAATCACGATCATTATCAGCTTGTGATCCTCATTTACAGAGGCATAAGGTCGCATTTCGGCTAGATCCATTTGCCATAAGTCATCCAAACCTTTGATGATAATGCGGCGCCTTGGAAATTTTTTCCTAGCAGGTCTATGTAATTCATTGACGAGTTGGATTTTTTCTTTAGAATGTGACATATTGACTTCGTTGGATTAGGAGTTTATATGATGGGTTTCACACAGGAGGCTTCCTTTTCGGTGGTGGTGGTGTTGTCGTAGATTTTGGAGTGATGACAATCTTGGCCAGATCTTTTTTCATTTGATCAATGACATCAGCAAGCTGACGTTCTTTATCACGGCTGTGTTGTTGCTCAGCCTTCAATTCGTGCAAACTCTCCACAGTGTTGTCAATCTTATCGGCAAGTTCTAGAATATTTTTCACATTCAAGTCGATGTCGCTTTCGAGTTTTGGTAGAGAGTTGTTGCGAAGCTGCTCCACATGTATGTTGATCTTGTGCACTATGTCAGACAACTGAACAAAGTTTGTATTGTACGATGTTAGTTTAAGATCATGTACATCCACTCTCTTCCTTCCTTCGATTATTTCGTTGCTGAAGCCAGCAAGGTAATTTCGGATTTTTTCACCGTAATTATCGAAAGCAATCTTGAAATCTAACTTTATTTGCGATATAACTTCATCCACATATTGTTTGTTTGCAACATCAGCGACATCTGTTGGCAGTTTTACGTTACACATCTTCAAATGACCAACATCAATATCACCGGTTGGAGTATGTGAAAATCCAGATCTGACTGTCACCATCTGAGCTGAGCGTGGAAACGAACCACGTCCGAATTTGTCGAGACTCATTATGCTAATGACTAAAGTATTGTACGTTATCGATAATGGTCGGCACTTTGCCTCGCCAATTATTAGCCCCTTCACTCATAGGCATGCCATGAAAGTGTCACGGAACTATCAAGGAAGTGTCATGGAACTGTCACGGAAGTGTCAAGGAAGTGTCACGGAACTGTCACGGAACTGTCACGAAAGTGTCAAGGAAGTGTCACGGAACTGTCACGGAAGTTGTCAAGGAAGTGTCACGGAAGTATCACAGAAATGTCACACATGTTTTATTATGCCTGCCTCTTCTAATTCGTTCAAGATGGCAACAATCTCGTTATCGTTTGATGTGTTTCCGGCTTGCTGTGATGCAATGAGCAACTTCAATCTATCTACCAATTCGTTTGGATCATCCCAATACATGTATTCGATAGGTGCTGTGTTGTATGTCAACTTCAAACCACGACCACTGGAATTGGATCTGAACATTGGACGAATAATTTCTACGTATTTGAGTCTAGAGGAAGACTTCATACGTCCTGCAGAATTCAGATGAGCTTTGGTGAGCAAGAGTATTTGCTTGTATGGGTTCGTATCATCTTTGGCGAAGGATGGATCATTATAGAAGAGTAATTGATAGAGGCCTGGGGTGCCACGGAACCGAAAGCCATCAAGAAGTATATCTCCAGTTCTTCGATGGAAATTCGTTTCTTTTCCGTTGAGAGACCATTTCGATGTTACTGGATCATATTTGGGACCATAAACCGTATCGATATTTTCATCATTTGTCCAGTATTCAGTCAGATATTTTTGAGCCATCGCAGGATACTGATCAACGTAATCATGTATTGCAGCCGGTGAGATATTTTCACTCTCTACAAAAAGTTCATCATCAGCATCGTCATAACCATCCTCATCATCATCTCCAGTATGCCCAGCATTATCAGCCACATCCATCATAGGTATGAAATTAGTTTGGTTCAAATCCGATTGCTCCCTCTCCACCTCCCCATCCTCTTCCTCCTTCTTCTCCTTCTTCAACCCCAACGACATTGCTCTGCTTCGCTTGATGTTTGAAAGCGTTCCATCGAGTTTTTCTTTTATTACCTTGGACGTGGTGGCAATTTGTTTCAAAGGTGATGTCAGTGGTTGGAATATTTTCTGTAACGCATCATCATCGTCAGACTTGCCCAATTTTGGTGCTAAATATTTTCTTCTGATTGATTTCGATAGTTCGTTGATTTTTTGCTCGCGCAGCGCATCAGCAACATCATCATGCATCTTGGTTGACGTCATCTTGATGAATGGTCCAGAGATTACAGTCTTATGAACTTATCGAAACCATTTCTATATCTGCCAGCATTCATATCGAAAGTTTTTGCAATCACCATCGCACCATATTGGTTGGAATTCCAACACTCTGAGTACAATGCTTTAAATTGATCGAATGACATGTCTGGTGAGACATGCTCGTCGAACACATGCTTCAAATTCATTTCATCCTGTCGAAATAACACCAACAGGTTACTGTTGTCTCGCACCAGCTGCTTCGGTATCTTAGAAAAAGTCTGGCATAGGTATGCTACGTCAATATCCTTGTGTCTACACATTGAAAAATATTCTCGAATTTTCTGCTGCTTGTCGCATGATACATCATCAAAAATGAATATCGAATTATTTTTCGCTTCTGATGGACTGATGACATCATCATTTTCTTTGAAGGGAAAATACCCAACACCTTTCACTGAATCCAACACTTGTTGCAGCAATTGATATTTCGGTTGGTACAACGACTTTGAATACACGTAAACGTTCTTGAATTTCGCGCCATTTGGATTGAACAGCAGGGAAAGCATCGCATTGGTCTTTCCACATCCGCTTGGTCCGCAGAAGATTGCTCTGAACGAATGGGGAAGCAGTTTCCCATGTTTACTATCTACTGGTAGTTTGGTTGACAAAATTTCATCCAAATTCACAATGGGTAACATCCGTTCTTGTTGAATGATCTTCATCATGTGATGATATATTTTTCATTTCATTAGGTATATGCAGAGTTGTCGAACTTCCTACACATCAGTCTTCATGTTGCTCTACCACGGAGAGGGTGTGCTTAATTCTCTGATCGATAAACTTCCCATCGAATTACACATTCCAGGCTACAGATTTTGTGGTCCAGGTACCAAACTCGATAAAAGACTTGCAAGAGGAGACACCGGTATCAATCCGTTGGACGACGCGTGTCGAGTACATGATATCGCCTATTCACAAAATTCCTCAATAGAAGACAGGCACAAAGCTAATTGGATATTGGAAAATAGAGCGTGGGAGAGAGTCAAGTCGAAGAACGCTAAGTTCAAAGAGAAGGCTGCTGCTTGGCTTGTCACCACCGGAATGAAGGTCAAACGAAAACTTGGCATGGGTCTTGTATCACAGCAATCCCTATCCAACATTATCAAATTCATAAAAAATGTACTATCAAAGTCAGATGGTGGTGGTGGTGGTGGTGGTGGTGGTAGTACAACATCAGGAAGTGGTCTGAATAAATCTGCATTGAAAGCACTCCATGCAGCCAGAATGGCAATCAAGAGGGCTGGCGGTAAAAAAAGAATCAGAGTACCAAGAATCATACCTCTTCCACACAGTGGCGGTATACTACCATTGATACCAATCTTTGCCGCCTTGGGGGCCCTAGGATCTCTAGCTGGAGGAGCCGGAGCAGTCGCAAAGACAGTCATTGATGCGAAAAATGCAAAGGAGAAGCTCGAAGAAGATCAAAGGCATAATAGAGCAATGGAGGCTATCGGCAAGCAGGGTTCTGGCCTATTTCTACGCAAAACATCGAGAGGATTCGGACTGTACTTGAAGAAACAATCAAAAAACTCAAAAAACTTCTAGACAAGCTACCCAATAAATCAATGTACGATAAAGATGTGATAAAGTATGCCAAACAGCTGAAAATACCGTATTTTCGAGGTGTTTTTATGCGGGACACTCTACCTTCCACCGGTCCATGGCATCGTGAGTGTGCTGTTTTGAATTTGGATACCGCCAATTATGCGGGCACTCATTGGGTGGCTTACATAAAAAATGATAAAAAAGCTTTACGATCCCATGAGATGACTTCGAAGCAGGTATATCGCACACATTAGGCAGAACAAGAAACTTAGACTTCGACTATGTTTACACTGTAACTTTGCATTCTAGCATCTGATGATCGCACTGACCATATGAGACGACTTTGAAGGACTTATAACGGGAACAATAGGCAAGTGAGGATACTTCGACATCAGTCCGCAATCTGTAGCTCTGTTTTCTATCATCTTCAATGATTGCCTCAGGAGCATATCAGTTCGCAACGATCATATGAGATGACATCAAAACGGCTATATAGAATACAACAGGAAGAACAAGAAACTTCGACTACGACTATGATAGTAAACAGAGGTACAGTGTGCAAACTGATGTTGTCAAAGTATCTCCACTCGCCTATTGTCCTCGTTATATGTCCTTCAAAGTCGTCTCATATGGTCAGTGCGATCGTATCTGCTATAACTGTAGGCATGTCAGCATGCACAGATACAGTGTGCAGACTGATGTTGTTGAACTATGGCTATGAACTACGGCTTCGATGTCGTCTTAAGTGATCGTTGCGAACATATAATGCTCTAGAGGTATCTATGTGAGATGATAGAATACAGAGATACAGTGTGCAGACTGATGTTGTCAAAGTATCTTCACTTGCCTATTGTTCTCGTTGTATGTCCTTCGAAGTTTTGGCGAACACGCCGGTTTACCGACTATTGATTGTTGGAATAGAAGTTTTTGGTGGATATGAAAAAGTATAGTACTCCACTCGCATATAATAAGCTGTCATATAAACTTCTTGAATGGGCATTTGGGATGCTAGAATGCAAAGTTACAAAGTAAACATAGTCGAGTCGAAGTTTCTTGATCTGCCTGTTGTGTGCGTTATACCCTCTTCGATGTCGTCTCATAAGATCGTTGCGAATTCATATGCTCCAGAGGTATTTATGTGAGATGATTGAATACAGAGATACAGTGTGCGGACTGAAGTTTTCGAAGTATCTTCACTTGCTTTTCGTTCTCATTATGAGTCCTTCAAAGTCGTCTTATATGGTCAGTGCGATCGTATTTGCTATAACTGTAGGCATGCCAGATGCGAGAATGCGGAGTTACAGTGTAAACATAGTCGGAGTCGAAGTTTCTTGTTCTGCTTGTTGTGTGCGTTATACCCGCTTCGATGTCGTCTTATATGATCGTTGCGAACATATATGCTTCAGAGGTATCTATGTGAGATGAAAGAATACAGAGATGCTAGAATGCGAAGTTACGGTGTAAACATAGTCGAAGCCGAAGTTTCTTTTTCTCCCTATTGTAAGCGTTATCTTGATTCAGGATACACTAGACTACCTATAAGATGTATAACCGACTTATTATCTAGATTGATAAATTCGAAGTTTTGGCGAACAAGCCGGTTTACCGACTCTTGATTGTTGGAATCGAAGTTCTTAGTAGATATGAAGAAGTATAGTATTCCACTCGCATATAATGAGCTGTCATATATACTCCTTGAATGGGCATTTGAGATGCTAGAATGCAATGTTACAAAGTGAACATATTCGAAGTCGAAGTTTCTCGTTCTGCCTGTTGTGTGCGTTATACCCGCTTCGATGTCGTCTCATATGATCGTTGCGAATTTATATGCTCCAGAGGTATTTATGTGAGATGATCGAATACAGAGATACAGTGTGCGGACTGAAGTTTTCGAAGTATCTTCACTTGCTTTTCGTTCTCATTATGAGTCCTTCAAAGTCGTCTTTATATGGTCAGTGCGATCGTATTTGCTATAACTGTAGGCATGTCAGATGCTAGAATGCAGAGTTACAGTGAAAACATAGTCGTCTTATATAATAGCTGCGAACTCATATGCTCCAGAGGTATCCATTTGAGATGATAGAATACAGAGATACGGTGTGCGGACTGATGTTGTCGAAGTATCTCACTTGCTTATTGTTCTCGTCATATGTCCTTCGAAGTCGTCCTATATGGTAAGTGCGATCGAATCTGCTATAACTGTAGGCATGTCAGATGCTAGAATGCAAAGGTACAGTGTGAACATAGTCGAAGTCGAAGTTTCATGTTCTGCCTGTTGTGTGCGTTATACCCGTTTCGATGTCGTCTCATATGATCGTTGCGAACTGATATGCTCCACAGGAATTCATGTGGGATAAAAAGATACAGAGATACAGTGTGCAGACTGATGTTGTCGAAGTATCTACACTTACCTATTGTACTCGTTATATGTCCTTCGAAGTCATCTAATATGGTCAGTGCGATTGTATCTGCTATAGCTGTTGGCATGTCAGATTCTAGAATTTGAAGTTACAGTGTGAACATATACGAAGTCAAATTTTTTTTTCTGCCTATTGTGTGAGTTATAACCGCTTCGATGTCGTCTTCTATGATCGTTGCGACCTAATATGCTTCGGAGGTATCCATGTGAGATGATAGAATACAGATATACAGTGTGCAGACTGATGTTGTCGAAGTATCCTCACTTGCCGATAAATGTCGTTATATGTCCTTCACAGTCTTTCTTTATGGTCAATGCGATCGTATCTGTTTCAACTATAGGCATGTCAGATGCTAGAATTCAGAGCAACAGTGTGAACATAGTCGATGCGAAGTTTCTTGTTCTCCCTGTTGTATTCGTTATACCCGTTTTGATGTCATACCATATGATTTTTGCGAACTGATTTGCTCCAGAGGTATCCATCTGAGATGATAGAATACAGGAATACAGTGTGCAGACTGATGTTGTCGAAGTATCTCCACCTGCCTATCGTTTTCGTTATGAGTCCTTCAAAGTCGTCTCATAAGGTCAGTGCGATCGTCAGATGCTGGAATGCTGAGTTACAGAGTGAACATAGTCGAAGTCAAAGTTTCTTGTTTTGCCTGTTGTGTGCGTTATACCCGATACGATGTCAACTCATATGATCGTTGCGAACAGCCATGCTCCAGAGGAATCCATGTGAGATGATAGAATACAGAGATACAGTTTGAAGACTGCTGTTGTCAAAGTAAATTCACTTGCCGATTGTTCTCGTTATATGTCCTTCGGAGTCGTCTTATATGGTCAGTGCGATCGTATCTGCTATGGCTGTAGACATGTCAGATGCTACAATGAAGAGTTACAGTGTAAACATAGTCAGAGTCGAAGTTTCTTATTCTGCCTGTTGTGTGCGTTACACCAGCTTCGATGTCGTCTCATGTGATCGTTGCGAACAAATATGCTCCAGAGGTATCTATGTGAGATGATAGAATACAGAGATACGGTATGCGGACGGATGTTGTCGAAGTATCCCAGACAGCACCAGATATTCCATGAATCTCCGAGCCGGACTTGCATCAAGAAAGGAAACTGCTTGGTACAGAGTTCGTTGGGAAGATTCTCTATCGGCTTTCAATAGGATTCGGACTGGAGTTATCTCAAATTTGAAACATAAGGATCCAGCTGCTTCTTTCCTTCTCCTTCTCCTTCTCCTTCTCCTTCTCCTTCTCCTTCTCCTTCTCCTTCTCCTTCTCCTTCTCCTTCTCCTTCTCCTTCTCCTTCTCCTTCTCCTTCTCCTTCTCCTTCTCCTTCTCCTTCTCCTTCTCCTTCTCCTTCTCCTTCTCCTTCTCCTTCTCCTTCTCCTTCTCCTTCTCCTTCTCCTTCTCCTTCTCCTTCTCCTTCTCCTTCTCCTTCTCCTTCTCCTTCTCCTTCTCCTTCTCCTTCTCCTTCTCCTTCTCCTTCTCCTTCTCCTTCTCCTTCTCCTTCTCCTTCTCCTTCTCCTTCTCCTTCTCCTTCTCCTTCTCCTTCTCCTTCTCCTTCTCCTTCTCCTTCTCCTTCTCCTTCTCCTTCTCCTTCTCCTTCTCCTTCTCCTTCTCCTTCTCCTTCTCCTTCTCCTTCTCCTTCTCCTTCTCCTTCTCCTTCTCCTTCTCCTTCTCCTTCTCCTTCTCCTTCTCCTTCTCCTTCTCCTTCTCCTTCTCCTTCTCCTTCTCCTTCTCCTTCTCCTTCTCCTTCTCCTTCTCCTTCTCCTTCTCCTTCTCCTTCTCCTTCTCCTTCTCCTTCTCCTTCTCCTTCTCCTTCTCCTTCTCCTTCTCCTTCTCCTTCTCCTTCTCCTTCTCCTTCTCCTTCTCCTTCTCCTTCTCCTTCTCCTTCTCCTTCTCCTTCTCCTTCTCCTTCTCCTTCTCCTTCTCCTTCTCCTTCTCCTTCTCCTTCTCCTTCTCCTTCTCCTTCTCCTTCTCCTTCTCCTTCTCCTTCTCCTTCTCCTTCTCCTTCTCCTTCTCCTTCTCCTTCTCCTTCTCCTTCTCCTTCTCCTTCTCCTTCTCCTTCTCCTTCTCCTTCTCCTTCTCCTTCTCCTTCTCCTTCTCCTTCTCCTTCTCCTTCTCCTTCTCCTTCTCCTTCTCCTTCTCCTTCTCCTTCTCCTTCTCCTTCTCCTTCTCCTTCTCCTTCTCCTTCTCCTTCTCCTTCTCCTTCTCCTTCTCCTTCTCCTTCTCCTTCTCCTTCTCCTTCTCCTTCTCCTTCTCCTTCTCCTTCTCCTTCTCCTTCTCCTTCTCCTTCTCCTTCTCCTTCTCCTTCTCCTTCTCCTTCTCCTTCTCCTTCTCCTTCTCCTTCTCCTTCTCCTTCTCCTTCTCCTTCTCCTTCTCCTTCTCCTTCTCCTTCTCCTTCTCCTTCTCCTTCTCCTTCTCCTTCTCCTTCTCCTTCTCCTTCTCCTTCTCCTTCTCCTTCTCCTTCTCCTTCTCCTTCTCCTTCTCCTTCTCCTTCTCCTTCTCCTTCTCCTTCTCCTTCTCCTTCTCCTTCTCCTTCTCCTTCTCCTTCTCCTTCTCCTTCTCCTTCTCCTTCTCCTTCTCCTTCTCCTTCTCCTTCTCCTTCTCCTTCTCCTTCTCCTTCTCCTTCTCCTTCTCCTTCTCCTTCTCCTTCTCCTTCTCCTTCTCCTTCTCCTTCTCCTTCTCCTTCTCCTTCTCCTTCTCCTTCTCCTTCTCCTTCTCCTTCTCCTTCTCCTTCTCCTTCTCCTTCTCCTTCTCCTTCTCCTTCTCCTTCTCCTTCTCCTTCTCCTTCTCCTTCTCCTTCTCCTTCTCCTTCTCCTTCTCCTTCTCCTTCTCCTTCTCCTTCTCCTTCTCCTTCTCCTTCTCCTTCTCCTTCTCCTTCTCCTTCTCCTTCTCCTTCTCCTTCTCCTTCTCCTTCTCCTTCTCCTTCTCCTTCTCCTTCTCCTTCTCCTTCTCCTTCTCCTTCTCCTTCTCCTTCTCCTTCTCCTTCTCCTTCTCCTTCTCCTTCTCCTTCTCCTTCTCCTTCTCCTTCTCCTTCTCCTTCTCCTTCTCCTTCTCCTTCTCCTTCTCCTTCTCCTTCTCCTTCTCCTTCTCCTTCTCCTTCTCCTTCTCCTTCTCCTTCTCCTTCTCCTTCTCCTTCTCCTTCTCCTTCTCCTTCTCCTTCTCCTTCTCCTTCTCCTTCTCCTTCTCCTTCTCCTTCTCCTTCTCCTTCTCCTTCTCCTTCTCCTTCTCCTTCTCCTTCTCCTTCTCCTTCTCCTTCTCCTTCTCCTTCTCCTTCTCCTTCTCCTTCTCCTTCTCCTTCTCCTTCTCCTTCTCCTTCTCCTTCTCCTTCTCCTTCTCCTTCTCCTTCTCCTTCTCCTTCTCCTTCTCCTTCTCCTTCTCCTTCTCCTTCTCCTTCTCCTTCTCCTTCTCCTTCTCCTTCTCCTTCTCCTTCTCCTTCTCCTTCTCCTTCTCCTTCTCCTTCTCCTTCTCCTTCTCCTTCTCCTTCTCCTTCTCCTTCTCCTTCTCCTTCTCCTTCTCCTTCTCCTTCTCCTTCTCCTTCTCCTTCTCCTTCTCCTTCTCCTTCTCCTTCTCCTTCTCCTTCTCCTTCTCCTTCTCCTTCTCCTTCTCCTTCTCCTTCTCCTTCTCCTTCTCCTTCTCCTTCTCCTTCTCCTTCTCCTTCTCCTTCTCCTTCTCCTTCTCCTTCTCCTTCTCCTTCTCCTTCTCCTTCTCCTTCTCCTTCTCCTTCTCCTTCTCCTTCTCCTTCTCCTTCTCCTTCTCCTTCTCCTTCTCCTTCTCCTTCTCCTTCTCCTTCTCCTTCTCCTTCTCCTTCTCCTTCTCCTTCTCCTTCTCCTTCTCCTTCTCCTTCTCCTTCTCCTTCTCCTTCTCCTTCTCCTTCTCCTTCTCCTTCTCCTTCTCCTTCTCCTTCTCCTTCTCCTTCTCCTTCTCCTTCTCCTTCTCCTTCTCCTTCTCCTTCTCCTTCTCCTTCTCCTTCTCCTTCTCCTTCTCCTTCTCCTTCTCCTTCTCCTTCTCCTTCTCCTTCTCCTTCTCCTTCTCCTTCTCCTTCTCCTTCTCCTTCTCCTTCTCCTTCTCCTTCTCCTTCTCCTTCTCCTTCTCCTTCTCCTTCTCCTTCTCCTTCTCCTTCTCCTTCTCCTTCTCCTTCTCCTTCTCCTTCTCCTTCTCCTTCTCCTTCTCCTTCTCCTTCTCCTTCTCCTTCTCCTTCTCCTTCTCCTTCTCCTTCTCCTTCTCCTTCTCCTTCTCCTTCTCCTTCTCCTTCTCCTTCTCCTTCTCCTTCTCCTTCTCCTTCTCCTTCTCCTTCTCCTTCTCCTTCTCCTTCTCCTTCTCCTTCTCCTTCTCCTTCTCCTTCTCCTTCTCCTTCTCCTTCTCCTTCTCCTTCTCCTTCTCCTTCTCCTTCTCCTTCTCCTTCTCCTTCTCCTTCTCCTTCTCCTTCTCCTTCTCCTTCTCCTTCTCCTTCTCCTTCTCCTTCTCCTTCTCCTTCTCCTTCTCCTTCTCCTTCTCCTTCTCCTTCTCCTTCTCCTTCTCCTTCTCCTTCTCCTTCTCCTTCTCCTTCTCCTTCTCCTTCTCCTTCTCCTTCTCCTTCTCCTTCTCCTTCTCCTTCTCCTTCTCCTTCTCCTTCTCCTTCTCCTTCTCCTTCTCCTTCTCCTTCTCCTTCTCTGACAAAACAATGAACGCACACTGAGCACTGGCATACAACATTTATCAAGAAGTCAGACACCCAGGGGGATGCAGCCAGATGACCAAACAAGGACTGTTTGACTGTACAGCATGATTCGATGGTAGCTGCTGGGTAGCCCAGGAACGTAGGAATGCCAGGAGTTGCCACAAGTTGTGAATAGCCTGCCCAACCTCTCATATGACGGGAATTCGTCGTTGCCTCCTATGGACAGTCAACTAGCTTCATTGAGACGACTTCGAGACGAATGGACCAAGATGTTTTGCGGTCATCACAGCAACTGCCAACAGCCAGCATCTACCCTGGCTCAGCTGTTACCTACCTTGAAGAAATCTTTTATCCCGAAAAGATTTCACCCTTATACCCAGGACGAGGATACCTTTCGAGCCCAAAAAGGATCCCGCCAAAATTCCCACGACGATTGAAGAATGCCCATCAGTCGTCATTCGCTACCCCAAGAACCCAGCAGTTCCCTTCGTTCAGCTGCCAACTACCTCGAATGACAGTCTAGGAAATCTTAAAACCCAAAAGATTCCATCCCAATGCCCAGGACAAGGATACCTTCGAGCCCAAAAGGATCCTGCCGAAATTTCCATGACGATTGGAGGATGCCATGCCCAATCGTCATTCCCTACCTCCAAGCTGCCAGGAATCTCACCGAGAAGAGTCTGATTGTAATGCTTTAGTTGAATAGCCAGTGCCGGACTAAGTAAAAGTGTGAGTGTGCATTGTAGACACTAAATTTTGAATGTTTGTGGATATTTTTTTTTCTGAAATTTTTTGTATATGTATTGGAATTTTAAATGTTCTCCTCGATATATTTAAGTTAGGTAGTAATTTCAGAACTGGGGTCCAGTTTTCTCGGAGAGAGGGGTCATGTCACGAGTAGAACATTCGGTATATCAATAATTTCGAACCATGAGGGTTTTATAAACATAAAGTAAATCAAATCATCCGTTGACATTGAATCAAAAAAACTGACCAAGGAACTCTCATGAGAAACGTGCATTTCTAATAAAATGATGTATATAAATATTGGATGTGAGGGTTCCGAAGTTAGTCTGGTCTGGGGCTACTCTTGACTTGACAAGAGCTCGTCGTGATGGTCGTTATAATGTAAGTTGTTATTAGGTATTTATATTCATTGTTGTTTATTCATATTCATCATTACTTCACCCATAATGTTTCATGCTATAATACATATTGTTATCTTTGAATATACTTTCAGATACCCCTAAACTATTAGTGCCTATTTGAATATTACCTCTCGACTCCAACTCGTTTGTGACAATATCTATCATTTCACATTGAGTAACAATTTATAAATTTCCAGATTTCTACAGAAAATGGGCTTACCTAGACCAGGCTGCTGGCTCCAACTCAATGGGGAAAGCAAAAGGCCGTTTTGGCTCTATAATTAGATATACTTTAGGATCCATAATATTTTCCACCTGTCTCTCTGAATGGAAATAAAATGAAAGAGTCAATTCGATAGCATCTCCTACGAATCGAACATCAGCTTTTTTGTTTGTTCTATCCGAGGACTTCACAAAAAACCTTACCTTCGAAACACGGTATAAAATTCGAATTGGACATGCGCGCGCCCTCTATGAGCCAACAGAATAAACACAGTATAGGTATTGAGAAATGTCGTTACAGGAAACTGGAGAATATAGGACCTACTGAATATTATTATAGAATACTTCATCCACTATATAATAATACAATGCTTCAACGGTAATGATTGAATTATTTATAGAGTAACCAAAAACTTGTAATAATTCCTAATAATGTTTCTGTGTAATATGGAAGAAACTGAAGAAACATACAAACATAATACAAAAGCTAATAATTATGATAGAAAGTTACCCAAAACGTCAAAAATAACAAATACACTTTAGGTTCGATATAAAGGGGGATGGAAAGTTCCGTTTCATCTCGCCCCCCTAAAGGGTGCGAACGTATAAGCAGTTATGGAGCACTTCAATATGCTTTAAGGTGACTTGCGTAAAAAGTACCCCGTTCAGTTTCGTGTTCCAGGTAGGTGAGTACATAAGTAGCAAAACTTACCTTCTTTTTAATTTTGTAGGGACCTTCCAAGATTTTTTGGTTTCGGCTTTTAAGGCTGATGACGTGTTGTTTGCCCGCAACAGGACCAAATCGCCCACATGGAACTCCTTATAAGGCCTCCCAGGATTGGCAGCAGCCCTCCGTGCAGCCTTGCCCTTGAGGGAGGCATCAGCCAACACTAATTTTTGTTCCAAAGTGGGACAAGAAAGAGGAGTACCCCCAGCAAATTTATAAACGTTCGATAAGAGTTCCAGCCTGCTCTGCCGATACTGCAGCTCATTCGGGGCATAACCAGTAGACTCATGTGTCACTGAATTTAGGAACTCCACAAAATTTGGGACTTCCCAGGCCCATCGTGAATGACGTTCATTACAAAATGTCCTGAACAGCCTATTAAGTTCCCTCATTATTCTCTCTGAAGGATTAGCTGATGCATGCCTAACCCACCAAAATACTACTTGCACCCCTAGACCAGCCAAAGTTTGCTTCCACAACTTGGCAGTAAACTGTGATCCATGGTCCTGCACGATTCTGGAGGGGATACCATTTAGAGGAAAATAGTCTCTGGTTAAACGATTAAGGATGGATTTGGTAGTGGCCCTTTTCAAGGCATGAAGGGCAACATGTTTGGTATAGAGATTAAAAATGACACAGAGGTAAGTGGCACCTCCCCGGCTTTTAATTAACGGACCATACAAATCTAGAGCGACAATATCATTTTTAGAAGTAGGAATTATAGGATGTTGGGTTGGCTTTGGTAGAATAGAACACTTAGCTTTCTGACAAATGTCACAAGCCTTACATATTTTTTTCACTTTACGATGTGAATTATTGATCCAGATCTCATGACGTAGGGCACTCCAGGTCTTGAAGATACCAAAATGCCCCAAAGCCACATGATAAGCTGTGACACACTCATCTACCAGGTCCTCCGGGATACACAACAGGTAAGAGCCTTCTTCATTTCCATGTTTGTACAAAATTCCTCTTTGCATAATGAAATGCTTCTGTAGTTTTTCATCAGTTGGTAGAGAAGTAGCGATCTCCTGTAGCTTCCTGTCATTTTGCTGAAGTTGCTTAATATTTTTTAGGGTAGTCAAGAATAAAAAGGGTAGCTTGATAGCTGATAAAATTTGGTAACACTTGTCTTCACCCCTCGGGTACTCTTCACGGGTATGACGCGAGAGGGCATCAGCTACAACATTGCATCTACCTGGGACATGCTGTATATCAAATGTGTACTCTTGCAGGGCTAGGGCCCATCTGGTGATCCGCGGGGTCAGTAACCTGCAGGTATTGAGATAGGTGAGTGCTTTGCAGTCAGTATGGAGAGTAAATCTCTTGCCCATCAAATACACTCGCCAACGTTGAAGTGCAAAAACTACTGCCAACACCTCCTTTTCAGTTGCACCATAGCGGGTTTCTCTGTCCAGTAGTCGTCTGCTTGCCCATGCCACTACTTGCCTTTCACCTCCCACCATTTGAAAAAGTTGTGCACCAAGTACATAGTCACAACCATCGGTTTGGACATGCCATGGTAGACCAGGCTCAGGGTGATACAATAAGGTAGCTTCCTGCAGGGCAGTTTTAACCTCCTTGAAGCTTTTTTCCTGCTCCTCTCCCCAACACCACTTGCTTTTCTTGCGAAGCAAATTTGTCAGTGGTTCTGTACGAGAGGAAAAACTTGGACAGAATGACCTGTCATAATTGCACATGCCTAAAAAACGTTGCAGTTCTTTTATATTTTTAGGTCTCTGGTAATCTAAGATAGCTTGGATACGACCTGGATCTGGTTTCACTCCCTCCTGAGTAAGTACATAGCCCAGAAAAGAAATCTGTCTGCAGAAAAAATTGCATTTTTTCAACTTCACCGTGAACCCTGCATCCTGCAGTCGAAAAAATATTTTATCCAGGTGCAAGAGATGTTCTGGGACACTATCGGATAATACTAGCAGGTCATCCAAGTAGGTATATAAAAATGGGTGAAACTCACTCCCAAACACAGTCTGCATGCAGCGTTCAAACGAACTTACTGCTGTGCACAATCCAAACGGCATTCGGATGAATCGATAGCATTTTGTGCCAACCATAAAGCAGTGTATTTTTTATCTCCATCACGCAGTGGTATTTGATAATACCCATGTGAAAGATCAATTGAGCTCATTATTTTTCGGCCACTGATAGACCTTAAAATTTCCTCAATGTGTTTGGGGGATTCCCTCTCTGGCACCAGGACAGAGTTCAGGTGTCGTGCGTCCAGGCATATCCTGACACTCCCATCTTTTTTCAAGGTTGTCATCAAAGGAGAAACATATGGTGCTGAAACACAACGTTCTATCACACCCCAGGATTCCATCTGCTTGAGTGCCCTTTCCACTGCTTCCCGATGCGCCACTGCTATCGGGTAGGGTTTAATGAAAAACTCTTTTTTATCTCTCAGATGAATCTCGTGAGTATATTCATGTGTTCTCCCTGGTTCCTCAGAAAACACCTCACTATATTTTCAAATAATTTCAAAAAACTTTTTTTTTCGGTGTAGGTTAAACTTTCAGAGTCATACACTAATTCAGGAAAATCAACACTTTCTGGGCCATTATTCACTAATTCCTCATTTTTTATGGCATTACACTTCACTAATAATGACACACTTACCTCTTCAGGTGGTTTGTATTCATGATAACAAAAAATTTCTGGTACCACTTTCACTTCATCATTCACTGAACAAACTAATGTTTCATTCGCCAAGTCAATTTTTGCATTTACTTTTCGGAGGAAATCAATCCCAATAATAAATGGATATGTTAAATCAGATATCATAAAAAATTCATGGGTAAAAACGTGGAAACACATTTTGAAATCAAGTTGTGCTTGAAGTGGCACTTTTTTATGCTTGGCTTTAAAAGCCCCAGTAACTTTTACTCCGACACAATTGAAATGTGGGATTATACTATGAAAACTTTCCAGTTGTGACCATACAAGTTGAGAAAAAACCGAAATCTCACACAATATCACACAGTGCGGGAAACATAAAATTATAAACACGAATGGACACCACAGGGGACCTGCTGTGAGATGGTCTATGAGCCAAGTCACAATCGTCCCTCAGAAGGTCCTGTCTGGGGTCATCCAACAACACATCAGCCCTATTCAATATAGCCCTCACCTGCGGGCTTACAGATGAGATTCCTCGAAGTTTTCCGAAGTTGAATCTTCTTCATTCATTTCGAGAACTGAAATATTTTTGTTTTGGATATTTGAGCTTCGGAAATCTTTATTGTGATTATTGTATTTATTTTGAGGGTTATGTTTATTTTGAAAAAATTTTTTGTTATGTTCACTTTGTTCAAAATATTTTCTAGGTGGCCTAACCTCTTTATTGAAATAATAATCTGCTTGCCTGAGGCGGTCCAAGGCTTCAGACAAACTGTTCGCCCCCGCTAGGGTTGCTGAGATGTTGGGGGGAAAATGTATGGCTATTGTGGCAATTATTTCCCTATCAGAAAAAGGAGGTTGTAAATATCTGGCCATAGCCACATATTTATTGAAATGATTCTGGAATGAACCTTCTTGGTCTGAATAACGCGCTGTTTCCAATTTGCGTTTTATACCTAACTGTTTTCTAGGCCCCCAGAATTGTAATAAAAATCCTGCCTTAAATTCATCAGAGTTATTAAACGTATTAAGGAAAGCATTTGCCCATGTCTTTGCTGAATTTTGAAGTAAGTTATTAATCAGACATTTCAAAGTTGCAAAATTAATTTGACCAATGTCGAAATTTTGTTCCAGGTTCCTTAAAAAATCTACTGGATGGAGTTCGGTGCCATCGTCAAAAGCAGGGAGGAACTTAGCAGCCTTTAAGATACCTAGGTCAGTAACACCCTGTACATCATTTTGCCTAACCCTACTATCTCCCGAATTCACAGAACTATTATTGACATTTAGGTTACTATTTGAATTATTATGATTTGTTACAGGTGGTGATTGTTTCATCAGGTTGTATACTTGGGTAGCGATCTGCTGAATGTCATCAGGCTGCAATGAAAATATTGCTGGTCCACCAGCAGTGTGGCTCGACATTCTTCCCTGTGTGGGCGGTGGAAAATTATAATTTGGTTGCTGAGTGAAATTGGCCCTTGGGGATTTAGGTAGGGCACCTAATGATGCCGTAGCCCCCGTTGTTCCTACGCCACTGAACACCGGTGGGGCTGATTGGTGGAAATTTTGAAAAGGTTCCCTCCTACCTTGATTTTCGCCAAAAATACCATTTCCACTGGCTACAGGCGTTTCGTTTGGCAGAAAACGACGTCTGGATGCACTATTCTGCTTCTGATTTTCTTCATTCCCTCTCGTATTGCTATTATTTCCATTCGAAGGTGACGTATCTCCATTTCCTCTTGATCTCAAGTTATAAGGTGTATTACCTAATACCATTTTCAGATCGGGCCGTGCGTTTGGGCGCCAGATAAAACAAGGGTCGTTTTGGGGTCTGACCAAATCAAGCAATGGGTTCGGTCCTATACAATCCTTTTATTTCGTTGAGGAATAACATATGCGGTTTCTCAATGTATACACCCTGTATACTAATCTAAAATATCAAAAATCATCGTTGGATATTTTCAACACGTGAGCAAGACATTTGTACTATATCTACAAACAATATCTATCATTTCACATTGAGTAACAATTTATAAATTTCCAGATTTCTACAGAAAAAGGGCTTACCTAGACCAGGCCAACTCAATGGGGAAAGCAAAAGGCCGTTTTGGCTCTATAATTAGATATACTTTAGGATCTATAATATTTTCCACCTGTCTCTCTGAATGGAAATAAAATGAAAGAGTCAATTCGATAGCATCTCCTACGAATCGAACATCAGCTTTTTTGCTTGTTCTATCCGAGGACTTCACAAAAAACCTTACCTTCGAAACACGGTGTAAAATTCAAATTGGACATGCGCGCGCCCTCTATGAGCCAACAGAATAAACACAGTATAGGTACTGAGAAATGTCGTTACAGGAAACTGGAGAATATAGGACCTACTGAATATTATTATAGAATACTTCATCAACTATATAATAATACAATGCTTCAACGGTAATGATTGAATTATTTATAGAGTAACCAAAAACTTGTAATAATTCCTAATAATGTTTCTGTGTAATATGGAAGAAACTGAAGAAACATACAAACATAATATAAAAGCTAATAATTATGATAGAAAGTTACCCAAAACGTCAAAAATAACAAATACACTTTAGGTACGATATAAAGGGGGATGGAAAGTTCCGTTTCACCTATTGTTCTCGTTATAAGTCCATCAAAGTCCTTCAAAGTCGTCTTTGGTCAGTTGTCTATGGTCAGTGCGATCGTATCTGCTATAACTGTTGGCATGTCAGATGCAAGAATGCAAAGGTACAGTGTGAACATGGTCGAAGTCGAAGTTTCTTGTTCTGCTTGTTGTGTACGTTATCCGCGCTTCGATGTCGTCTTAGATGATAGAATACAGAGATACAGTGTGCAGACTGATGTTTTCGAAGTGAGTGACAAGTGTATGTTTTTCGCCCAAAATTCGATAGAAATCAAGACGATCAACAGAGAAGTCTCTTTACATTGTAACTCAAAGTTGCCTCTTTTCGAGTCCCGATATTCATATTTCCTCAAATATCTCGAGAACGGCACAAAACATCGAGAATATAAATCGAAAAATACTCCAACACCCTTGTCGACTTCCGCAAAGGCCAACCACATGGAGGAAGTCCGGAAAACAAGTACGACGTCATGACGCGAAATAATTTCAAGTTCATTGAAAAAAAAAGGTGAGTGACAATTGTATGTTTTTTGCCCAAAATTCGATAGAAATCAAGACGATCAACGAAAAATTCTTCATAAATTGTTACTCAAAATTGCCTGTTTACTGGAAAAAAGAATTGGATGAGTATTATTTTCGATGAAATTTTTCTAAGTCCCGATATTCATATTTTCTCAAATATCTCGAGAACGGCACAAGATATCGAGAATCTGAATCGAAAAATACACCGACACTCCTGTGAACTTCCGCAACGACCTACCACATGGAGAAAGTCCGAACATTATATCACGAGAAACAAAAAAAATTGTACGACGTTATGACGCGAAATAATTCAAAGTTCATTAAAAAAAAGTGAGTGACAATTGTATGTTTTTTGCCCAAAATTCGATAGAAAACAAGACGATCAACGAAAAATTCTCTATACATTGTTACTCAGAATTGCCTCTTTACTGGAGAAAAAATTGGAGAAGTAATATTTTTGATGTGATTTTTTCAAGTCCCGATATTCATATTTTCTCAAATATTCCGGGAACGGCTCAAAACATCGAGAATATGAATCGAAGAATACTCCAACACCCTTGTCGACTTTCGCGAAGGCCTACCACATGGAGAAAGTCCGAACACCGAATCACGAAAAACAAAAAAATTAGTACGACGTCATGACGCGGAATAATTCTGAGTTCATTGAAAACAGAAATTAGTGACAAGTGTATGTTTTTCGCCGAAAATTCGATAGAAATCAAGACGACCTACGGAAAAGTCTTCATAAATTGTTCTCGATATCCATATTTTTTCAAATATCTCGAGACCGGCACAAAATATCGAAAAACTGAATCGAAATATAACCCAACACCCTTGTCGACTTCCGCAGAGGCCTACCACATGGAGAAAGTCCGAACACCGTGTCATAGAAACAAAAAAATTAGTACGACGTCTTGACGCGAAATAATTTTAAGTTCATTTGAAAAAAAAAGTTGAGTGACAATTTTATGTTTTTTGCCCAAAATTCGATAGAAATCAAGACAACCAATGAAAAAGTCTTCATGAATTGTTACTCAAAATTGCCTCTCTACTGGAAAAAAAATTGGAAAAGTAATATTTTTGATGAGATTTTTTTCAAGTCCCGATATTCATATTTTATCATATCATCATATTTATTCATTAGTTTATTGAAAAAAAAAATTGAGTGACAATTTTATGTTTTTTGCCCATAATTCGATTGATATCGAGACAACCAACGAAAAAGTCTCCATGAATTGTTACTCAAAATTGCCTCTTTACTAGAAAAAAAAATTGGAAAAGTATTATTTTTGATGAAATTTTTCATTGTCCGGATATTCATATTTTCTCAAATATCTCGAGAACGGCAATGAATATAGAAAATCTAAATCAAAGAATACCATAACGCGCCTGTCGACTTCCGCAAAAGCCTACCACATGGAGAAAGTCCAAACACCGTATCACGAAAAACAAAAAAATCAGTACGACGTCATGACGCGGAATAATTCCTAGTTCATTGAAAAAAATAGTGAGTGACAAGTATATGTTTTCCGCCCGAAATTCGATTGAAATCAAGACGACCAACGAAAAAGTCTCAATACATTGTTACTCAAAATTGCCTCTTTACTGAAAGAAAATAATTGGAAAAGTATCATTATTGATGAAATTTTCTCAAGTCCCGATATACATATTCTCTCAAATATCTCGAGAACGGCAATGAATTTCGAGAATATTAATCAAAAAATACCCCAACACCCTTGTCGACTTTCGCAACGGCCTACCACATGGAGAAAGTCTGAACATTGTTTCACGAAAAGTGTATGTTTTGTCGCAGGAAAATTGATAGAAATCAAGACGACCAACGAAAAAGTCTTCATCAATTGTTACTCAAAATTGCCTCTCTACTGGACAAAAAATTGGAAAAGTATTATTTTTGATGAAATTTTCCAAAGTCCCGATATCCATATTTTCTCAAATATCTCGAGAACGGCACTGAATATCGAGAATCTAAATCGAAATATACCCCAACACGATTGTCGACTTCCGCATGGGCCTACCACATGGAGAAAGTCCGAACACCGTTTCACGAAAAACAGAAAAATTAGTATGACGATCAACGAAAAATTTTCTATACATTTTTACTCAAAATTACCTCTTTTCTGGAAAAAAATTGGGAAAGTAATATTTTTGATGAGATTTTTTCAAATATTTGTACGACGTCATGACGCGGAATAATTCTGAGTCTATTGAGAGAAAAAAAGAGTGACAATTGTATGTTCTTCGCCTAAAATTCGATGGAAATCAAGACGACCAACGGAAAAGTCATCATAAATTGTTCCCGATATTCATATTTTCTTAAATATCTCGAGAACGGCACAAAATATCGAAAATCTGAATCGAAACATACCCCAACACCATTATCGACTTTCGCATAGGCCAACCACATAAAGAAAGTCCGAACACCGTATCACGAAAAACAAAAAAAATAGTACGACGTCATGACGCGGGATAATTCTAAGTTCATTGAGAAAAAAAATGGAGTGACAAGTGTCTGTTTTTTGCTCAAAATTCGATAGAAATCAAGACGACCAACAGAAAAGTCTTCATAAATTGTTCCCGATATTCATATTTTCTCAAATATCTCGAGAACGGCACAAAATATCGAAAATCTAAATCGAAATATACCCTAATACCATTGTCGACTTCCGCATAGGCCTACCACATGGAGAAAATCCGAACACCGTTTCACGAAAAACAAAAAAATTAGTATGACGTCATGACGCGAAATAGTTCATTAGAAAAAGAAAAGGTGAGTGACAATTGTATGTTTTTTGCCCGAAATTCGATAGAAATCAAGACGACCAACGAAAATGTCTCTATACATTGGTACTCAAAATTGCCCCTTTACTGGAAGAGAAAAATAGGAGAAGTATCATTCATGATGAGATCGTTTTAAGTCCCGATATTCATATTTCCTCAAATATCTCGAGATCGGCACAAAATATCGAGAATCTGAATCAAAGAACACACCAACGCTCCTGTCGACTTTCGCAAAGGCCTACCACATGGAGAAAGTCCGAAGTTCATTGAAAAAAAGAAGTGAGTGACAAGTGTATGTTTTTCGACCAAAATTCGATAGAAATCAACACGATCAACGAAAAATTCTCCATACATTGTTACTCAAAATTGCCTCTTTATTGGAAAAAAAATTCGAAAAGTAATATTTTTGATGAGATTTTTTCAAGTCCCGATATTTATATTTTCTCAAATATTTCTAGAAAGGCACAAAACATCGAGAATATATATCGAGTAATACTCCAACACCCTTGTCGTTTTTCGCAAAGGCCTACCAAATGGAGAAAGTCCGAACACCGTATCACGAAAAACAAAAAAATTAGTACGACGTCATGACGCGAAATACTTCAAAGTTCATTGATTAAGAAGAGGTGAGTGACAAGTGTATGTCTCTCGCCCAAAATTCGATAGAAATCAAGACGAACAACGAAAAAGTCTTCATAAATTTTCACTCAAAATTGCCTGTTTACTGGAAGAAAGAATTGGGAAAGTATTATTCTTGATGGAATTTTTCAAAGTCCCGATATTCATATTACCTCAAATATCTCGAGAACGGCACAAAATATCGAAAATCTAAATCGAAATATAACCCAACACCATTGTCGACTTTCGCATAGGCCTACCACATGAAGAAAGTCCGAACACCGTATCACGAAAAACAAAAAAATTAGTATGACGTCATGACGCGAAATAGTTTTTTGAAAAAAAAAAAAGAGGTTAGTGACAATTGTATGTTTTTCGCCCGAAATTCGATTGAAATCAAGACGACCAACGAAAAAGTCTCTATACATTGGTACTCAAAATTGCCTCTTCACTGGAAGAGAAAAATAGGAGAAGTATTATTTATGATGAGATTGTTTCAAGTCCCGATATTCATATTTCCTCAAATATCGCGAGAACGGCACAAAATATCGAAAATCTGAATCGAAAAATACCCCAACACTCCTGTCGACTCCCGCAACGACCTACCACATGGAGAAAGTCCGAACATTATATTACGAGAAACGAAAAAAATTGTACGACGTCATGACGCGAATTAATTCTTAGTACATTGAAAAAAAAGGTGAGTGACAATTGTATGTTTTTTGCCCAAAATTCGATAGAAAACGAGACAACCAACGAAAAAGTCTTCATGAATTGTTACTCAAAATTGCCTCTTTACTGAAAAAAAATGGAAAAGTATTATTTTTGATGAAATTTTTCAAAGTCCTGATATTCATATTTTCTCAAATATCTCGAGAACGGCAATAAATATAGAAAATCTTAATCGAAAAATAGCCCAACGCCCCTGTCGACTTTCGCAAAAGCCTACCCCATGAAGGAAGTCCGAACACCGTATCACGAAAAAAAAAATCAGTACGACGTCATGACGAGGAATAATTCCAAGTTCATTGAAAAAGATAGTGAGTGACAAGAGTATGTTCTCCGCGCGGAATTCGATAGAAATCAAGACGACCAACGAAAATGTCTCAATACATTGTTACTCAAAATTGCCCCTTTACTGGAAGAAAAAAATTGGAAAAGTATCATTTTTGATGAAATTCCTGAAAGTCCTGATATTCATATTCTTTCAAATATCTCGAGAACGGCAATGAATTTTAAAAATCTGAATCAAAACATACCCCAACACCATTGTCGACTTCCGCATAGGAGAAAGTCAGAACACCGTTTCACGAAAAACAAAAAAATTAGTACGACGTCATGACGCGAAATAATTCTAAGTTCATTGAAAAAAAAAAGGTGAGTGACAATTGTATATTTTTCGCCCGAAATTCGATAGAAATCAAGACGACCAACGAAAAAGTCTCTATACATTGGTACTCAAAATTGTAATCGAGACGACCAACGAAAAAGTCTTAACTTGAAAATTAAACTCGAAGGTTGAACTTGGAGGTTGAACTTGAAGGTTGAACTTGAAGGTTGAACATGAAGGTTGAACTTGAAGTTCGAACTTGAACGTTGAACTTGTAGGTTGAACTTGGAAATTGAACTTCAAGTTGGACTTGAAGGTTGAACTTGAAGGTTGTACTTGAAGGTTCAACTTGAATGTTGAACTTGAAGATTTGACGTGAAGTTTGAACTTGAAGTTTGAACTTGAAGTTTGAACTTGAAGGTTGAACTTGAAGAATGAACTTGATGTTTCAACTTGAAGTTTGAACTTGAAGTTTGAACTCGGAGGTTGAATTCGAATGTTGAACTTGAAGTTTGAACTCGCAGTTGAACATGAAGGTTGAACTCGACGGTTGAGCTTGGAGTTTGTACTTGGAGGTTCAATTTGAAGGTTGAACTTGAAGGTTCAACTTGTGAGTTGGACTTGAAGTTTGAACGTGAATTTTGAACTCAAAGGTTCAATTTGAAGTTTGAACTCGGAGTTTGAATTTGAATGTTGAAATTGAAGTTAAACTTGAAGGTTGAACTAGAAGGTTGAACTTGAAGGTTGAACTTGAAGTTTAAACTTGAAGGTTGAACTTGAAGGTTGATCACGAAGTTTGAACTTGAAGGTTGAACTTGAAGGTTGAACTTGAAGTTTGAACTTGAAGGTTGAACTTGAAGGTTGAACTTGAAATTTCAATTCGAAGTAAAAACTTGAAGGTTGAACTTGAAGGTTAAACTTGGAGTTTGAGCTTGAAGGTTCTACTTGAAGTTCTAACATGGAGGTTGAACTCGGAGTTTGAACTTGAAGGTCGAACTTGAAGGTTGTACTTGGGGGTTTGACTTGAAGGTAGAACTTGAAGGTAGAACTTGAAGGTTCAACTTGCAGTTTGAGCTTGAAGGTTGAACTTGGAGTTTGAACTTGAAGGTTGAACTTGAAGGTTCAACTCGAAGTTTGAACTTGAAAGAAGATCTTGAAGATTGAACTCGAAGTTTGAACTTGAAGTTGAACTTGAAGGTTGAACTTGAAGGTTGAACTTGAAGGTTGAACTTGAAGGTTCAACTTGAAGGTTCCACTTGTAGGTTGAACTTGAAGTTTAAACTTGAAGGTTGAACTTGAAGGTTGTACTTTAAGGTTCAACTTGAAATTTGAAATTGGAGTTCGAACGTGGAGTTTGAACTTGAAGGTTCAACTCGAAGTTTAAACTCGCAGGATGAACTTGAAGGTTGAACTAGAAGGTTGAACTTGAAGTTTGAACTTGAAGTCGCACTTGCAGGTTGAACTTGAAGGTTGTACTTGAAGGTTCAATTCGAAGGTTGAACTTGAAGGTTCAACTTGAAGTTTGAGCTCAAAGGTTGAACTTGAAGTTTGAACTTGAAGGTTGAACTTGAAGGTTCAACTCGAAGTTCGAACTTGGAGGATGATCATGAAGTTTGAACTCGAAGTTTGAACTTGAAGTTAAACTTGGAGGTTGAACTTGAACGTTGAACTTGGAGGTTAAACTTGAATGTTGATTTTGAAGGTTGAACTCGAAGGTTGAACTTGGAGGTTGAACTTGAAGGTTGAACTTGAAGGTTTCAAGTAGATATATATTAGGAATTCTGTTACAGCTTCAATTGATATAAGTTGACGTTAATTGATGACCGGGCAAACTGAGAGCAGGTGCATAATCATCAGACATATCAATATACCTATTATAAGAATGAATGTGCATACATGGTAATTGAAAAATGTATTCAATTGGTCAAATTGAGAAACATCTTAGAAGGGAAATTATGGAATTTAACAATAAATGGAGATGCTGTATAAAATGGTTCATTAAGCCAATTCAATAATCTCTTATCAGCCAGCATATGTGGCGTCAAGTATATGAAAGCAAGACGATTTTACTTACTTGGTTCATCAAGAGTAAATTCTTTATATTACATCTTGCATTATGCGAATTGATTCCAATTGAGATCAATATATCTTGTTAGTAGGTACTTTAGAAAATTATTAAAGAAAATTATCTTCTTTTGGGATTATTAATATGAATTTATACGAATTCAACTACAAGAGTGTTATGCAGTTTTGCTATAAGGGTACTTGATTGATAATTAGCGATAAACACGTATAAATACCTCCTTTCACGACTACTCATAGTTATTCTCATTCAATAGACAGTGCCAAAGAGATGAACATGAAAACTGAAGTCTTGACTATACCAATTGCCAAAAAATCGATTAAAATTTTGCAACATTTGAAACGTGACGTTGAGTCTGATAATTTTCGCATAGTTAGTGAACCATCCGACATGGATGATAGTGTTCAATATATTTCTACCACAATAGTCAATAATCGTGAGGAGGCATTCAAGCCATTGGCTACATCTACTCTAAGACCTAGCCCAATGCACGGAAAAATTCTCAGGCAGTCACAGTTCGAGGACATATCAGGAAATGTTTCGTCCGACGAAGTGGAGAAAATTGAAGACTATGGAGCCAGTGAAGAGGATGAAAATTCATTTTCCCAAGAAGATGTCGTGGATGATTTCAATACTACAAATTACGAAGATATTGCACTAATAGCTGGGCTGGTGGCCGTGAGCGTAGAGTCGCTGGCTGTTGCCCAGGCGGTCCGGGTTCGATCCCCGGCGCGAGCACTGAATTAATTTTCGGTAGTTTCGTTGGGCGGGAGGAGATAGGTGGCCAACCCAACATTCTTGGTACCTAGATATCAATCCTTTGGACTGTCCACGGTTACCAGCCGAGTAGTGCTTCGGATGACACTTAAAAAGCTAAGGTCCCCGTCTTCTTAACTCACACAAGTCTCTGACTTTCGAGGGTTGCTTTGCAACTAAGCTGGCGGTTAAAAACACTTTTTTAAACACTTTTAATGAAGCGAAGTCTACGAACGAGTTTGCAAGAGAGCGAAAAGAGTTAATGGACAAAAACAACTCATTTTTAGAAAATTAAATTGAGAAGAAAATAGAACTCGAAAGAAAAATGCGAAAGTATGAGAAGAAAATGAAGAAATGTTGTAAGGTCATAAATATCATTGAAAAAGACATTATTGCTTCCACCAGAATGAAGGAAGCAATGAAAAATTATCGATTTGGAACCAGTATAGTGTCAATATTGTTCAGTTCATAAATGACTTTTCACAGCAGTTTGTCTGCATGGTGCAACATTATTATTACATCACCATGTTGGAGAACAAACAGTTCTGCACGAGCTGCTATTTCAACATTGTTGCAGATTACGACAGGAATATTGACAGTTTTCAGGAGTCCTTACACATCACAAAATATCTAGGAGGCTTTATATGTGAAAGTGTGTTACTATTTGAAGGAGCTAGTTCAGCATCATTATCACATCAAAATGTTGAAAAACAAACAGTTCTGCACGAGCTGCTATTTCAACATTGTTGCAGATTACGACAGGAATATTGACAGTTTCCATCACAAAATATCTAGCAGGCATTATATGTGAAAGTGTAGTACTATTTGAAGGAATTTTTTGAATTTCAAAAGTTATTGTATAGTGATCATTTTATATTATATGCTTTCTGCCCGAGAAGGTATATTTCAGTGTCAATAACGAGTATTCTGATTGATGTTGTATTTTTTCTCACTGTCAAGACTTTAGTTTTCATGTTTATACTCTTTGGCACTGTCTATTGAATATATGAATCAAATAAAGAATAATATTTCGAACATGTTTGTTTTACTTCAAATATACGAGAATTTGAAAGGTTGAAGTACATGATAATAATTATTCAGAACTGCTTATTGAATAAGAATTCATTTCATTAATATGACATGAAAAAATTGTCTGAACAAATATAGGAGAATTTGGAATTAGAAATACTGAAACCTATATAATTCAGATCATCTCAAAAAAATTCATCCTCGGTAGGTATTATCCTATCAACTCATAACTCACTTCTCAAAATCACTACCAAATATGTCATATATTATTCGATTTGTATGCTCATGAAAATAACTTACATTTCTACCCAACATGAACAGTATCCATTGACTATCACATACACTTCAAGAAAAAACTGAACGAAACACAGAGCAAAACACTTTATCTTTAGTAAACTCCAGAAATATTTCAAGAAACTTTATATCTCTTGGCCGACCCAGCGCGTCGATATAATAATTATACTGGCTCAAATATTCTTGACTCAGACATGCGTAACATATGCGGGCAGATGTCTCACATGAAAACGTTATGAAAACGGTCAATTCATGGTCTCTGTGAAACAAGAACAAAGTATCGATTTTTGTTGACTGTTGGAGTATTTCCATAACAGATGGCATTAGCTGTAACATTTCGCCAAATATTCACTCGATCTATGAAAGATATGTAGAAGTCTTTTCAATGGAATCATGATAGGGGCAGGCCCGTATCGGGCAAGAAGTAGGGCGCTGAAAAAAAATATTCAAGGTATTTAGAAGACGAAATGCCTCAAAAAATATAATGGAGAATTGATATTTATTCAAAATAAATTATTGGTTATTATTATAGAGTATATACAGAAAATGTTGTGAAAACAGTTTTGAACATGATGAAAGACACTACACCAAAAGTATTCCAGTTATTGCATAATAGACAAAACCTTGTCAAGCAAAACGTGAATAGAGCATCTCTACAAACATAACAAAACTTTATTTCGTCCACTAAGCCTGCTGGATATTTCGTGATGTGTGAGGACTCCTGGAAACTGTCGATATTCCTGTCTTAATCTGCAACAATGTTGAAATAGCAGCTCGTGCAGAACTTTTTGTTCTCCAACATGGTGATGTAATAATAATGTTGCACCATGCAGACAAACTGCTGTGAAAAGTCATTTATGAACTGAACACTGTTGACACTATACTGGTTTTTGATCACTTGTTCTCCGTCCAATTCGATTTCATCGGAGTCGGAAAATGTTTCGTCCACATCCTTTGTGAATTAGGAAAGGACATATCTGATGTATGAACGTAGGCGAATTTATATCCGTACTATATACAAAACTATGGAAGTAGGGATTGTATGTATGTATAATTGAATGATTCAGTCAATTGATTTTAATTGACTTTCATCCATAACTATATGTACCGAGTAATTGAGAACAGGTGCAGTCATTAAATATTAATTATCAACAATAAATATCAATGAACTGATATTCTCTAATTGGAAACATGTGCAGAATGAGTCATCCATGAGTTATTCTTAATTGATAGTGATCAAAGCTAATTCATTGCTCCTTCAGACTGATTGATATTAGTTAACGTAATGATTCATCTTGTGTATGGATTAATGGATCCATCAGACTGATAATTTTCAATTGTGTGATAATTATGTGATTAATCATTTTTGATTAACCAGAAATTAAGAACCTCCACTTCACAAATTCAAAGGCATATAACTTATCACAATGAGATCCATCACTCAGTTTTCGAATTCTAGTTGTAAAACACATATTATTCTGAAATGGACTTGTCGAAATCAACTGTGAATTCGAGTGGGCAGAGCTACTATACATCAAGTGTTCCTACCGGTGACTCGGGAGTTAGATACAATCTGAAAGAACATCATGAGAATAAACATAAATCAATATTGTTGGGAGAGAAGAGATTGCCTTTGAATAAATCAAGAAGCAAGTACGTTTCCATAGGATGATCCTATGAATTTGGCTTCAGGCCCTGCATCCAGATATCAGTACTCAAGAATGATGCAATCACTTTCAATGATCGTGAGTGGATGGATTTTCTTAAATATCAAGAAATCATTACAAATTATTTCTATCCTAGTGACCATCCGAACTCGTTAGATGGTGAATCCTGCCAGATATACTTCATGAAAATTTCGGAAACGACTGTGGTTAAGATTCAGAAAAATAACTATTATGTTTTCTTGGGTTATGAATCCCTCTTCAAGTTGTGGACTCTATTGCCGCTCATCAAATATCAAATGGAAATGATGGGGAGACTGCAGTTTACGAATTACCTCACAGTTCTGCAGAGAGCTCTTCAAAATCGAGATGGAGATGTAGTGAACAATGCACTCAATCTTGTCAGGCCACAGGAGAACCCAAGTAGTGAAAATATCACTTTGGTATTGGAATTCATCCACATATACCCTGACGTTTTATCTAAAGACCTGAATAATGTACAATAAGAATAAGCATACGAATAATTGTACCCACTAGGAATTACGTGATGAATAAAAATGGAATCATCTGAATAATTGTTTTATTCCAAAAAATATAAATGTATTTCACAGAAGTTCCTTTTCATCAATCCATGAATTATGAGAATTATCTAAGCCTAGCCACTTGAAACGAATTTTGTTTTCACGTCGATGTTAAACTCTTTCAACCAAATAGATGTTGGGATATTTCACTTTCTGAAGCTCTTCGCTGTAGAAACCTACCCGAATTTCTTCTTGATTCTGATCTTCTAGCAGGTAAGTAGTTGGGTTTGACAATTCAACTTGTTGAATTCTGAAGACTTCATTTGACCAAGAAGGTTGATACGATTTTGAAAATGCTTCTCTGAACTTGCTTATCCTCACAAAGTCACCTACTTTGAATTTATTCTCTCTGGGATCAAATGTTTTCAAATGACTATATACAGTTTTCAGTAATGTATTTTCATTCCCAGAATTCACATCTTTAGGTTTCATTCCAATTGTGCTGTGTTTTGTGTTATTTTATACATTCTCTATTTCCTTCAGGATATTCAACCACTTATAAGTACCCTGCAAACTGAATTTCTTCCACATTGAATTCTTCAAAGTGCGATTCACCCGCTCAACCACACTAGCTTTCAAATTTGAAAATGTGCTATAGTGATTTATGTTGAGAGATTCCATCAACGATCTGAAATCTTTGTTGTAAAATTCTTTCCCCATTTCTGTTTGAATATTTTTAGGTTTGATTTCAACATTATCAAGGATATCTCTCATTGCTTCTGTAACATCTTTCGCGTTTTCACGTTCCACCGGTCTTAACCATACCAATTCACTAAAAACATTGATTACAACCAATATGTAGCGGTATCCTTTATTAATTTTTGCGTAGGGTATCATTTCAACTAGATCAGCCTGATACAAGTCATTCAAACCTTTCACTATCACTCGACGTCTTCTGAATGTTTTCCTAGCAGGCTTATGTCATTCGTTTACGACTGATTCTTTGACACTACTCATTTTTAGTTAATGGGCACTGGAGCACTATTTGAGCATACAATGAACCCAATCGATCTCTTTTGATAGAGGCAAATGAGATCGTGTCACCTTTATTTATCTCTTTTTCTATCAATTCTTTCACCTGTATGTCATTTTCCCCCAACATAATTGTTGTATCCTTTGGTAAAACATCAATTTTCTCAATCTTTCTAGATACCGGAAAGACATATGATCCACTATTGTTCTCTTGTGAGAAGACCCAGTTTTTTTTCACCATTCCTGGAACTTGTTGACCTGAACCCGATCCACGAATAGTAATTATACATTTACTATGGTGAGATATTGGTTGACAGATATAGAAAGGTGATTGTAACTGTATAGGCTGCGTTGATGCCAATAATGGTTCTTCTGGAAATGTGCTAGGATTTCGGTTTTTGTTAAAAAAATGTCTTCCAAACTTATCGATCGGCATAGTTACTGTGCTATAATCAGAATGACTCAAAATGCTAACTATCAATCCATCTTATGATCTCGCCTTCCCTCAGCTCTTCGATAATAGAAATAATCTCATTATTGTGACCAGTATCACCAGCCGATTCATAAGCAATTAGAAGCCTTAGTCTATCTACTAATTCATTGAAGTCGTTAAAATATTTATATTCCGCAGGTTTTTTGTTAAGTTGCATCATGGTCGATTTTCCTCCCTGTTTTGTTCGGCTTCTTGTCGTTATGATTGAAGGAGTAGAACCACTTCTTGGTCTCGTTGGTTGCCCTCGAACAACTGGAGGTATTGATGTGGGCTTAGGGGTCTTGTTTTTCACAGTTTCCTCCAAATTCAGGGAATGTAGCGTAGTGATTCTTGGTTTGATAATGTCATTGAATTTTTGCGAATTCGATGTAGATAGCCCTTTCACAGGATTATAGCCTGAATAATGTATGTTGGTTCTTCGAACTATATCAATATACTGATCTATATCACTGTTTTTCATACCAGTAGGATATTTTTTGAACATGAGCTCATATAATCCAGGAGTAACCTTATATTTCAAAGAACCATTTATAATGAAATCAGGGCCATCAAAATCTATTGTAGAATCACCAATAGCATATTTCTGTGTGAACGGATCAAGATAAACACCAAAAATATCATCAAGAGCATTTTCAGTATCCATTATTTTATTGTCAATATATGCCCTAGGTAGTGGAGAATTGAATTGTTCTAAATATCTCTCATGTTGCGCCATTGAATCCAATCCAGGTGGTATTGTTTCTTCAAAGAAACTTCCCCCATATTCTGGTCTTACTAATGAGGGGTTATGTAGATATGTTTCTTCATCTCCCAAATCCATAGTTGGTGCCGTATGGTAATACTCTTCTTTAAATTCACGTTTCGGCTCATTTTTCACAAACGTTCCTTGATCAGATTTGCCAATGGTTGCAAGTAATTCTCTGAGAGGTTGCGTAATAGGCTGATAGGTTTTCTCTAAATCAGATTGGGATTTCACAATATCGCCTTTCAAGGTTCTATATTTTTTTTTCAAAGCCTTCCGTGTTTTCAATAGCTCCGCTACCGTTAGGTTATTCATCATGAATAAACATGATTCGAAAATGATTCCATTTATAAATGAATGAACTCATCGAACCCTTTGCGGTATCTACCCGAGCTCAATGGAGAATCTTTATCGATAACAAGAAATCCGAATTTTTCGCCCCAGCAGAGTGCGCAAAGTTCTTTAAATTGTTGAAAAGACATATCAATATTCACATGGTCATCATAAATGTGTTTCAAATTGGTCATGTCTTGTTGAAAGACAATAATCAAGTTCGAATTATCTCGAATAAATTGTTTGCAAACGGCAGAGTAAGTTTGACACAAATAAAAACAATCTGCATTTCTATGTCGTCCATAGCAAAAGTAACTTTTCATCAAATCTTGGTCACAGCTAGGAACATCGTCAAATATCATAATGGAATTATCTCGAATATTCTCTTGTGCAATTATATCATCTTTGTCACTATATTCCATGTAGCCTATTTCTTTCAACGGTGTCAATAATGTCCTCAGATATGAATATTTTGGCTGATGGAGTGATTTAGAATACAAATAAATATTTTCGAAACGGAGACCATTTGGATGTTCAATTAAGGATATCATTACATTCGTTATCCCCGATCCGCTAGATCCTACTAGTAAACCTCTTTTTGACTGGCCACCGGACAAAATTCCGTGTTTCCTAAATTTACTCTTGTAAGCGATTTCATCATGATTTGTGATTTGAAGGAAGAATGTCTGCTTTTGAATCTTCATTATGCAGGCACATCCATGGAACTGACACTACCGAACATGTTTCAGTTCTATATATAAAGGAATTCATATAGCATATCAGTTATTATTCAACCGACAGTGTTCTGAACATTATAAAATGAAACGAAGGAATTACTCAGTCAGTCGTTGTCGAAGCGTAAAACGAAAAGGTCGAGGACTCCTCAATACTCTAATTAATAAGCTTCCAATAGAACTTCATGTGCCAGGATATAATTATTATGGACCTGGGACTAAACTTGAAAAAAGACTACTAAGAGGCGATAAAGGTGTTAACGAACTAGATGAGGCTTGCAAACAACACGATATAGCTTATTCGAATTTCAATTTCGACATACAACATAGAAATATTGCTGATAGGCGTCTGGCCAAAGTAGCTGCACAGCGTTTCAAGGCATCTGATGCTGGTGTGGGTGAGAAAATCGCAGCATTAGGGGTTACGGGAGCAAAGAAATTGAAGAGCAAGATGGGTATGGAGCTGAAACGGAAAAAGAAGGTATCACGGAAGAAAAAAGGTGGTGCTTTGAATCTATTGGCCAGGCGACCTACGAAAAAAACTGAAAAAGAAAGAATCATTCCAGCGCATAAAATTGGAGGATTTCTACCATTTTTACTCCCACTTTTAGGAGCACTTGGAGCAGTAGGTGGAGGTGCCGCGGTTATCGCCAAAGCGGTTAATGATGCGAGAGCTGATCGGGAACGACTAGCTGAAGAACAGCGACATAATCGAGAAATGGAGAAGGCAGCTACTGGAAAAGGGCTATATTTGAGACCATATAAGGGCTATGGCATGTATTTGAAGCCATACGCAAAACACTCCCGATGAAGCTACCTCGCCGACCACTGACTAATATTTACTTGCGCAAATATGTGAAAATTCTCAAAATATGTTTGGGGGAATTTTCATGAGAGATACCCTTCATGAGAAAATAAGAAAGAACGAGTCTGGAATCTTGAATCTAGATTCGAATGTAGGTGAACGAACACATTGGACTGCTTATATTGAGCGCGATGATGAAATTGTTTATTTCAATAGTTATGGAGATTTATCTCCACCTTTATAACTGATTCAATATTTTTCAAGCGACGGTGGCAACAATGATATTATATATAATTATGATTCAGTACAATCATTCAATTCATATCAATGTGAGCAACATTGTTTACTTTCTTTATATAACCAGAATTTGTAAAATGGAGCGTCATTCGAAATTAAACTTTCAGTGAAACAATATGTCTTTGACTTTTACTTTAAGTGGATGTTCATCCATTCTTACTTACGATTTTGATCCTCCAATATATTTGAATGATGAAAACGAATATGAAATTGGGTTAGCTAATTTTCTCAACTCAATACCAAATATTGATAATACGAATAATATCTTCGTTTGGGGTGAGAACGATAGATATAGATTTGAAATTCCTACTGGATCATATGAAATTGATGATCTAGCAAACGTTATTCAGAATGCTATGAATGATGAAGACAACCAAGCAGTTCTTCGAATTACACCTGATTTGAATACTTCCAAGGTGACTATAAAAACTAATCGTCGAATCAATTTTGGAGTATACAACACGATTGGATCACTACTTGGATTCAGAAAACGAATGTTGAATGCGGATAAAAAAAGTGTTTCGGACCACCAGGTCAAGATTCTCAACGTCAATACTATATGTGTAGATTGTAACTTGGCCATCGGAAGCTATTCAAATGGTGAACCAGTTCAATGCCAAAGTCCCCACCGGATACAAGATCATCGAATCACCTGTTACGATCCTGTATTATCCAGTTTCCGTGAAGACTATCAACAATATAACTGTGAAAATTATTGATCAATCAGGAAATATTATAGATTTCCGTGAAGAAGAAATCACCGTTCGACTTCACCTTCGAAAGAAGGATCTTTGATCATGGTGTGGAGATTCATCCATCCAACACCGTTTCACCTCCCTGAACAATACTATAAAAGACATGACAATGAAAAGGAACGTACTAGTATGAAGAAGACCTCCGGAATATTAACACCAGAAAATCGTCAGTTTTTGATATCTCTTGGATTTGAAGTTTTGAAATAATGGAATTATTGAATATCACTGGTAAACCTTTAAGCGACACTACAATTGAAGACTATCAGTTTTATACATATCAGCCTTACATCGCTGGAAACCTCAATAATAACGACGAAATAAGAGTGCCAATTGCTGACCTTGAAGCATTCACTTTGCCTTGTAACAGTTATTTATAGAAGGTACTCTCCTAGATGATAAATGTGCCGTTCCAACCAAACTGAAATTCATTAATAATGCAATAGCATTCCTTTTCCGAGAACTTCGATATGAACTGAACGGTATTGTGATTGATTCAGTGAGGAATTTGTTATTGACAGCAACATTGGAATATTATATCCGTCTAATTACAGGCCGATTGCCTTATTATCGGTCTTTTCAAAAATATTTGAAAAAGCCTTTCAAGTGAGGCTTCTGAGATATCTAAATAAATACAAGCTATTAACCAATAGACAATTCGGCTTCACAAAAAATCTATCTACACAAGAAGCATTGATGTCGTTATATGAACAGCTCTTAAACAATTTTGACAATAAATTGAAAACTTCGACTATGTTTTTTGACTTCCAAAAGGCATTTGATGTTGTCAACCACTCACTACTATTGAATAAATTAGAATTGTATGGAATAAGAGGACCTGCATTAACCTGGGTCAGTTCATACCTCTCACAACGAAGCCAGCAGGTCTGTGTGAAGAAAAATGAGACTACAACAGTGTCGAAGCCATTGAATGTGTCAAGTGGTGTTCCTCAAGGTAGCACCCTAGGACCAACTTTTTTTATCATAATGATCAATGATATCTTCCTGAACGTTCAAGATGGACTCCTGACACTGTATGCTGATGACACATCAGTGGTCTTAAACAGCAAAAATTATGAAGACCTTGCTGAAAAGTCAACCAACTGTATCAGTAACATGAAAAGGTGGTGTGACACTAACGGACTGATATTGAATCTATCTAAAACAAACTTTGTTTTATTCACACCTATAACAACAAAATCTGATATCTGCTTATTGGTGAGGCCTGGTAATGAAAATAATGTATCCATCAAACAAAGTAATTCAGTCAAATTCTTTGGTTTATATGTGGATGAAAATCTTTCTTGGGAGACCCACACACGAAATTTGGTAAAATCATTGTCATCAAAGAATTTTGCAATTTTTCAACTAAGAAAAGTAACAAATACCGAAGCTATAATGGCATACTACTATAGCTGTGTACATTCTCAACTAATGTATGGCATACTATGTTGGGGTAATAGCTCTGGTTCTGAAAAGGTATTCATCAGTCAAAAACGGATAATAAGAAGTATATTTGGTATGAGATCAAGGGACTCATGTCGTCAGATATTCATTTCTCAAAAAATTCCAACCATTTACAATATTTACATTCTGGCCGCACTATACTTCACTCACGATAATCTTAAAAATTTCAAAACATGTGGTGATATTAATCATTATACAACAAGAAATGCAAATAAACTATTCATTCCTCCAGCTTCACTTGCACAGATTAGAAAAGGTCCAGTCATAACAGCTCTCAAAATATATAATCATTTGCCTGACCCACTCAAAGTTCTAAAGAATCCTCTATTCAAGAGACATTGCAAATTATTCCTCAAAAATAAAAGCTACTACTCTCTCATGGAATATTTTGATATTTATTTATCACTAAATAAAAACGAAAGCGTCTTTATGCAAAATGCTGGGTGGTTCCCAAAAATATCGAACCAAGAAAAAATTCTAATTGGTACTAACGGTCAATTCAACGTGTGTGTTCCTTTAAAAATGTTTGCTGGGTTTTTTGAAGACTTTCGGAGAATAATAGTCAATATGAGGCAAGAATTAGTCTTAATAAGATCTAGTAATGATTTAGATGCAGTAACTAGCATAGATGATTCAAAAAAACCCAAAGTGGAGCTTACAAAAGTATTTTGGAGAGTTCCTCACATAAAGCCAAGTATTCAAGAACAACTTCGAATCACGAAAATTACTAATAAAAGTATAGAACTTCCAATTAGGTTCAGTAGCTGGGAGTTGATCGAGTAATCATCTTTGAGTGAATCAAACAGACATACGTGGCCATTCAAGGCCACTACCAAGGTCGAAACCCCCAGACATGTAATTATAGCATTTCAGACTAGTAGAAAAAGAAAAATAACGAGTGATATGAGTAAGTTTGATCATATCGACCTCACCAGGATCAGAGTGTTCCTTAATTCTGAAAGATATCCATACAATGATTTACATCTAGATTTCAAAAACAACAAGTATGCTACACTGTATGAGATGTACTCAAATTTTCAAGAAAAATACTGTCATCTGAAAAATAACGAGCCAATATTGACCCCGAAAGAGTTCAAAGATAAAGCACCAATTGTTCACATTGATTGTTCACGACAGAAAGAAGTCATCCAAACAGGATCAATAGTTATGCGGGTTAAATTTGAAACTGGTAGTAATACTCCAAAAGAAACCACTGCTTTTTGTCTCATTCTACATGAAAAAGAATATTCATATAACCCTTTAACGAAAATCGTAAAGCAGCCTTGATGCGCATGATCAGAATTTGTCATATATTGGGGGACCCATTATATTTTATTCAGTAGATATAATGTTATCCAGCTATAAATTACGCCTGAGAAAACATCAAGAAAACATTAAGATCCTGAAAAGGGTGATAGAATTGTACTCTACCAAGCAATCAGTTTTTAAAAATTTCTCAAATATCACAATATGAGTATAATTATGGATGTGTAAGGATTCAAGATAAAAAACAACAAATTTATTGTCAAGGAGGGGTGAAAATTTGCCATTATATTCTCAAACCACCATTTCCATTGAATTTTCTACCTCCGAATCTACAAAAGCAGGCTAATTGGCTGGTTCGTAATTTTCACTGCCTGGAATGGAAGGATGGATTTACCCCATTACATCAGTTCGGAAATATCTTGAAAAGCCTGAGTGATGGAGTCGATCTAATACATATCAAAGGATAGGAGAAAGCTGAATATATTCGACGGTTCACTTCTGTTCCAGTAGTGAAATTCGATGAGCAACCTATTTTACAACAGTCTGAACCGAAATGTTTTTATCATATGAATTCAAATTCTATGTGTGCATTAACAAATGTTTTTTATTTGTATGAACAATTTTTTATGCAATAAAGTATAATATCAAAATGAATTTGTTCTGTTCCATTCATTGTATAATAAATTGTCTGAAGATCTGGTCTTCAATGCAGTCGTGATGCATTTGCACATGCGGGTACCAGATGTTTGTTTTCGCAAACATGTGGGTAGCAGATGTTTTCGATGAATGATTCATCTCTGAATGCAGGTGGCAGATGTTCTCTCTGAATGCGGGTATGACGTGTTCACAAAGATATGCACCAGATGTTTTATTTCCATTTCAGACTCGTCTAGATATCTAGTTTCGATAAATGCGGGTATGACGTATTCGCTGGTTAATAGATGACTCATCCGCAAAAACATGCGGGTAGCAGATGCGCATGCCTTACCCCTCTACTGAATGATATAAAATCGGGTTAAGGTCGACGTTTTCTAGTTTAGTCTTAAGCCTCAGTCCCCGATTTTCTTCAGATAGTTTGAGTACAGTGATAATGAAGTGCGGATATTGTGACAACGAATTTTCTTCAACGAGTTCTTCATTCCAGCATTCACGCAAAAATTGCAAAAATAATAGGGATGTGAATGGACCGCCGACCAAAAAGATGAAGTACAATAATGCAGAGGATCAGCAGGCATCTACTTCGACCAACACATTGTTCAACTACTTTCCTAAGCATATTACTCAGGGTGTTGAAAAACGAAAACGAGTAGATGGAAGGATTGGCTAATTAATTGGCTGATTAATTTGGGGAATGGGATAGTGAAACTCCGTTGTGCTCTCGAGAATAGGATAGCCACCTATCGATTTTCCAGTGCCAAAAGCCACATAGATCTTCCCGAATTTTTGCAAGAAGTGAAACCAAAAGTTCTGGCAATCTTGTCCAAATATCTGGACACGCATCACAGCTTGAAGATAAATTTGGAACTTTTTGGATTGTATGTCATACCAGAGAAGGAACTATCTGATATCAAGTTCTTCAATACCAGAAATAAAACATTAACAATATCATCAAACATTGAATGCGATTATGATGACATCAAGGAAGAAATGATTGTGAAGGCGTCAGAATTTCAAGAACGTGATTCTGGGTGGATATTGAAACATGCAATGTTTTTGGATGTGAACATTAATAAATTCTCATCAATTTCGGCCTCTTCCTACATCAAGCTGCCCAGAGGTATAGAATCCAAACATGCGGTTTTGAATATACAAAACAAAGGTAGAGCCTGCTTCGCATGGTCCATCACTGCTGCGATCTTTCCTGCAGACGGTAATCCAATAAGAACGTCATCATATCCACATTACAATAACCTGTTGAATTTTCAAGGGCTTGACTTTCCCATGAAATTGAAGGCTATCCCAAAGTTCGAGCGACTCAACAATATCTCAGTTGATGTGTTCGGTCTTGAATCGTCTTTCAAGGATGGAAAGATGATAAGTGAAATAATTGGACCTCTACATTTTTCATCATGTCGTCAAGCAACACATGTGAATTTGCTACTTGTGGCCGATAAGGTTGGCAACACACATTAATGCCTACTAAAAGACTTAGGCAAATTAGTTAGGAGACAAAAATCGAAATACAATGGTAAAATAAATATTTGCGATGGATGCCTACAATCGTTCGCAACACTGGCGCAGCTGAGAAGTCATGAGGAAAATGACTGTAATCATACGATGACAAAGATACCCACCACCAATTTGAAAGTAAATAAATATGGTGAGTCAGTGCCTGAAAATATCCCTAAATGCACTAACTTTGAGATACAATTATCACCACCGTTTGTGATTTATGCTGACTTTGAAAGTTTACTCAAACCAATTCAACACAATGAACCCTGTGACGATAAATCATTTTCAGTTAAAGTATGTGAACATGAACCATATTCGTTCGCGTTTCATGTAAAATGTAATTTTGATGACCGTTACTCAAGGTCGGTACTTTATCGCGGTGCAGATGCTGCTGACGTTTTTGTGAGAAAGTTGGATAAAACCGTTCGAGATTTATACACGAATCACATGAAGGATGTTCGTGAAATGCGTCCACTTACTGAGATAGAAAACCAAACTTTCCAAAATAGCACCACGTGTCATATTTGTGAAAAGCCATTCAAGCCAACTGATATCAAAGTTCGTGATCACTACCAATATACAGGGAAGTTCCGCGCAGCCGCCCATTCTATTTGTAACCTGAACTACAAGACCTCAAAGACTATTCCAGTATTCTTCCACAACCTCACAAATCATGATTCTCATCTTTTCATCAAGAAATTAGCTAAGAAGGAAGAAAGAATATCAGTAATAGCCCAAACTGAAGAGAGGTATATTTCATTCTCGAAGTCAGTATTGGTTAATAAATCTAAATTGTCAAGAGTATCTGATGAATATATTCAGTTGAGATTTGTAGACTCCTTTCGATTTTTACCAAAATCTCTCGACAAACTCAGCAAAAATTTGGAGGTTCAGCAGTGTAACGAGGTTCGAAAATACTTCCAAGATAACGAACAATTTGATCTAATAAGACAAAAAGGGGTTTTTCCTTACAACAAGGTGGACTGCTCGGGCAAATTGAAAGAAACTCAACTACCGCCGGAAGAAAAGTTCAATAATGAATTAACCGGCGAATCACTTTCAGACATGGATTATAATAGAGCTATAGATGTGTGGAATACCTTCGGATGTGAAACATTGGGAGATTACGCCGATGTTTATTTGAAATCCGATTGTCTGCTGCTAGCAGACGTCTTTGAGAATTTCAGAAAAGTCTGCATGCAACAATACAAGCTAGATCCTGCCCACTATCTGACAGCACCTGCACTGAGCTGGAATGCTATGTTACGTTATACACAGATTGAACTTCAGCTCTGGACTGATATAGATATGATACATCAAAAGGATACGTTTTAGAAGTGGACTTGGAATATCCAGCCAACTCACACCATGATCACAACGATTTACCATTTTGCCCAGAACAAATGATCCCGCCAAAGAGTAAAAGTGCCAAACTGATCCCCAATTTACAAAACAAATGCAAATACATTATTCATTACCGAAATATGAAACAGTGTTTGAAATATGGTTTGAAACTGAAGAAAATCCATAGAATCTTAGAATTCTCCCAATCGGCGTGGTTGAGGCCATATATTGACCTGAACACGCACCTTCGGAATTCCGCAGTAAACGAATTTGAACGAGAACTCTTCAAATTGTTGATAAATTCAATATTTGGAAAAACCATGGAAAATGTCGACAAAAGAATTGACTTGAAACTTTGCTCACGCTGGGAAAATAGGACTAATTCTCTGGGGGCAAGGGCTCTGATAGCCAAACCACATTTCAAATGCAGTACAGAATTCAGTGAGAACTTGGTTGCAATTCAGTTGGAAAAGACTAGTGTATGTTATGATAAACCGATGTATGTTGGATTTTCGGTATTGGATATTTCGAAAACTATCATTTACGATTTTTTCTCTGGATACATCAAAACAAAATATGGTGATAAAGCAACATCATGCTACACCGATACGGATTCATTGATTCTAGGAATATTCACAGAAAATTTCTATAATGATATGAAAGAAAATATCCAATTTTTCGATAGGTCAAATTATACCATAGACAAAATACACCAAATCCCCAAATCGAAATCTGTTATAGGACGCATGAAAGATGAATATGCCGCAAGACCTATTGAATCTTTCTATGGTACTGGTGCGAAAACATACTGTGTGAAAGCAGGTGATGTGATGAAAAAAGCCAAAGGTGGTCAAAAACCAAATTCAGTTTTCAGACTATGTGAATATTGTAGAAAATGGTGGAACAATATCACGTAAGATGTATATGTTCACTTCTTCTCTCCACACCATTCATACGGAATTAAGAAATGAAGTCGCTTTGTCATCTGCTGATGATAAGCGCTATAAAATTCCTTCTAATGTGAAAACTTTGGCTTGGGGTCATTTGCTTATAACACCAGGAGCTATCACTGGAACTTTAGATGAGTTTTTGGAAATAGCTCAAGATTTGATTGACGAGAAAGACTCTGACCAATAGTTTTGATGTGATTTCCATTTGTATATTGTAATTATGGATTATAATATGTTATATTTGTGACATATGAAATAAAAATCATTATCGAGTGAATTTGTTTTATTACATTTATTCAATACAAAATATTAATATTATCCACATCGCTCGAGACCCCATCTACAAACATGACAGCTTGATTGTGCTTGAGGGAGGCCGTCTACATGATCTCTCCATTCAGGGCGATTGAAGTGGACAAAGCATGGTAGCTGGATCCGAAGTTCGAAATTCTCTGTATATTTTGATGGCAGTTTGTCCCATGCATAAAGAAGTTCCATCGAACCTACATTTTTAATGAGATAATGTAGTGGAAAATTCTGGAGCTCTTCTTTGGTAAAATCATACAATTTTTTATTTCGGTTTCGGTGTTCATTCACGAGTTCGGTCAAAAAACAGTTAGGGCAATCTTCAGACATGTTGTAACAATGAGGTTGAACAGCAACAATGATGCACACACTGCTGTGTAGTACGTAACCCAATCGACTATTCTGAATTCCACATCATCCTTCATTATATTTGTATCATGGTGTAGTGGTGGAGATGGATTCAGTTCACACCAGTCAGAATCAATGGTGGAGCCACTGCCCTTTCGCAATCGCAACTTGTACATAGTGCTATTGGTGGGTATGAGTGATTTGAGAGTTGAAACATTATTTATTGTAGTTGATTCCATTCTTGCCCATTTAGAAGGCCAACTTTCATTTCGTGTACCATTACTATCGAAACATATGAATACTTCTCTTATATTATAAGGTTGTGCGATATAGAGAAAGCTTTGAATAATCACTTGTAAAACTAAACATTGAGGTGTGATCATGGTCACAACTTCTGATAAACTGAAAATATCATGTACTTTTATATGTATTTATTGAAAACATGTCAGAGACAAAATATTCGATTTATTTATCGGAGTCAAATTTTTTATCACAAGATCTATTTTTATTATTGAAAACATCATCAGCCCAAGTATTCTGTTCTCTCTGGGTTAGTAGATTTTCAATTCGACTTTGTCGAATTCTTTCTTCCATTCGGAATCTCCTTCTTTCCCTCTTGCCTTTTCCAATTGGTGAAGATCTGATGATGTCCTTGTCTTCTACACATGGTACATAAGTGGAATAGTCATCATTATCCCAGTTCTCTTCAATTTTCTCCGTTTTTTTCAGAAATGTTCATGGTTGGGTGACAGCAGTACTAATGAAGGATCCTTCGCGTGAGATCTGACGACTTTTATTGGCCTCGTTTGCTTGCAAAGACGTTTGCACAATTCGATTGTCAATTTTGGTCTGCTCAACCAACAACCACTTGATAGATATGTTCGATTGATAATTTTTTTGCAAACACAACACTGTTTTGTTTCGACCACACGACAATCACCACTTTGTATAAATATATCCAATGAGTCTCTATCTTGCATGTTCACTGATGAAATCAAGACTACACCAGAGTATTAATAGCCAAAGTAGAAGGGAGTGTTCAATTTGAAAATTATGGTACAATTGAAGATAATTAGTCTGATGAATCCTTTGATAAATTCATCTGATGGATCATTACGGTAATTAATATAAATTAGTCTGATGAACTTTGCCCGGTCATCAATTAACATTAATTGATATCAATCGAAGCTGTAACAGGATTCCTAATATATATCTACTGTTTTACTTGGAGGTTCAACTTGAGAATTGAACTTGAAGGTTGAACTTGAAGATTGGACTTGGAGGTTGAACTTGAAGGTTGAACATGAAGTTTGAACCTGAAGTAATACTTGAAGGTTCAACTTGAAGGTTGAACTTGAAGGTTGAACTTGGAGGTTGAACTTGAAGTTTGAACTTGACAATAAACTTGAAGGTTGAACTTGAAAGTCGTACTTGAAGGTTCAACTTGAAGTTTGAACGTGAGATTGAACTTAAAGGTTCAACTTGGAGTTTTAACCTGAAGTTTGAACTCGAAGGTTGAACCTAAAGGTTGAACTTGTAGGTTGAACTTGAAGGTTGAACTTGGAAGTTGAATTTGAAGTTTGAACTTGAAGGTTGAACTTGAAGGTTGAACTTGAAGTTGAACTTGAAGTTGAACTTGGAGGTTGAACTTGAAGTTTGTACTTGGTGGTTTACCTTGGAGGTTGAACATAAAGATTTGACTTGGAGTTTGAACTTGAAGGTAGAACTGGAAGTTTGAACTCGAAGGTTGAACTTGAAGGTTGAACTTGAAGGTTGAACTTGAAGTTTCAACTTGAAGTTCCAACTTGAAGTTTGAACTTGAAGTTTGAACTTGAAGGTTGAACTTGAAGGTTCAACTTGAAGTTTGAACTTGAAGGATGATCTTGAAGGTTGAACTTGAAGTTTGAACTAAAAGTTGAACTTGATGGTTGAATTTGAAGGTTGAACTTAGAGGTTTACCTTGAAGGTTTGACTTGATGGTTCAATTTGAAGGTTCAACTTGAAGTTTAAACTTGAAGGTTTAAACTTGAAGGTTGAACCCGAAGGTTGAATTTGGAGGTTGAACTTGAAGGTTGAACTTGAAGGTTGTACTTGAAGGTTCAACTTGAGGATTGGAATTGGAAGTTGAACTTGAAGTTGAAACTTGGAGGTTGAACTTGAAGGTTGAACTTGAAGTTTGAACCTGGAGTTATACTTGAAGGTTCAACTTGAAGGTTGAACTTGATCGTTGAACTTGAAGTTTGAACTTGAGAATGAACCTGAATGTTTAACTTGAAGTTTGTACTTGAAGATTCAACTCGAAGTTTGAACGTGAGGTTGAACTTGAAGGTTCAACTTGGAGTTAGAACTTAAAGTTTGAACTCGTAGGTTGAACTGGAAGGTTAAACTTGAAGGTTGAACTTGGAAAATGAACTTGAAGGTTGAACTTGGAGTTTGAACTTGAAGGTTGAACTTGTAGGTTGAACTTAAAGATTGAACCTGAAATTGGACTTGGAAGTTGAACTTGACGGCTGTACTTGAAGGTTCAACTTGAAGGTTGAAATTGAAGATTCGACTTGAAGTTTGAACTTGAAGTTCGAACTCGAATTTTGAACTTGAAGTTTAAACTTGAAGTTCGAACTTGAAGTTTGAACTTGAAGTTTGAACTTGAAGTTTGAACTTTGAGGTTGAACTTGGAGGTTGAACTTGAAGTTTCAACTTGAAGTTTGAACTTGAAGTTTGAACTCGACGGTTGAACATGAAGTTTGAACTCGCAGTTAAACATGAAGGTTGAACTTGGAGGTTGTACTTGTAGGTTCAACTCGAAGGTTGTACTTGAAGGTTCAACTCGAAAGTTGAACTTGAAGTTTGAACGTGAATTTTGAACTCAAAGGTTCAATTTGAAGTTTGAACTCGAAGGTTGAACTTGAAGGTTGAACTCGAAGTTTGAATTTGAATGTTGAAACTGAAGTTAAACTTGAAGGTTGAATAAGAATGTTGAACTTGAAGGTTGAACTTGAAGTTTGAACTTGAAGGTTGAACTTGAAGGTTGATCTCGAAGTTTGAAATTGAAGGTTGAACTTGAAGTTTGAACTTGAAGGTTCAATTCGAAGTAAAAACGTGAAGGTTGAACTTGAAGGATGAACTTGGAGTTTGAGCTTGTAGGGTAAAATTTGGAGTTTGAGCTTGAAGGTTCATCTTGGAGGTTCTACTTGAAGTTCGAACTTGAAGGTTGAACTCGGAGTTTGAACTTGAAGGTCGAACTTGGAGGTTCAACTTGAAGTTTGAACTTGGAGTTAAACTTGAAGGTTGAACTTGAAGGTTGTACTTGGGGGTTTGACTTGAGGGTTGAACTTGAAGGTTCAACTCGAAGTTTGAGCTTGAAGGTTGAACTTGAAGTTTGAACTTGAAGGTTGAACTTGAAGGTTCAACTCGTAGTTTGAACTTGAAAGAAGATCTTGAAGATTGAACTCGAAGTTTGAACTTGAAGTTGAACTTGAAGGTTGAACTTGAAGGTTGAACTTGAAGTTTGAACTTGGAGGTTGAACTTGAAGGTTGAACTTGAAGTTTGAACCTGAAGTAATACTTGGAGGTTCAACTTGAAGGTCAAACTTGAAGGTTGAACTTGAAGTTTGAACTTGAAGATAAATTTGATGGTTGAACTTGAAGGTTGTACTTGAAGGTTGTACTCGAAGGTTCAACTTGGAGTTTGAACGTGAGGTTGAACTAAAAGGTTCCACGTGGATTTTCAACCTGAAGTTTGATCTCGAAGGTTGAACTTGGAGGTTGAACTTGAAGGTTGAACTTGAAGATTGAACTCGAAGGTTGAACTTGATGGTTGAACTTGAAGGTTGAACTTGGAGTTTGAACTTGAAGTTGAACTCGAAGTTGAACTTGGAGGTTGAAGTTGAAGGTTGTACTTGGAGGTTCAACTCGAAGGTTGAACTTGGAGATTTCACTTGAAGTTTGAACTTGAAGGTAGAACTTGGAGTTCGAACTTGAAGATTGAACTTGAAGGTTGAACTCGAAGTTTCAACTTGAAGTTTGAACTTGAAGTTTGAACTTGAAGGTTGAACTTGAAGGTTGAACTCGTAGGTTGAACTTGAAGTTTGAACTTGAAGTTGGATTTGGAGGTTGAACTTGAAGGTTGTACTCGAAGGTTTAACTCGAAGGTTGAACTTGAAGATTTGACTTGAAGTTTGAACTTGAAGTTTGAACTTGAAGATTGAACTTGAAGGTTGAACTTGAAGTTTCAACTTGGAGTTTGAACTTGGATTTCGAACTCGAAGGTTGAACTTGAAGGTTGAACTTGAAGGTTGAGCTTGGAGGTTGTACTTGAAGGTTCAACTCGGAAGTTGAACTCGAAGAACGTGAATTCTGAACTTGGAGGTTCAATTTGAAGTTTGAACTTGGAGGTTGAACTTGAAGGTTGAACTCGAAGTATGATATTGAATGTTGAAATTGAAGTTAAACTTGAAGGTTGAACTAGATGGTTGAACTTGCAGGCTGAACTTGAAGTTTGAACTTGAAGGTTGAACATGAAGGTCGATCTCGGAGTTTGAACTTGGATGTTAAACTTGAATGTTCACCTTGAAGGTTCTACTTGAATGTTGAACTTGAAGTTTGAACTTGGAGGTTGAACTTGAAGGATGTACTTGAAGGTTCAACTCGGAAGTTGAACTCGAAGTTTGAACGTGAATTCTGAACTTGGAGGTTCAATTTGAAGTTTGAACTTGGAGGTTGAACTTGAAGGTTGAACTCGAAGTATGATATTGAATGTTGAAATTGAAGTTAAACTTGAAGGTTGAACTAGATGGTTGAACTTGCAGGCTGAACTTGAAGTTTGAACTTGAAGGTTGAACATGAAGGTCGATCTCGGAGTGTGAACTTGGATGTTAAACTTGAAGGTTGAACTTGGAGTATGAACTTGAAGGATGAACTCGAAATTTGAACTTGAAGGTTCAATTTGAAGTAAAAACTCGAAGGTTGAACTTGAAGGTTTTAACTTGGAGTTTGAGCTTGAAGGTTCAACTTGGAGTTCGAGGTTGAGGGTTCAACTTGAAGGTTCCACTTGAAGTTCGAACTTGGAAGTTAATCTCGAAGGTTGAACTTGAAGTTTGAACTTGGAGTTGAACTTGAAGGTTGAACTTGAAGGTTGTACTTAATGGTTTGACTTGGAGGTTGAATTTCGAAGGTTCAACTTGGAGTTTGAGCTTGAATGTTGAACTTGAAGTTTGAACTAGAAGGTTGAACTTGAAGGTTCTACTCAAAGTTTGAACTTGAGAGAAGATCTTGAAGATTGAACATGAATTTTGAACTTGAAGTTGAACTTGAAGGTTGAACTCGAAGGTTGAACTCGAAGGTTGAACCTGAAGGTTGAACTTGAAGGTTGAACTTGGAGGTTGAACTTGAAGTTTGAACTTGACAATAAACTTGAAGGTTGAACTTGAAAGTCGTACTTGAAGGTTCAACTTGAAGTTTGAACGTGAGGTTGAACTTAAAGGTTCAACTTGGAGTTTTAACCTGAAGTTTGAACTCGAAGGTTGAACCTAAAGGTTGAACTTGTAGGTTGAACTTGAAGGTTGAACTTGGAAATTGAATTTGAAGTTTGAACTTGAAGGTTGAACTTGAAGGTTGAACTTGAAGTTGAACTTGAAGTTGAACTTGGAGGTTGAACTTGAAGTTTGTACTTGGTGGTTTACCTTGGAGGTTGAACATAAAGATTTGACTTGGAGTTTGAACTTGAAGGTAGAACTGGAAGTTTGAACTCGAAGGTTGAACTTGAAGGTTGAACTTGAAGTTTCAACTTGAAGTTCCAACTTGAAGTTTGAACTTGAAGTTTGAACTTGAAGGTTGAACTTGAAGGTTCAACTTGAAGTTTGAACTCAAAGGATGATCTTGAAGGTTGAACTTGAAGTTTGAACTAAAAGTTGAACTTGATGGTTGAATTTGAAGGTTGAACTTAGAGGTTTACCTTGAAGGTTTGACTTGATGGTTCAATTTGAAGGTTCAACTTGAAGTTCAAACTTGAAGGTTTAAACTTGAAGGTTGAACCCGAAGGTTGAATTTGGAGTTCGAACTTGAAGGTTGAACTTGAAGGTTGTACTTGAAGGTTCAACTTGAGGATTGGAATTGGAAGTTGAACTTGAAGTTGAAACTTGGAGGTTGAACTTGAAGGTTGAACTTGAAGTTTGAACCTGGAGTTATACTTGAAGGTTCAACTTGAAGGTTGAACTTGATCGTTGAACTTGAAGTTTGAACTTGAGAATGAACCTGAATGTTGAACTTGAAGTTTGTACTTGAAGATTCAACTCGAAGTTTGAACGTGAGGTTGAACTTGAAGGTTCAACTTGGAGTTAGAACTCAAAGTTTGAACTCGTAGGTCGAACTGGAAGGTTAAACTTGAAGGTTGAACTTGGAAAATGAACTTGAAGGTTGAACTTGGAGTTTGAACTTGAAGGTTGAACTTGAAGGTTGAACTTAAAGATTGAACCTGAAATTGGACTTGGAAGTTGAACTTGACGGCTGTACTTGAAGGTTCAACTTGAAGGTTGAAATTGAAGATTTGACTTGAAGTTTGAACTTGAAGTTTGAACTTGAAGTTCGAACTCGAAATTTGAACTTGAAGTTTAAACTTGAAGTTTGAACTTGAAGTTTGAACTCGAAGTTTGAACTTGAAGTTTGAACTTGAAGTTTGAACTTGAAGTTTGAACTTGAAGTTTGAACTTTGAGGTTGAACTTGGTGGTTGAACTTGAAGTTCCAACTTGAAGTTTGAACTTGAAGTTTGAACTCGACGGTTGAACATGAAGTTTGAACTCGCAGATAAACATGAAGGTTGAACTTGAAGGTTGTACTTGTAGGTTCAACTTGAAGGTTGTACTTGAAGGTTCAACTCGAAAGTTGAACTTGAAGTTTGAACGTGAATTTTGAACTTAAAGGTTCAATTTGAAGTTTGAACTCGAAGGTTGAACTTGAAGGTTGAACTCGAAGTTTGAATTTGAATGTTGAAACTGAAGTTAAACTTGAAGGTTGAATGAGAATGTTGAACTTGAAGGTTGAACTTGAAGTTTGAACTTGAAGGTTGAACTTGAAGGTTGATCTCGAAGTTTGAAATTGAAGGTTGAACTTGAAGTTTGAACTTGATGGTTCAATTCGAAGTAAAAACGTGAAGGTTGAACTTGAAGGATGAACTTGGAGTTTGAGCTTGTAGGGTAAAATTTGGAGTTTGAGCCTGAAGGTTCATCTTGGAGGTTCTACTTGAAGTTCGAACTTGAAGGTTGAACTCGGAGTTTGAACTTGAAGGTCGAACTTGGAGGTTCAACTTGAAGTTTGAACTTGGAGTTAAACTTGAAGGTTGAACTTGAAGGTTGTACTTGGAGGTTTGACTTGAGGGTTGAACTTGAAGGTTCAACTCGAAGTTTGAGCTTGAAGGTTGAACTTGAAGTTTGAACTTGAAGGTTGAACTTGAAGGTTCAACTCGTAGTTTGAACTTGAAAGAAGATCTTGAAGATTGAACTCGAAGTTTGAACTTGAAGTTGAACTTGAAGGTTGAACTTGAAGGTTGAACTTGAAGTTTGAACTTGGAGGTTGAACTTGAAGGTTGAACTTGAAGTTTGAACCTGAAGTAATACTTGGAGGTTCAACTTGAAGGTCAAACTTGAAGGTTGAACTTGAAGTTTGAACTTGAAGATAAATTTGATGGTTGAACTTGAAGGTTGTACTTGAAGGTTGTACTTGAAGGTTCAACTTGGAGTTTGAACGTGATGTTGAACTAAAAGGTTCCACGTGGATTTTCAACCTGAAGTTTGATCTCGAAGGTTGAACTTGGAGGTTGAACTTGAAGGTTGAACTTGAAGATTGAACTCGAAGGTTGAACTTGATGGTTGAACTTGAAGGTTGAACTTGGAGTTTGAACTTGAAGTTGAACTCGAAGTTGAACTTGGAGGTTGAAGTTGAAGGTTGTACTTGGAGGTTCAACTTGAAGGTTGAACTTGGAGATTTCACTTGAAGTTTGAACTTGAAGGTAGAACTTGGAGTTCGAACTTGAAGATTGAACTTGAAGGTTGAACTCGAAGTTTCAACTTGAAGTTTGAACTTGAAGTTTGAACTTGAAGGTTGAACTTGAAGGTTGAACTCGAAGGTTGAACTTGAAGTTTGAACTTGAAGTTGGATTTGGAGGTTGAACTTGAAGGTTGTACTCGAAGGTTCAACTCGAAGGTTGAACTTGAAGATTTGACTTGAAGTTTGAACTTGGAGTTTGAACTTGGATTTCGAACTCGAAGGTTGAACTTGAAGGTTGAACTTGAAGGTTGAGCTTGGAGGTTGTACTCGAAGGTTCACCTTGAAGGTTCTACTTGAAGGTTGAACTTGAAGTTTGAACTTGGAGGTTGAACTTGAAGGATGTACTTGAAGGTTCAACTCGGAAATTGAACTTGAAGTTTGAACGTGAATTCTGAACTTGGAGGTTCAATTTGAAGTTTGATCTTGGAGGTTGAACTTGAAGGTTGAACTCGAAGTATGATATTGAATGTTGAAATTGAAGTTAAACTTGAAGGTTGAACTAGATGGTTGAACTTGCAGGCTGAACTTGATGTTTGAACTTGAAGGTTGAACATGAAGGTCGATCTCGGAGTTTGAACTTGGATGTTAAACTTGAAGGTTGAACTTGGAGTATGAACTTGAAGGTTGAACTCGAAATTTGAACTTGAAGGTTCAATTTGAAGTAAAAACTCGAAGGTTGAACTTGAAGGTTTTAACTTGGAGTTTGAGCTTGAAGGTTCAACTTGGAGTTCGAGGTTGAGGGTTCAACTTGAAGGTTTCACTTGAAGTTCGAACTTGGAAGTTAAACTCGAAGGTTGAACTTGAAGTTTGAACTTGGAGTTGAACTTGAAGGTTGAACTTGAAGGTTGTACTTAGGGGTTTGACTTGGAGGTTGAATTTCGAAGGTTCAACTTGAAGTTTGAGCTTGAAGGTTGAACTTGAAGTTTGAACTAGAAGGTTGAACTTGAAGGTTCTACTCAAAGTTTGAACTTGAGAGAAGATCTTGAAGATTGAACATGCATTTTGAACTTGAAGTTGAACTTGAAGGTTGAACTCGAAGGTTGAACTCGAAGGTTGAACCTGAAGGTTGAACTTGAAGGTTGAATTCGGAGGTTGAACTTGAAGGTTCAACTCGAAGGTTCAACTTGAAGGTTCAACTTGAAGGTTCCACTCGTAGGTTGAACTTGAATGTTGAACTTGAAGTTTGAACTCGCAGTTAAACATGAAGGTTGAACTTGAAGGTTGAGCTTGGAGGTTGTACTTGGGGGTTCAAGTTGAAGGTTGTACTTGAAGGTTCAACTCGAATGTTGAACTCGAAGTTTGAACGTGAATTTTGAACTTAAAGGATCAATTTGGAGTTTGAACTCGAAGGTTGAACTTGAAGGTTGAACTCGAAGATTGAATATCAATGTTGAAATTGAAGTTAAACTTGAGGGTTGAACTAGAAGGTTGAATTGGGAGGTTGAACTTGGAGGTTGAACTGGAAGTTTGAACTTCAAGGTTGAACTTGAAGGTTGATCTCGGAGTTTGAACTTGAAGGTTGAACTTGAAGTTTGAACTTGAGGGTTGAACTTGAAGGTTGAACTCGAAGGTTCAATTTGAAGTGAAAACTTGAAGGTTGAACTTGAAGGTTGAAATTGGAGTTTGAGCTTGAAGGTTAAACTTGGAGCTTGAGCCTGAAGGTTCTACTCGAAGTTCGAACTTGGAGGTTGAACTCGGAGTTTAAACTCAAAGGTCGAACTTGAAGGTTGAACTCGTAATTTGAACTTGGAGTTGAACTTGAAGGTTGAACTAACTGGTCGTACTTGGGGGTTTGACTTGAAGGTTGAACTTGAAGGTTTAACTTGCAGTTTGAGCTTGAAGGTTGAACTCGGAGTTTGAACATGAAGGTTGAACTTGAAGGTTGTACTTGAAGGTTGAACTCGAAGGTTGAATTTTAAGGTAGAACTTGAAGGTTGTACTTGAAGGTATCTTTACTTGCTTATTGTTCTTGTTATAAGTCCTATCAAGTCGTACATAAGGCGAATGAAAAAACATTGACTTCATCGTCGTGCACACTATATCTCCCTAACTTATCATCTCACATGGACACTATTGAGGAAGGCAAGTTTGCAATAATCATATAAAGCGACTCTCAGCAGGCATAACGCACACAGCTCGTAGAACAAGAAATTTCGACTCCGACTATGTTCACACGGCAACTCTGCAATCTAGCATCTGACATGCCTTGGGCAAATAAAGATACATCGACTTCATCAGTCTGCACACTATATCTCTCTATCCATTGATTTCAGATGGACACTTTTGGAGCAGACAAATTCGCGATGACTATATAGGACGACATCGGAGCGGGTATAGCGCACACAACTTGCAGAACGACTTCGACAATGTTTACACTGTGAGTCTGCAGTCTATCATATGACATGTATTGAATCGAAGCAGAAACGATCGCAGTGACCATATAGGGAGATTCTGAAGAGGATGAAGCGCGTACAACAGGGGAATGGGGATACATCGACTTCATCGTTGTGCACACTATATCTCTCTATCCTAACATCTCTCATGGATACTAGTAGAGCAGACAGGTTCGCAGAGACCATATAGGATGTTTTCGAGGCTGATATAACGTACACAACTCGCAGAACAAGAAACTCCTACTTCGACTATGATATCACTGTGACTCTCTAGTCTAGCATATGACGAGCATACAGTTGAAGCAGATACGATTGCAGTGACCGTATAAGACGACTCTGTAGGATATATAACGAGAACAATAGGCAAATGAGGAAACATCGACATCATCGTTGTGCACACCATATCCCTCTATCCTATCAACTCACATGGATACTATCGAAGCAGAAAACTCCGCAATGACCATATATGACGACTTCCAAGCAGGTATACCGCACACAACTTGCAGAACAAGAAACTCCGACTTTGACAATTTTTACACTGTAACTCTGCATTCTAGCATCTGACATGTATGAAATCGAAGCAGAAACGATCGCAGAGATCATATAAGACTGGTATATAACGAGAACAACAGTCAAATGAGGATACATCGACTTCATCATTGTGCACACTATATCTCTTTATCCTATTATATAACATGGACACTATTGAAGCAGACAAGTTCGCAATGACCATATGAGACGACTTACATGCAGTTCCAACGCACACAGCTTGCAGAACAAATGAGGAAACATCGACATCATCGTTGTGCACACCATATCCCTCTATCCTATCAACTCACATGGATACTATCGAAGCAGAAAACTCCGCAATAACCATATATGACAACTCCCAAGCAGGTATATCGCACACAACTTGCAGAACAAGAAACTCCGACTTTGACTATTTTTACACTGTAACACATGAAACGACCCTCAAGCGGGCATAACGTAAACAGCTCGCAGAACCAGAAACTTTGACTCCGACTATGTTCACACTGTATCTCCAACTGCAATCTAGCATCTGACATGACAGCAGGTACGATCGCGATGACAATATGAGAGGACCTAGAGGGGAATATAACGAGTACCTTAGGCAAATGAAGATACATCGCCTTCATCAGTGTGCACACAATATCTATCCTATAATCTCACATGGACACTATTGAAGCCGACAAGTTCGCAATGACCATATAAGACGACTTTCGAGCGGATATTTCGCACACAACTTGCAGAACGAGAAACTTCTACTACGACTATGTTTAGACTGTTACTCTGCAGTCTAGTTACCGACATGTATACAATTGAAGCGAGAACACTCGCAGTGCCTATATTAGACGATTCTGAAGAGGATATTGCGAGTACAACAGGCAATAGGGGATACATCGACTTCTTCGTTGTGCGATCCAACCATCTCACATGGATACTAGTGAAGCAGACAGGTTCGCAACGACCATATAAGACGTTTTCGAGGCTGGATAACTCTGGAGCATATCAGTTCGCAACGATCATATGAGAACACATCAAAACGGGTATAACGCACACAACAAGAAGAACAAGAAACTTCGAATTCGATCATACTGACACTGGGGCTCTGAATTCTAGTAACTAACATGCCTGCAGTTGATGCAGATACGGTCGCACTGATTTTATAAGACGACTTTGGAGAACATATAACGAGAACAATCGGCAAATGATGATACTTCGACAACATCAGTCTGCACACTGCATCTCTGTATTCTATCATCTTACATGGATACCTCTGGAACATATCAGTTTGCAACGATCCCATGAGATGACTTTGAAGCAGGTATATCGCACACATCAGGCAGAACAAGAAACTTAGACTTCGACTATGTTTACACTGTAACTTTGCATTCTAGCATCTGACGATCGCACTGACCATATTAGACGACTTTGAAGGACTTATAACGAGAACAATAGGCAAGTGGGGATACTTCGACATCAGTCCGCAATCTGTAGCTCTGTATTTTATCATCTTCAATGATTGCCTCAGGAGCATATCAGTTCGCAACGATCATATGAGATGACATCAAAACGGCTATGTCGAATACAACAGGAAGAACAAGAAACTTCGACTACGACTATGATAGTAAACAGAGGTACAGTGTGCAGACTGATGTTGTCGAAGTATCTTCACTCGCCTATTGTCCTCGTTTTATGTCCTTCAAAGTCGTCTCATATGGTCAGTGCGATCGTATCTGCTATAACTGTAGGCATGTCAGCATGCACAGATACAGTGTGCAGACTGATGTTGTTGAACTATGGCTATGAACTACGGCTTCGATGTCGTCTTATGTGATCGTTGCGAACATATAATGCTCCAGAGGTATCTATGTGAGATGATAGAATACAGAGATACAGTGTGCAGACTGATGTTGTCAAAGTATCTTCACTTGCCTATTGTTCTCGTTATATGTCCTTCGAAGTTTTGGCGAACACGCCGGTTTACCGACTCTTGATTGTTGGAATGGAAGTTTTTGGTGGATATGAAAAAGTATAGTACTCCACTCGCATATAATGAGCTGTCATATAAACTTCTTGAATGGGCATTTGGGATGCTAGAATGCAAAGTTACAAAGTAAACATAGTCGAGTCGAAGTTTCTTGTTCTGCCTGTTGTGTGCGTTATACCCGCTTCGATGTCGTCTCATATGATCGTTGCGAATTTATATGCTCCAGAGGTATTTATGTGAGATGATTGAATACAGAGATACAGTGTGCGGACTGAAGTTTTCGAAGTATCTTCACTTGCTTTTCGTTCTCATTATGAGTCCTTCAAAGTCGTCTTATATGGTCAGTGCGATCGTATTTGCTATAACTGTAGGCATGTCAGATGCGAGAATGCGGAGTTACAGTGTAAACATAGTCGGAGTCGAAGTTTCTTGTTCTGCTTGTTGTGTGCGTTATACCCGCTTCGATGTCGTCTTATATGATCGTTGCGAACATGTATGCTTCAGGGGTATCTATGTGAGATGAAAGAATACAGAGATGCTAGAATGCGAAGTTACGGTGTAAACATAGTCGAAGCCGAAGTTTCTTGTTCTTCCTATTGTAAGCGTTATCTTGATTCAGGATACACTAGACTACCTATAAGATGTATAACCGACTCATTATCCAGATTGATAAATTCGAAGTTTTGGCGAACACGCCGGTTTACCGACTCTTGATTGTTGGAATCGAAGTTCTTAGTAGATATGAGGAAGTATAGTATTTCACTCGCATATAATGAGCTGTCATATGGGCATTTGAGATGCTAGAATGCAATGTTACAAAGTGAACATATTCGAAGTCGAAGTTTCTCGTTCTGCCTGTTGTGTGCGTTATACCTGCTTCGATGTCGTCTCATATGATCGTCGCGAATTTATATGCTCCAGAGGTATTTATGTGAGATGATTGAATACAGAGATACAGTGTGCGGACTGAAGTTTTCGAAGTATCTTCACTTGCTTTTCGTTCTCATTATGAGTCCTTCAAAGTCGTCTTATATGGTCAGTGCGATCGTATTTGCTATAACTGTAGGCATGTCAGATGCTAGAATGCAAAGGTACAGTAAAAACATAGTCGAAGTCGAAGTTTCTTGTTCTGCCTGTTGTGTGCGTTTTATCCGCTTCGATGTCGTCTTATATAATAGCCGCGAACTCATATGCTCCAGAGGTATCCATGTGAGATGATAGAATACAGAGATACGGTGTGCGGACTGATGTTGTCGAAGTATCTCACTTGCCTATTGTTCTCGTCATATGTCCTTCGAAGTCGTCCTATATGGTAAGTGCGATCGAATCTGCTATAATTGTAGGCATGTCAGATGCTAGAATGCAAAGTTACATTATATACATAGTCGAAGTCGAAGTGTCATGTTCTGCCTGTTGTGTGCGTTATACCCGTTTTGATGTCGTCTCATATGATCGATGCGAACTGATATGCTCCACAGGAATTCATGTGGGATAATAGGATACAGAGATACAGTGTGCAGATTGATGTTGTCGAAGTATCTACACTTACCAATTGTACTCGTTATATGTCTTATATGGTCAGTGCGATCGTCAGATGCTAGAATGCTGTGTTACAGAGTGAACATAGTCGAAGTCAAAGTTCCTTGTTCTGCCTGTTGTGTGCGTTATACCCGATACGATGTCAACTCATATGATCGTTGCGAACTACCATGCTCCAGAGGAATCCATGTGAGATGATAGAATACAGAGATACAGTTCAAAGACTGATGTCAAAGTGAATTCACTTGCCGATTGTTCTCGTTATATGTTTTTCGGAGTCGTCTTATATGGTCAGTGCGATCGTATCTGCTATGGCTGTAGACATGTCAGATGCTACAATGAAGAGTTACAGTGTAAACATAGTCAGAGTCGAAGTTTCTTGTTCTGCCTGTTGTGTGCGTTACACCAGCTTCGATGTCGTCTTATGTGATCGTTGCGAACAAATATGCTCCAGAGGTATCTATGTGAGATGATAGAATACAGAGATACGGTATGCGGACTGATGTTGTCGAAGTATCTTCACTTGCCTATTCTTCTCGTTGTATGTCCTTCGAAGTCGTCCTATATGGTCAGTGCGATCGTATCTGTAATTACTGTAGGCATGTCAGATGCTAGAATGCGAAGTTACAGTGTAAACATAGTCGAAGTCGAAGTTCCTTGCCCTCCCTGTTGTAAGCGTTATTTTGATTCAGGAAACACTAGACAATGTCTCCCTATAAGATGTATATCCGACTTATTATCGAAATTGATAAATTCAAAGTTTTGGCGAACACGCCGGTTTACCGACTCTTGATTGTTGGAATCGAAGTTTTTGGTGGATATGAAAAAGTATGGTACTCCACTCGCATATAATGAGCTGTCATATATACTTCTTGAATGGGCATTTGAGATGCTAGAATGCAAAGTTACGAAGTGAACATAGTCGAAGTCGAAGTTTCTTGTTCTGCCTGTTGTGTGCGTTATACCCGCTTCGATGTCGTCTCATATGATCGTTGCGAACTTATATGCTCCAGAGGTATCTATGTGAGATGATAGAATACAGAGATACAGTGTGCATACTGATGTTGTCAAAGTATCTCCACTTCCCTATTGTTCTCGTTATATGTCCTTCGGAGTCGTCTTATATGGTCAGTGCGATCGTCAGATGCTGGAATGCAAAGTTACAGAGTTATTATAGTCGAAGTCTAAGTTTCTTGTTCTGCCTGTTGTGTGCGTTATACCCGATTCGATGTCAACTCATATGATCGTTGCGAACAACCATGCTCCAAAGGTATCCATGTGAGATGATAGAATACAGAGATACAGTGTGCAGACTGATGTTGTCAAAGTATTTTCACTTGCCAATTGTTCTCGTTATATGTCCTTCGGAGTCGTCTCATATGGTCAGTGCGATCGTACCTGATATTGCTGTAGGCATGTCAGATGCAAGAATGTGGAGTAACAGTGTGAACATATTCGAAGTCAAAGTTTCTTGTTCTGCCTATTGTGTGAGTTATAACCGCTTCGATGTCGTCCTATATGATCGTTGCGAACTAATTCGCTTCGAAAGTATCCATGTGAGATGATAGAATACAGAGATACAGTGTGCAGACTGATGTTGTCAAAGTATCCTCACCTGCCTATTCATCTCGTTATATGTCCTTCACAGTCTTCCTATATGGTCAGAGCGATCGTATCTGTTCCTTCTGCAGGCATGTCAGATGCTAGAATCCAGTGCCACAGTGTAAACATAGTCGAAGTCGGAGTTTCTTGTTCTCTCTGTTGTATTCGTCATAACCGTTTTGATGTTGTCTCATATGATCTTTGCGAACTGATATGCCCCAGAGGTATCCATGCGAGATGATAAAATACAGAGATACAGTGTGCATACTGATGTTGTCAAAGTATCTTCACTTGCCTATTGTTCTCGTTATTTGTCCTTCGGAGTCGTCTAATATGGTCAGTGCGATCGTCAGATGCTGGAATGCAAAGTTACAGAGTTAACATAGTCGAAGTCAAAGTTTCTTGTTCTGCCTGTTGTGTGCGTTATACCCGATTCGATGTCAACTCATATGATCGTTGCGAACTACCATGCTCCAAAGGTATCCATGTGAGATGATAAGAATACAGAGATACAGTGTGCAGACTGATGTTGTCAAAGTATTTTCACTTGCCAATTGTTCTCGTTATATGTCCTTCGGAGTCGTCTCATATGGTCAGTGCGATCGTACCTGCTATTGCTGTAGGCATGTCAGATGCAAGAATGCGGAGCTACAGTGTGAACATATTCGAAGTCAAAGTTTCTTGTTCTGCCTATTGTGTGAGTTATAACCGCTTCGGTGTCGTCCTATATAATCGTTGCGAACTAATTCGCTTCGAAAGTATCCATGTGAGATGATAGAATACAGAGATACAGTGTGCAGACTGATAATGTCAAAGTATCCTCACCTGCCTATTCATCTCGTTATATGTCCTTCACAGTCTCCCTATATGGTCAGAGCGATCGTATCTGTTCCATCTGTAGGCATGTCAGATGCTAGAATCCAGAGCCACAGTGTAAACATAGTTTCTTGTTCTCTCTGTTGTATTCGTTATAACCGTTTAGATGTTGTCTCATATGATCTTTGCTCCAGAGGTATCCATGTGAGATGATAAAATACAGAGAAACAATGTGCAGACTGATGTCGAGGTATCTTAACTTGCGTTCTGTTCTCGTTGTAAGTCCTTCAAAGTCGTCATATTTGGCAGTGCGATCGTCAGATGCTAGAATGCAAAGTTACAGAGTAAACATACCCGCTTCGATGTCGTTTTATATGATGTCGTCTCATATGATCGTTGAGAACATATATGCTTCAGAGGAATTTATGTGAGATGAGAGATTACAGAGATACAGTGTGCAGACTGATGTTTTCGAAGTGTCTCACTTGCCTATTGTTCTCGTTATATGTCCTTCGAAGTCGTCTTATATGGTCAGTGCGATCTTATCTGCTATAGCTGTAGGCATGTCAGATGCTAGAATGCAGAGGTACAGTGTAAACATAGTCGAAGTCGAAGTTTCTTGTTCTGCCTGTTGTGTGCGTCATCCCTGCTCCGATGTCGTCTTATAGGATCGAAGCGAAATGATATGCTCCAAAGCTGTGGGATGATAGGATACAGAGATACAGTGTGCAGACGGATGTTGTCGATGTATCTTCACTTGCCTAATGTTCTCGTTATATGTCCTTTGTAGTCGTCTTATATGGTCAGTGCAATCGTATCTGCTATAGCTGTAGTCATGTCAGATGCTAGAATGCAGTGTACAGTGTAAACATAGTCGGAGTCGAAGTTTCTTGTTCTGCCTGTTGTATGCGTTATACCCGCTTCGATGTCGTCTCATATGATCTTTGTGAACTGTTATGCTTCAAAGGTATCCATGTGAGATGATAGAATACAGATAAACAGTGTGCAGACTGAAATTTTCGTAGTTTCTTCACTTGCCTATTGTTCTCGTTATAGGTCCATCAAAGTCCTCCAAAGTCTTCTTTGGTCAGTCGTCTATGGTCAGTGCGATCGTATCTGCTATAACTGTGGGCATGTCAGATGCTAGAATGCAAAGGTACAGTGTGAACATAGTCGAAGTCGAAGTTTCTTGTTCTGCCTGTTGTGTACGTTATCCGCGCTTCGATGTCGTCTTATGAGTTAGATGCGAACTGATATGTTTCAAAGGTATCCATGTGAGATGATAGAATACAGAGATACAGTTTGCAGACTGATGTTTTCGAAGTGAGTGACAAGTGTATGTTTTTCGCCCGAAATTCGATAGAAATCAAGACGATCAGAGTAGTTAAAACTAAGAGAGCACGACTATCAGCATAGGGAAATACATGCTTCAATCTTAACTGGAACGCGACCTGTGTTCTAGCAAGGAAGCGGGGTAGTGGGAGCGCGAGCTTATCGAAACTGCAACAAATAACACTTCAATGACAATAACAAGATGGCGGCGGCATCATCATCATCATGATGAATTTTTAAATGAATAAATTAAAAAAAGCTGTCACCGCTGGGGGGGAATTGAACCAGGGACCTTTGCATTATGAGGCAGCGTATATACGCACTGTGGTATTCCGACCTCCGTGATTTTTCAATTATTTTAATGCTATTCAAACGGGTTATCCATCGCTGGCGCGCGCTTATCTTTGCAATGGATCCATCGAGGTAGAGTGAAGCGAGAGATGCATTCCAGAGATAAGAAACTTCGAGTTGAAAATAATATCCATCGCTGACGCTCGCTTTGCAACAGATCTATCGAGGTAGAGTAAGGCTCGAGTGCTCGGCGCTGCAACGTTGTCGGACGTATGTGTTTGGATGTTAATATTGTTACATTATTGGTGTGTGGCAACGCTGTCTCGATTCATGGCGTTCGAAGATCCAGCAAAGCGAGAGATCCCGTAGAATGATAAGCGCGCTCGTATTGGAAACGAATACTTGGATTATTTATTTATTTTAAAGTGGGTGACGTCACACCGTTACCTTCATGGCGTTCGAAGTTCCAGCAAAGCGAGAGATCCCTTAGAATGATAAGCGAGCGCTCGTATACCCATTCCTCAAACTGTGACTTTAATGACAATAACAAGATTGAATTTTCATATACAGGGTGTTTGAGTTAATGAAGATTAAAAAAAAATATATACAGGGCAGCCCATGGGGGTGAAAGAATACGAAAACGAAGATAAATAATCTATTTATTTAAGTAATCCTTTTCTACAAAAATGACATGCCTCTTGAGAAGATGGCGGTCCATCCCAGTGTGTGGTCCAATCGGGACGATTATAATGAACGAAGCATGGCAGTTTGATTTGTAGGTTAAAGTTGCTGCGATATTCTTGAGGAAGTTTGTGCCACACCCTTAATAACCCATAAGGATCTGCATATTCAATGAGACATTCTACTGGAATGTACTGCAATTCTTGTTCAGTGAATTTCGTCAAAGTCAAAGCGGGAGATTTCATAAACTCCAATAGCACAGCTATTTCAGACTTCATGATTTTTCGAGCAGAGCTAAAATATTTCAGATGCTACTAGTTTCGCGTCAAGTTGTAGACTGATGAAATAAATAAGAAACGAGTCACATATTTCACAGGTTTTTATTCAAATCAGCCATCAAATCATTTTTACAGTAATATAGATATTCTCTGAGAGCGTTACTAGACATGCTATTGCAAACATCGCAAAACCCTAATATAAGCTCTTGTGCACTCAAAACAGTCAGTTTATTTTTTATCCATTCAACTATTACATTCATGATATTCTGATAAAACATAAAAAAGTCCAAGTCATTGATTGAATTAACTCGATGTGAAACAATGCACATTTCAGCACTCAAAATGTCTGCAACATCCTCTTCCACCAATTCGAATGTAATGTGGTATTTGGTTAGTGACAACATTTTGACACCATCGCAAACGAATTTGGTTATGGTGATATAGTCTCCGCAGGTGGTAACGGCAGGATCATATTCATCAATGAAACAGGGCAGGGGTGCTTCAAAAAAGTCTTGTTGTACCTCATACAGCGAATCGATGAAGGTGGCCCATTCATATGTGGAGAACGAAATTTTCGCTGGATGGAAGGGTTTCTTCAGGATGATGCTCGGACTAAACTGTCTAGCTGGACTAAGTCCGCACTGAATCATGTAGGTGGACAACTGGAACGACGAAGTCAGCAGGAGGTACGATTCGGCTTTCGCTGCTTGCTCAATCATGTCCAAATATGTATTGACATCACCATAATAACCCATCATTGATGATGATGATGATCTAGAACTACCATCTTCGGAAAGCACTTCACTAGATGAATAACCAGAGTCTTCACTCATTGTTCTCGAACTGATGTGTTGAAAATTTCAGTCCTCATTATTTATACCATGACTGTTGACTGATCATAACATCCGGCAGATTGGAATGACAGGTTATTTGTTAGTGATCGATGAAAGGCCCTCTCATAGCCATTGAATGCGTGCTTCTTTTCCATATGTTTGCATTATAATTTATTGTTGGAATCAATCCAGCTGTTGTGTGTATCATCGAATCCTAGCCATTTGACAAACACCTTTTCACCCCTCTTTCTTAAAACTTTTTCCACTAGATAGATGTCAGGATTTATAGTTTTTTGCAATTCTTCAGGATAAAAAGCACCTTTGATCGGAGTACCATGCAAATCTTCCAAGAGATATGTAGTAGGTTTCGTGATACGAACTTTCACGATTTTAAATAGTTCAGTAGTCCAATTTGGCGTATAATTCTCTTCGAAAACATGTTCGGCTTTGCTTATTCTCACAATGTCACCAACGTCGAATTTTCTGGTTCCAGCAAATTTGACGTGATTGTACGTGGATTTTAAAATATCTTGTTCGTTGGCTTTGGTGACGTCACTGGGCTTGCATCTCATTGTCGTATGTTTCGTGTTATTATAATTTTTCGTGATTTCAGGCAGGACATCTATCCAACGGTATGAGCCATTCAAACTAAAGTACTTGTATAGTTTTTCCTTCAATGTCCGTATAACACGTTCAGCAATGGCTGCCTTCATTATGGTGTACGTATGATAATGGTTGATGGAGAACTTTTTCATCAGACTTTGAAACTTTCCGTTGTAGAATTCGGTACCTTGATCGGTTTGCAAATTCTTGGGAATTCTGTTGTTGGCATGCGATAGAATATCAGCAAATGCACGAGCGATTTCAACACCAGTTTTTGATTTTAGTGGTCTAGTCCATAGGTACTTGGAAAAACAATCAATCACGACCATTATCAGCTTGTGATCCTTATTTACAGAGGCATAAGGTCGCATTTCGGCTAGATCCATTTGCCATAAGTCATCCAAACCTTTGAAGATAATGCGGCGCCTTGGAAATTTTTTCCTAGCAGGTCTATGTAATTCATTGACGAGTTGGATTTTTTCTTTAGAATGTGACATATTGACTTCGTTGGATTAGGAGTTTATATGATGGGTTTCACACAGGAGGCTTCCTTTTCGGTGGTGGTGGTGTTGTCGTAGATTTTGGAGTGATGGCAATCTTGGCCAGATCTTTTTTCATTTGATCAATGACATCAGCAAGCTGACGTTCTTTATCACGGCTGTGTTGTTGCTCAGCCTTCAATTCGTGCAAACTCTCCACAGTGTTGTCAATCTTATCGGCAAGTTCTAGAATAATTTTCACATTCAAGTCGATGTCGCTTTCGAGTTTTGGTAGAGAGTTGTTGCGAAGCTGCTCCACATGTATGTTGATCTTGTGCACTATGTCAGACAACTGAACAAAGTTTGTATTGTACGATGTTAGTTTAAGATCATGTACATCCACTCTCTTCCTTCCTTCGATTATTTCGTTGCTGAAGCCAGCAAGGTAATTTCGGATTTTTTCACCGTAATTATCGAAAGCAATCTTGAAATCTAACTTTATTCGCGATATAACTTCATCCACATATTGTTTGTTTGCAACATCAGCGACATCTGTTGGCAGTTTTACGTTACACATCTTCAAATGACCAACATAAATATCACCGGTTGGAGTATGTGAAAATCCAGATCTGACTGTCACCATCTGAGCTGAGCGTGGAAACGAACCACGTCCGAATTTGTCGAGACTCATTATGCTAATGACTAAAGTATTGTACGTTATCGATAATGGTCGGCACTTTGCCTCGCCAATTATTAGCCCCTTCACTCATAGACATGCCATGAAAGTGTCACGGAACTGTCAAGGAAGTGTCATGGAACTGTCACGGAAGTGTCAAGAAAGTGTCACGGAACTGTCACGGAACTGTCACGAAAGTGTCAAGAAAGTGTCACGGAACTGTCACGGAAGTTGTCAAGGAAGTGTCACGGAAGTATCACAGAAATGTCACACATGTTTTATTATGCCTGCCTCTTCTAATTCGTTCAAGATGGCAACAATCTCGTTATCGTTTGATGTATTTCCGGCTTGCTGTGATGCAATGAGCAACTTCAATCTATCTACCAATTCGTTTGAATCATCCCAATACATGTATTCGATAGGTGCTGTGTTGTATGTCAACTTCAAACCACGACCACTGGAATTGGATCTGAACATTGGACGAATAATTTCTACGTATTTGAGTCTAGAGGAAGACTTCATACGTCCTGCAGAATTCAGAAGAGCTTTGGTGAGCAACAGTATTTGCTTGTATGGGTTCGTATCATCTTTGGCGAAGGATGGATCATTATAGAAGAGTAATTGATAGAGGCCTGGGGTGCCACGGAACCGAAAGCCATCAAGAAGTATATCTCCAGTTCTTCGATGGAAATTCGTTTCTTTTTCGTTGAGAGACCATTTCGATGTTACTGGATCATATTTGGGACCATAAACCGTATCGATATTTTCATCATTTGTCCAGTATTCAGTCAGATATTTTTGAGCTATCGCAGGTTACTGATCAACGTAATCATGTATTGCAGCCGGTGAGATATTTTCACTCTCTACAAAAAGTTCATCATCAGCATCGTCATAACCATCCTCATCATCATCTTCAGTATGCCCAGCATTATCAGCCACATCCATCATAGGTATGAAATTAGTTTGGTTCAAATCCGATTGCTCCCTCTCCACCTCCCCATCCTCTTCCTCCTTCTTCTCCTTCTTCAACCCCAACGACATTGCTCTGCTTCGCTTGATGTTTGAAAGCGTTCCATCGAGTTTTTCTTTTATTACCTTGGACGTGGTGGCAATTTGTTTCAAAGGTGATGTCAGTGGTTGGAATATTTTCTGTAACGCATCATCATCGTCAGACTTGCCCAATTTTGGTGCTAAATATTTTCTTCTGATTGATTTCGATAGTTCGTTGATTTTTTTCTTGCGCAGCGCATCAGCAACATCATCATGCATCTTGGTTGACGTCATCTTGATGAATGGTCCAGAGATTACAGTCTTATGAACTTATCGAAACCATTTCTATATCTGCCAGCATTCATATCGAAAGTTTTTGCAATCACCATCGCACCATATTGGTTGGAATTCCAACACTCTGAGTACAATGCTTTGAATTGATCGAATGACATGTCTGGTGAGACATGCTCGTCGAACACATGCTTCAAATTCATTTCATCCTGTCGAAATAACACCAACAGGTTACTGTTGTCTCGCACCAGCTGCTTCGGTATCTTAGAAAAAGTCTGGCATAGGTATGCTACGTCAATATCCTTGTGTCTACACATTGAAAAATATTCTCGAATTTTCTGCTGCTTGTCGCATGATACATCATCAAAAATGAATATCGAATTATTTTTCGCTTCTGATGGACTGATGACATCATCATTTTCTTTGAAGGGAATATACCCAACACCTTTCACTGATTCCAACACTTGTTGCAGCAATTGATATTTAGGTTGGTACAACGACTTTGAATACACGTAAACGTTCTTGAATTTCGCGCCATTTGGATTGAACAGCAGGGAAAGCATCGCATTGGTCTTTCCACATCCGCTTGGTCCGCAGAAGATTGCTCTGAACGAATGGGGAAGCAGTTTCCCATGTTTACTATCTACTGGTAGTTTGGTTGACAAAATTTCATCCAAATTCACAATGGGTAACATCCGTTCTTGTTGAATGATCTTCATCATGTGATGATATATTTTTCATTTCATTAGGTATATGCAGAGTTGTCGAACTTCCTATACATCAGTCTTCATGTTGCTCTACCACGGAGAGGGTGTGCTTAATTCTCTGATCGATAAACTTCCCATCGAATTACACATTCCAGGCTACAGATTTTGTGGTCCAGGTACCAAACTCGATGAAAGACTTGCAAGAGGAGATACCGGTATCAATCCGTTGGACGACGCGTGTCGAGTACATGATATCGCCTATTCACAAAATTCCTCAATAGAAGACAGGCACAAAGCTGATTGGATATTGGAAAATAGAGCGTGGGAGAGAGTCAAGTCGAAGAACGCTAAGTTCAAAGAGAAGGCTGCTGCTTGGCTTGTCACCACCGGAATGAAGGTCAAACGAAAACTTGGCATGGGTCTTGTATCACAGCAATCCCTATCCAACATTATCAAATTCATAAAAAATGTACTATCAAAGTCAGATGGTGGTGGTGGTGGTGGTAGTAGTACAACATCAGGAAGTGGTCTGAATAAATCTGCGTTGAAAGCACTCCATGCAGCCAGAATGGCAATCAAGAGGGCTGGCGGTAAAAAAAGAATCAGAGTACCAAGAATCATACCTCTTCCACACAGTGGCGTTATACTACCATTGATACCAATCTTTGCCGCCTTGGGGGCCCTAGGATCTCTAGCTGGAGGAGCCGGAGCAGTCGCAAAGACAGTCATTGATGCGAAAAATGCAAAGGAGAAGCTCGAAGAAGATCAAAGGCATAATAGAGCAATGGAGGCTATCGGCAAGCAGGGTTCCGGCCTATTTCTACGCAAAACATCGAGAGGATTCGGACTGTACTTGAAGAAACAATCAAAAAACTCAAAAAACTTCTAGACAAGCTACCCAATAAATCAATGTACGATAAAGATGTGATAAAGTATGCCAAACAGCTGAAAATACCGTATTTTCGAGGTGTTTTTATGCGGGACACTCTACCTTCCACCGGTCCATGGCATCGTGAGTGTGCTGTTTTGAATTTGGATACCGCCAATCATGCGGGCACTCATTGGGTGGCTTACATAAAAAATGATAAAAAAGCCTTATATTTCGATAGTTATGGCAATCTGAAACCGCCCAGAGAATTGGCTCAATATTTGGGTACTGGCACGAAAATCATGTACAATAATGAGCAATACCAAAATTTCAATCAAAGTAATTGTGGACGTCTATGTTTAGAATTCCTTTTTAATGAGACCAAGTAACTCGGTCATTGTGCATCAGTCATGTCTCTGATTGTGATGTTGAAAGGTCGTACATCTACGCTCTCCATAGACTTTTTGACACCACTTCAACTCGATCCAGACTCTGATTACGGACTAGCATTGTTGAGATTCCATTCATACAACAGTATACCAAATATCGACAAAGGATCAAAGTTTTATCTGCAAGATAAGACCAAGGCGGGAAAGATCATCGATATTCCCGAAGGTTCATACGACATTGTGGACATTGAGACATTCATACGCAAAGAATTGGGCATCTCAAGTGCAAAGGACGTTGATGATATATTCTCGTTGAAGCCCAACAATAATACACTAAAGTGTGAGATTTCGAGCCAAAGGTTTGCCATCGATTTTCGTCCAAAGGATAGCATAGCTCAAGTCTTGGGATTTTCAAATAGATTGTTGAACGCCCAACAAGTCCACACTTCCGATTTGCCGGTCAGCATAATCAAAGTGAGAACCATTCACATTGATACCAACGTTACTGCTGGAGCTCTCTACAACGACAGACCATCACATACGATCTACGAGTTTGCAGTTGCAGTCGATCCTGGTTACGCCATAGACGAGACTCCCAGAAATCTAATCTATCTACCTATAGTCAGCAGGCGGGAATTGCCCAACATTACACTCCAGATTCTAGACCAAGATTTCAGGCAGGTGAATTTTAGAGGTGAAGAAATCATCAAAAGATTGGAATTGAAGAAACTCGCAAGATGGTACTAGTGTTTGATTACACCTATAAATCAGATAATATACCATCATCAGCAACATCATCGGCACCAGTTCTCTCGACACCGTGCACCAAAGCAGTCGTGTCTTCGAAGAGCAGCAGCAGCAGCAACAAAAAAACATTGACATTATCCAGTGTCCTGTTTCTGAAATCATTCAAAGACTACAACGTTGTTAGCACCCGTGTTCGACGTTTTCCGCAAACCCAGACTCGACGAAAGCATCACTAAAGTGGAATGGCGTACCTATTATCTATATGTGAAATCATTCGAGAACAATGATGTCATCGATATAACGGTTAATCAAGCAGATTCATGGTTGGCCATGTTTGAAGGCATCATTACCATCAAGGGTAAATTGAAGGTGACCGGTGGTGGTTGGTACATTAACCCACAATGCTGGAGCTTATCTCTTTGATTCCTGCACCTATGAATTATGTAATAAACAATTGGACACTGTCAGATATCCTGGAATAACGAGTACTGTGCGAGGATACTTGTGTTATACACCTGAAGACTCACGTCATCTAGCCATAGCAGGCTGGAACTATCCCAATGCTCCGATCCTCAACACCGATGGAACGTTTAGCATGAACATTCCACTGAAACATTTCTTTTCCATCTTCAATGATCATCAAGTGGCAACGTGGGGCAAGCAGTCAATCCGTTTAGTGAGAGCTCGCAATGATGCCAATAGTGTGGAGGTTGTCGAGAGAGCGAATACTGCTTTGCAAGGATCTCCTCAGACTCAGAGTATTGCTAAAATAACGAAAGAAAGCATCAATTTGAAAGTGCCACATCTCACACCCAACGATGACATAAAGTTGCAGTTGTTGACACGTATCAAAGCAGATGAGTCTATGATGATACCGTTTCGCCGATGGGAATTGCACGAGCTACTAGCACTCACACAAGGATCTACCATAGAAATCTGGTCCGTAAAGACATGTTCTGCATTGGACAGTCCAAGATATGTTATAGTATTTTTCCAAACGAAAACAGCCGATAATGCATGAAGATGTCACCTTGTTCGATAATGCCAACATCAAATCCATACGATTGGCTCTGAATAGCGACTATTATCCGCAAGAACGAATGCTATTGGACTTTTCCCGAGACCAATATGCCGACGCCCACTTCAACTATACAGAGTTCAACAAGAGCTACCATAACTGTCAAGAAAAGCGCTCTCTAGTAAACTTTGCCGAATTCAAATCCCGACCAATGTTTGTTATCGATTGCTCGAGGCGCCATCTGGGTCTAAAGTCGTCCACAGTTGACATAAAGTTGAACATTGAAGCGACTACAGGCTTCCCTCCCGATACCAAAGCCTATTGCATCATCATTCACGATCAAATCATGGAACATCTCCCACTCAGCGAAATTGTTCGAAATATTGCCTAGGTGGGTGTTGCTGCATCAGTCAGACGTCAGTTTGCTTCGAAGAGTCATGGAGATCGCACTGGTTGACATTCAAGGGTTCACGGTTGATGGTGAATTCATTCTAGAGGAAATGACCATTCGCATAGGCAAAAAGACGAGTCATTTTCTATTCAAGCCATCTGTAGAATTTTCCAGTTCGAACAAAGAAGATAAAAAGATGGCAAATCACCTGGAACGCTATGTGCATGGTTTGAGATATTCCAGTGGTTATGTGGATTTGAATGAGTTGGATCAAATACTACGAGATAACCTGCAGCAGACAAACATCATCTACGTAAGAGGCCATCAAAAGATTCAGTTTTTGCAGCGAAAATGTGCAGAGTTGGAGATGACCAATCACATTGTTAATTTGGAAGATTTTGACAATTCTTGGTGGCAGCCAATAACGTTCCTACAATCCATTCCACCCTGCATGAATCATTTCCATGGAGGAAGGTCCAGTGCAGTCTTTACAATGTCGATACTTTATCAAAAAAATTTGTACGACGTCATGACAATTATATGTTTTTTGCCCAAAATTCTATAGAAATCAAGACGATCAACGAAAAATGCTCTATACATTGTTACTCAAAATTGCCTCTTTACTGGAAAAAAAATTGGAAAAGTAATATTTTTGATGAGATTTTTTCAAGTCCCGATATTTATATTTTCTCAGATATTTCTTGAAAGGAACAAAACATCGAGAATATATATCGAGAAATACTCCAACACCCTTGTCGACTTTCGCAAAGGCCTACCACATGGAGAAAGTCCGAACACCGTATCACGAAAAACAACAAAATTAGTAAGACGTCATGACGCGAAATACTTCAAAGTTCATTGATTAAAAAGAGGTGAGTGACAAGTGTATGTCTCTCGCCCAAAATTCGATAGAAATCGAGACGACCAACGAAAAAGTCTTCATGAATTGTTACTCAGAATTGCCTGTTTACTGGAAGAAAGAATTGGAAAAATATTATTCTTGATGAAATTTTTCAAAGTCCCGATATTCATATTTCCTCAAATATCTCGAGAAAGACACAAAATATCGAAAATCTAAATCGGAATATAACCCAACATCATTGTCGACTTTCGCATAGGCCTACCACATGGAGAAAGTCCGAACACCGTATCACGAAAAACAAAAAAATTGGTACGACGTCATGACGCGAAATAATTCTAAGTTCATTGAAAAAAAAAAAGTGAGTGACAAGTGTATGTTTTTCGCCCAAAATTCGATAGAAATCAGGACGACCAACGGAAAAGTCTTCATAAATTGTTCCCGATATTCATATTTTCTCAAATATCTCGAGAACGGCACAAAATATCGAAAATCTAAATCGAAACATACTTCAACACCATTGTCGACTTCTGCATAGGCCTATCACATGGAGAAAGTCCGAACACCATACCACGAAAAACAAAAAAATCAGTACGACGTCATGACGCGAAATAATTCTAAGTTCATTGAAAAAAAAAGTGAGGGACAAGTGTATGTTTCTCGCCCGAAACTCGATAGAAATCAAGATGACCAACAAAAAAAATGGCTATACAATGTTACTCAGAATCGCCTCATTACTGGGGGAAAGGAATTGGAAAAGTATTATTTTTGATGAAATATTTTTTTAAGTCCTGATACTCATATTCTCTCAAATATCTCGAGAACGGCAATGAATGTCGAAAATCGAAATCAAAAAATACCCCAACACCCTTGTCGATTTTCGCAACGGCCTACCACATGGAGAGAGTTCGAACATTGTATCACGAAAAACACAAGAATTAGTACGACGTCATGACGCGAAATAAATCTAAGTTCATTGAATGAGAAAAGGTGGGTGACAAGTGTATGTTTTTCGCATAAAATCGATAGACATCGAGACGACCAACGACAAAGTCTTCATAAATTGTTACTCAAAATTGCCTCTTTACTGAAAAAAAAAATCGGAAAAGTATTATTTTCGATGAAATTTTTCAGTCCCGATATTCATATTTCCTCAAATATCTCGAGAACGGCACGAAATATCGAGAATCTGAATCGAGAAATACCCCAACACTCCTGTCGACTTCCGCATCGACCTACCACATGGAGAAAGTCCAAACATTATATCACGATTATCAAAAAAATCAGTACGACGTCATGACGCGAAATAATTCTAAGTTCATTGAATAAAAAGAGGTGAGTGACAAGTGTATGTTTTTCGCCCAAAATTCGATAGAAATTAAGACGACCAACGAAAAATTCTCTTTACATTCTTACTCGAAATCGCCTTCTTACTGGGAGGATAAAATTGGAGAAGTATTATTTTTGATGAAATCTTCTTGAGTCCCGATATCCATATTTTCTCAAATATCTAGAGAACGGTAATAAATGAAGAAAATCTGTATCGAAGAATACCCCAACGCCCCTGTCGACTTTCGCAAAGGCCTACTACATGGAGAAAGTCCGAACACCGTATCACGAAAAACAAAAAAATTAGTACGACGTCATGACGCAGAATAATTCTAAGTTCATTGAAAAAAATAGTGAGTGAAAAGTGTATGTTTTTCGCCCGAAATTCGATAGAAATCAAGACGACCAACGAAAGAGTCTCTATACCTTGTTACTCAGAATTGCCTCTTCTCTAGGAGAAAAAATTGGAAAAGTATCATTTTTGATGAATTTCCCGATATTCATATTCTCTCAAATATCCCGAGAACGGCAATGAATTTCGGAAATCTGAATCAAAAAATACCCCAACATCCTTGTCGACTTTCGCAACGGCCAACCACATGGAGAAAGTCTGAACATTGTATCACGAAAAACACAAAAATTATTACGACGTCATGACGCGAAATAATTCTAAGTTCATTGAAATAAAAAGAGAAGGTGAGGGACAATTGTATGTTTTTTGCCCAAAACTCGATAGGAATCAAGACGATCAACGAAAAATTATCTATACAGTTTTACTAAAAATTGCCTATTTTCTGGAAGAAAATTGGAAAAGAAAAATTTTTGATGAGATTTTTTCAAGTCCCGATATCCATATTTTCTTAAATACCTCGAGAACGGCACAAAACATCGAGAATATTGATCGAAAAATACTCCAACACCCTTGTCGACTTTCGCAAAGGCCTACCACATGGAGAAGGTCTGAACATCATATCACGAAAAACAAAAATATTTGTACGACGTTATGACGCGGAATAATTCTAAGTCCATTGAAAAAAAAAAGGTGAGTGACAAGTGTATGTTTTTTGCCCAAAATTCGATAGAAATCAAGACGACCAACGGAAAAGTCTTCGTAAATTGTTCCCCATATTCATATTTTCTCAAATATCTCGAGAAGGGCACGAAATATCGAAAATCTAAATCGAAACATAGCCCAACATCATTGTCGACTTTCGCATCGGCCTACCACATGGAGAAAGTCCGAACACGGTATCACGAAAAACAAAAAAAAAATAGTACGACGTCATGACGCGGAATAATTCTAAGTTCATTGAGAAAAAAGAAGGAGTGACAAGTGTATGTTTTTCACTCAAAATTCGATAGAAATCGAGAAGACCAACGGAAAAGTCTTCATAAATTGTTTCCGATATTCATATTTTCCCAAATATCTCGAGAACGGCACAAAATATCGAGAATCTAAATCGAAACATACCCCAACACCATTGTCGACTTCCGCATAGACCTATCACATGGAGAAAGTCCGAACACCGTATCACGAGAAACAAAAAAATTAGTACAGTACAGAATTCAGTGAGAACTTGGTTGCAATTCAGTTGGAAAAGACTAGTGTATGTTATGATAAACCGATGTATGTTGGATTTTCGGTATTGGATATTTCGAAAACTATCATTTACGATTTTTTCTCTGGATACATCAAAACAAAATATGGTGATAAAGCAACATTATGCTACACCGATACGGATTCATTGATTCTAGGAATATTCACAGAAAATTTCTATAATGATATGAAAGAAAATATCCAATTTTTCGATAGGTCAAATTATCCCATAGACAAAATACACCAAATCCCCAAATCGAAATCTGTTATAGGACGCATGAAAGATGAATATGCCGCAAGACCTATTGAATCTTTCTATGGTACTGGTGCGAAAACATACTGTGTAAAAGCAGGTGATGTGATGAAAAAAGCCAAAGGTGGTCAAAAACCAAATTCAGTTTTCAGACTATGTGAATATTGTAGAAAATGGTGGAACAATATCACGTAAGATGTATATGTTCACTTCTTCTCTCCACACCATTCATACGGAATTAGGAAATAAAGTCGCTTTGTCATCTGCTGATGATAAGCGCTATAAAATTCCTTCTGATATGAAAACTTTGGCTTGGGGTCATTTGCTTATAACACCAGGAGCTATCACTGGAACTTTAGATGAGTTTTTGGATATAGCTCAAGATTTGATTGACGAGAAAGACTCTGACCAATAGTTTTGATGTGATTTCCATTTGTATATTGTAATTGTAGCTGGGCTGGTGGCCGTGAGCGTAGAGTCGCTGGCTGTTGCCCAGGCGGTCCGGGTTCGATCCCCGGCGCGAGCACTGAATTAATTTTCGGTAGTTTCGTTGGGCGGGAGGAGATAGGTGGCCAACCCAACATTCTTGGTACCTAGATATCAATCCTTTGGACTGTCCACGGTTACCAGCCGAGTAGTGCTTCGGATGACACTTAAAAAGCTAAGGTCCCCGTCTTCTTAACTCACACAAGTCTCTGACTTTCGAGGGTTGCTTTGCAACTAAGCTGGCGGTTAAAAACACTTTTAAAAACACACACTTTTTTAATTATGGATTATAATATGTTATATTTGTGACATATGAAATAAAAATCAGTATCGAGTGAATTTGTTTCATTACATTTATTCAATACAAAATATTAATATTATCCACATCGCTCGAGACCCCATCTACAAACATGACAGCTTGATTGTGCTTGAGGAAGGCCGTCTACATGATCTCTCCATTCAGGGTAATTGAAGTGGACAAAGCATGGTAGCTGGATCCGAAGTTCGAAATTCTCTGTATATTTTGATGGCAGTTTGTCACATGCATAAAGAAGTTCCATCGGACCTACATTTTTAATGAGATAATGTAGTGGAAAATTCTGAAGCTCTTCTTTGGTAAAATCATACAATTTTTTATTTCGGTTTCGGTGTTCATTCACGAGTTCGGTCAAAAAACAGTTAGGGCAATCTTCAGACATGTTGTAACAATGAGGTTGAACAGCAACAATGATGCACACACTGCTGTGTAGTACGATTCCATTCTTGCCCATTTAGAAGGCCAACTTTCATTTCGTGTACCATTACTATCGAAACATATGAATACTTCTCTTATATTATAAGGTTGTGCGATATAGAGAAAGCTTTAAATAATCACTTGTAAAACTAAACATGGAGGTGTGATCATGGTCACAACTTCTGATAAACTGAAAATATCATGTACTTTTATATGTATTCATTGAAAACATGTCAGAGACAAAATATTCGATTTATTTATCGGAGTCAAATTTTTTATCACAAGATCTATTTTTATCATTGAAAACATCATCAGCCCCAGTATTCTGTTCTCTCTGGGTTAGTAGATTTTCAATTCGACTTTGTCGAATTCTTTCTTCCATTCGGAATCTCCTTCTTTCCCTCTTGCCTTTTCCAATTGGTGGAGATCTGATGATGTCCTTGTCTTCTACACATGGTACATAAGTGGAATAGTCATCATTATCCCAGTTCTCTTCAATTTTCTCCGTTTTTTTCAGAAATGTTCATGGTTGGGTGACAGCAGTACTAATGAAGGATCCTTCGCGTGAGATCTGACGACTTTTATTGGCCTCGTTTGCTTGCAAAGACGTTTGCACAATTCAATTGTCAATTTTGGTCTCCTCAACCAACAACCACTTGATAGATATGTTCGATTGATAATTTTTTTGCAAACACAACACTGTTTTGTTTCGACCACACGACAATCACCACTTTGTATAAATATATCCAATAAGTCTCTATCTTGCATGTTCACTAATGAAATCAAGACTACACCAGAGTATTAATAGCCAAAGTAGAAGGGAGTGTTCAATTTAACAATTATGGTTCAATTGAAGATAATTAGTCTGATGAATCCATTGATAAATTCATCTGATGGATCATTACGGTAATTAATATAAATTAGTCTGATGAACTTTGCCCGGTCATCAATTAACATTAATTAATATCAATCGAAGCTGTAACAGGATTCCTAATATATATCTACTGTTTTACTTGGAGGTTCAACTTGAGAATTTAACTTGGAGGTTGAACTTGAAGATTGAACTTGGAGGTTGAACTTGAAGGTTGAACATGAAGTTTGAACCTGAAGTAATACTTGAAGGTTCAACTTGAAGGTTGAACTTGAAGGTTGAACTTGGAGGTTGAACTTGAAGTTTGAACTTGACAATAAACTTGAAGGTTGAACTTGAAAGTCGTACTTGAAGGTTCAACTTGAAGTTTGAACGTGAGGTTGAACTTAAAGGTTCAACTTGGAGTTTTAACCTGAAGTTTGAACTCGAAGGTTGAACCTAAAGGTTGAACTTGTAGGTTGAACCTGAAGGTTGAACTTGGAAGTTGAACTTGAAGTTTGAACTTGAAGGTTGAACTTGAAGGTTGAACTTGAAGGTTGAACTTGAAGTTGAACTTGAAGTTGAACTTGGAGGTTGAACTTGAAGTTTGTACTTGGTGGTTTACCTTGGAGGTTGAACATGGAGATTTGACTTGGAGTTTGAACTTGAAGGTAGAACTGGAAGTTTGAACTCGAAGGTTGAACTTGAAGGTTGAACTTGAAGTTTCAACTTGAAGTTTCAACTTGAAGTTTGAACTTGAAGTTTGAACTTGAAGGTTGAACTTGAAGGTTCAACTCGAAGTTTGAACTTGAAGGATGATCTTGAAGGTTGAACTTGAAAATTGAACTAAAAGTTGAACTTGATGGTTGAACTTGAAGGTTGAACTTAGAGGTTTACCTTGAAGGTTTGACTTGATGGTTCAATTTGAAGGTTCAACTTGAAGTTCAAACTTGAAGGTTTAAACTTGAAGGTTGAACCCGAAGGTTGAATGTGGAGGTTGACTTTGAAGGTTGAACTTGAAGGTTGTACTTGAAGGTTCAACTTGAGCATTGGAATTGGAAGTTGAACTTGAAGTTGAAACTTGGAGGTTGAACTTGAAGGTTGAACTTGAAGTTTGAACCTGGAGTTATACTTGAAGGTTCAACTTGAAGGTTGAACTTGAAGGTTGAACTTGAAGGTTGAACTTGAAGGTTGAACTTGAAGTTTGAACTTGAAAATAAACCTGAATGTTGAACTTGAAGTTTGTACTTGAAGATTCAACTCGAAGTTTGAACGTGAGGTTGAACTTGAAGGTTCAACTTGGAGTTAGAACTTGAAGTTTGAACTCGTAGGTTGAACTCAAAGGTTAAATTTGAAGGTTGAACTTGGAAAATGAACTTGAAGGTTGAACTTGGAGTTTGAACTTGAAGGTTGAACTTGTAGGTTGAACTTGAAGTTTGAACTCGAAATTGGACTTGGAAGTTGAACTTGACGGCTGTACTTGAAGGTTCAATTTGAAGGTTGAACTTGAAGATTTGACTTGAAGTTTGAACTTGAAGTTTGAACTTGAAGTTTGAACTTGAAGTTTGAACTTGAAGTTTGAACTTGAAGTTTGAACTCGAAGTTTGAACTTTGAGGTTGAACTTAGAGGTTGAACTTGAAGTTTCAACTTGAAGTTTGAACTTGAAGTTTGAACTCGAAGGTTGAACATGAAGTTTGAACTCGCAGTTAAACATGAAGGTTGAACTTGAAGGTTGAGCTTGGAGGTTGTACTTGTAGGTTCAACTTGAAGAATGTACTTGAAGGATCAACTCGAGAGTTGAACTTGAAGTTTGAACGTGAATTTTGAACTCAAAGGTTCAATTTGAAGTTTGAACTCGAAGGTTGAACTTGAAGGTTGAACTCGAAGTTTGAATTTGAATGTTGAAACTGAAGTTAAACTTGAAGGTTGAATTAGAATGTTGAACTTGAAGGTTGAACTTGAAGGTTGATCTCGAAGTTTGAAATTGAAGGTTGAACTTGAAGTTTGAACTTGAAGGTTCAATTTGAAGTGAAAACTTGAAGGTTGAACTTGAAGGATGAACTTGGAGTTTGAGCTTGTAGGGTAAAATTTGGAGTTTGAGCTTGAAGGTTCATCTTGGAGGTTCTACTTGAAGTTCGAACTTGGAGGTTGAACTCGGAGTTTGAACTTGAAGGTCGAACTTGGAGGTTCAACTTGAAGTTTGAACTTGGAGTTGAACTTGAAGGTTGTACTTGGGGGTTTGACTTGAGGGTTGAACTTGAAGGTTCAACTCGAAGTTTGAGCTTGAAGGTTGAACTTGAAGTTTGAACTTGAAGGTTGTACTTGAAGGTTCAACTTGAGGATTGGAATTGGAAGTTGAATTTGAAGTTGAAACTTGGAGGTTGAACTTGAAGGTTGGACTTGAAGTTTCAACCTGGAGTTATACTTGAAGGTTCAACTTGAAGGTTGAACTTGAAGGTTGAACTTGAAGTTTGAACTTGAAAATAAACCTGAATGTTGAACTTGAAGTTTGTACTTGAAGATTCAACTCGAAGTTTGAACGTGAGGTTGAACTTGAAGGTTCAACTTGGAGTTAGAACTTAAAGTTTGAACTCGTAGGTTGAACTTAAAGGTTAAACTTGAAGGTTGAACTTGGAAAATGAACTTGAAGGTTGAACTTGGAGTTTGAACTTGAAGATTGAACTTGTAGGTTGAACTTGAAGTTTGAACTCGAAATTGGACTTGGAAGTTGAACTTGACGGCTGTACTTGAAGGTTCAACTTGAAGGTTGAACTTGAAGATTTGACTTGAAGTTTGAACTTGAAGTTTGAACTTGAAGTTTGAACTTGAAGTTTGAACTTCAAGTTTGAACTTGAAGTTCGAACTCGAAGTTTGAACTTTGAGGTTGGACTTGGAGGTTGAACTTGAAGTTTCAACTTGAAGTTTGAACTTGAAGTTTGAACTTGAAGTTTGAACTCGAAGGTTGAACATGAAGTTTGAACTCGCAGTTAAACATGAAGGTTGAACTTGAAGGTTGAGCTTGGAGGTTGTACTTGTAGGTTTAACTTGAAGAATGTACTTGAAGGTTCAACTCGAGAGTTGAACTTGAATTTTGAACGTGAATTTTGAACTCAAAGGTTCAATTTGAAGTTTGAACTCGAAGGTTGAACTTGAAGGTTGAACTCGAAGTTTGAATTTGAATGTTGAAACTGAAGTTAAACTTGAAGGTTGAATTAGAATGTTGAACTTGAAGGTTGAACTTGAAGGTTGATCTCGAAGTTTGAAATTGAAGGTTGAACTTGAAGTTTGAACTTGAAGGTTCAATTTGAAGTAAAAACTTGAAGGTTGAACTTAAAGGATGAACTTGGAGTTTGAGCTTGTAGGGTAAAATTTGGAGTTTGAGCTTGAAGGTTCATCTTGGAGGTTCTACTTGAAGTTCGAACTTGGAGGTTGAACTCGGAGTTTGAACTTGAAGGTCGAACTTGGAGGTTCAACTTGAAGTTTGAACTTGGAGTTGAACTTGAAGGATTTACTTGGGGGTTTGACTTGAGGGTTGAACTTGAAGGTTCAACTCGAAGTTTGAGCTTGAAGGTTGAACTTGAAGTTTGAACTTGAAGGTTGAACTTGAAGGTTCGACTCGTAGTTTGAACTTGAAAGAAGATCTTGAAGATTGAACTCGAAGTTCGAACTTGAAGTTGAACTTGAAGGTTGAACTTGAAGGTTGAACTTGAAGTTTGAACTTGGAGGTTGAACTTGGAGGTTGAACTTGAAGGTTGAACTTGAAGTTTGAACCTGAAGTAATACTTGAAGGTTCAACTTGAAGGTCGAACTTGAAGGTTGAACTTGAAGTTTGAACTTGAAAATAAATTTGATGGTTGAACTTGTAGGTTGTACTTGAAGGTTTTACTTGAAGGTTCAACTTGGAGTTTGAACGTGAGGTTGAACTTAAAGGTTCAACTTGGATTTTCAACTCGAAGTTTGATCTCGAAGGTTGAACTTGGAGGTTGAACTTGAAGGTTGAACTCGAAGATTGAACTCGAAGGTTGAACTTGATGGTTGAACTTGGAGGTTGAACTTGGAGTTTGAACTTGAAGTTGAACTCGAAGTTGAACTTGGAGGTTGAAGTTGAAGGTTGTACTTGGAGGTTCAACTTGAAGGTTGAACTTGAAGATTTCACTTGAAGTTTGAACTTGAAGGTAGAACTTGGAGTTTGAACTTGAAGATTGAACTTGAAGGTTGAACTCGAAGTCTCAACTTGAAGTTTGAACTTGAAGTTTGAACTTGAAGGTTGAACTTGAAGGTTGAACTCGTAGGTTGAACTTGAAGTTTGAACTTGAAGTTGGACTTGGAGGTTGAACTTGAAGGTTGTACTCGAAGGTTTTACTCGAAGGTTGAACTCGAAGATTTGACTTGAAGTTTGAACTTGAAGTTTGAACTTGAAGTTTGAACTTGAAGGTTGAACTTGAAGGTTGAACTTGAAGTTTCAACTTGAAGTTTGAACTTGGATTTTGAACTCGAAGGTTGAACTTGAAGGTTGAACTTGAGGTTTAAACTCGCAGTTTAACATGAAGGTTGAACTTGAAGGTTGAACTTGAAGGTTGAACTTGAAGGTTGAACTTGAAGGTTGAGCTTGGAGGTTGTACTTGAAGGTTCACCTTGAAGGTTCTACTTGGAGGTTGAACTTGAAGTTTGAACTTGGAGGTTGAACTTGAAGGATGTACTTGAAGGTTCAACTCGAGAGTTGAACTTGAAGTTTGAACGTGAATTCTGAACTTGGAGGTTCAATTTGAAGTTTGAACTTGGAGGTTGAACTTGAAGGTTGAACTCGATGTATGATATTGAATGTTGAAATTGAAGTTAAACTTGAAGGTCAAACTTGAAGGTTGAACTTGGAAAATGAACTTGAAGGTTGAACTTGGAGTTTGAACTTGAAGGTTGAACTTGTAGGTTGAACTTGAAGTTTGAACTTGAAATTGGACTTGGAAGTTGAACTTGACGGCTGTACTTGAAGGTTCAACTTGAAGGTTGACCTTGAAGATTTGACTCGAAGTTTGAACTTGAAGTTTGAACTTGAAGTTTGAACTTGAAGTTTGAACTTGAAGTTTGAACTTGAAGTTTGAACTTGAAGTTTGAACTTTGAGGTTGAACTTGAAGTTTCAACTTGAAGTATGAACTTGAAGTTTGAACTCGAAGGTTGAACATGAAGTTTGAACTAGCAGTTAAACATGAAGGTTGAACTTGAAGGTTGAGCTTGGAGGTTGTACTTGAAGGTTCAACTTGAAGGTTGTACTTGAAGGTTCATTTCGAAAGTTGATCTTGAAGTTTGAACGTGAATTTTGAACTTGAAGGTTCAATTTGAAGTTTGAACTTGAAGGTTCACCTTGAAGGTTCTACTTGAAGGTTGAACTTGAAGTTTGAACTTGGAGGATGAACTTGAAGGATGTACTCGAAGGTTCAACTCGAAAGTTGAACTTGAAGTTTGAACGTGAATTCTGAACTTTGAGGTTCAATTTGAAGTTTGAACTTGGAGGTTGAACTTGAAGGTTGAACTTGAAGTATGATATTGAATGTTGAAATTGAAGTTAAACTTGAAGGTTGAACTAGAAGGTTGAACTCGCAGGCTGAACTTGAAGTTTGAACTTGAAGGTTGAACATGAAGGTTGATCTCGGAGTTTGAACTTGAAGGTTGAACTCGAAATTTGAACTTGAAGGTTCAATTTGAAGTGAAAACTCGAAGGTTGAACTTGAAGGTTTCAACTTGGAGTTTGAGCTTGAAGGTTCAACTTGGAGTTCGAGGTTGAGGGTTCAACTTGAAGGTTTTACTTGAAGTTCGAACTTGGAAGTTAAACTCGAAGGTTGAACTTGAAGTTTGAACTTGGAGTTGAACTTGAAGGTTGAACTCGAAGTATGATATTGAAGTTGAACTTGAAGGTTGAACTAGAAGGTTGAACTTGCAGGCTGAACTTGAAGTTTGAACTTGAAGGTTGAACATGAAGGTTGATCTCGGAGTTTGAACTTGGATGTTAAACTTGAAGGTTGAACTTGGAGTTTGAACTTGAAGGTTGAACTCGAAATTTGAACTTGAAGGTTCAATTTGAAGTAAAAACTCGAAGGTTGAACTTGAAGGTTTCAACTTGGAGTTTGAGCTTGAAGGTTCAACTTGGAGTTCGAGGTTGGGTGTTCATCTTGAAGGTTTTACTTGAAGTTCGAACTTGGAAGTTGAACTCGAAGGTTGAACTTGAAGTTTGAACTTGGAGTTGAACTTGAAGGTTGAACTTGGAGGTTGTACTTGGGGGTTTGACTTGGAGGTTGAATTTCGAAGGTTCAACTTGGAGTTTGAGCTTGAAGGTTGAACTTGAAGTTTGAACTTGAAGGTTGAACTTGAAGGTTCTACTCAAAGTTTGAATTTGAGAGAAGATCTTGAAGATTGAACTTGAATTTTGAACTTGAAGTTGGACTTGAAGGTTGAACTCGAAGGTTGAACTTGAAGGTTGAACTTGAAGGTTGAACTTGAAGGTTGAACTTGAAGGTTCAACTCGAAGGTTCAACTTGAAGGTTCAACTTGAAGGTTCCACTCGTGGGTTAAACTTGAATGTTGAACTTGAAGTTGGAACTCGCAGTTAAACATGAAGGTTGAACTTGAAGGTTGAGCTTGGAGGTTGTACTTGGGGGTTCAAGTTGAAGGTTGTACTTGAAGGTTCAACTCGAAAGTTGAACTCGAAGTTCGAACGTGAATTTTGAACTTGAAGGATCAATTTGAAGTTTGAACTCGAAGGTTGAACTTGAAGGTTGAACACGAAGATTGAATATCAATGTTGGAATTGAAGTTAAAATTGAAGGTTGAACTAGAAGGTTGAATTTGGAGGTTGAACTAGGAGGTTGAACTGGAAGTTTGAACTTCAAGGTTGAACTTGAAGGTTGATCTCGGAGTTTGAACTTGAAGGTTGAACTTGAAGGTTGAACTTGAAGTTTGAACTTGAGGGTTGAACTTGAAGGTTGAACTTGAAGGTTCAATTTGAAGTGAAAACTTGAAGGTTGAACTTGAAGGTTGAAATTGGAGTTTGAGCTTGAAGGTTCAACTTGGAGTTCGAGGTTGAGTGTTCAACTCGAAGGTTTCACTTGAAGTTCGAACTTGGAAGTTGAACTCGAAGGTTGAACTTGAAGTTTGAACTTGGAGTTGAACTTGAAGGTTGAACTTGAAGGTTGTACTTGGGGGTTTGACTTGGAGGTTGAATTTCGAAGGTTCAACTTGAAGTTTGAGCTTGAAGGTTGAACTTGAAGTTTGAACTTGAAGGTTGAACTTGAAGGTTCTACTCAAAGTTTGAACTTGAGAGAAGATCTTGAAGATTGAACTTGAATTTTGAACTTGAAGTTGGACTTGAAGGTTGAACTCGAAGGTTGAACTTGAAGGTTGAACTTGAAGGTTGAACTTGAAGGTTGAACTTGAAGGTTCAACTCGAAGGTTCAACTTGAAGGTTCAACTTGAAGGTTCCACTCGTAGGTTGAACTTGAATGTTGAACTTGAAGTTTGAACTCGCAGATAAACATGAAGGTTGAACTTGAAGGTTGAGCTTGGAGGTTGTACTTGGGGGTTCAAGTTGAAGGTTGTACTCGAAGGTTCAACTCGAAAGTTGAACTCGAAGTTCGAACGTGAATTTTGAACTTAAAGGATCGATTTGAAGTTTGAACTCGAAGGTTGAACTTGAAGGTTGAACTCGAAGATTGAATATCAATGTTGAAATTGAAGTTAAACTTGAAGGTTGAACTAGAAGGTTGAATTGGGAAGTTGAACTTGGAGGTTGAACTGGAAGTTTGAACTTCAAGGTTGAACTTGAAGGTTGATCTCGGAGTTTGAACTTGAAGGTTGAACTTGAAGGTTGAACTTGAAGTTTGAACTTGAGGGTTGAACTTGAAGGTTGAACTTGAAGGTTCAATTTGAAGTGAAAACTTGAAGGTTGAACTTGAAGGTTGAAATTGGAGTTTGAGCTTGAAGGTCAAACTTGGAGCTTGAGCCTGAAGGTTCTACTTGAAGTTAAACTTGAAGGTTGAACTAGAAGGTTGAATTGGGAGGTTGAACTTGGAGGTTGAACTGGAAGTTTGAACTTCAAGGTTGAACTTGAAGGTTGATCTCGGAGTTTGAACTTGAAGGTTGAACTTGAAGCTTGAACTTGAAGTTTGAACTTGAGGGTTGAACTTGAAGGTTGAATTTGAAGGTTCAATTTGAAGTGAAAACTTGAAGGTTAAACTTGAAGGTTGATCTCGGAGTTTGAACTTGAAGGTTGAACTCGAAGGTTGAACTTGAAGTTTGAATTTGAGGGTTGAACTTGAAGGTTGAACTTGAAGGTTCAATTTGAAGTGAAAACTTGAAGGTTGAACTTGAAGGTTGAAATTGGAGTTTGAGCTTGAAGGTCAAACTTGGTGCTTGAGCCTGAAGGTTCTACTTGAAGTTCGAACTTGGAGGTTGAACTCGGAGATTAAACTTAAAGGTCGAACTTGAAGGTTGAACTCGTAATTTGAACTTGGAGTTGAACTTGAAGGTTGAACTAAAAGGTTGTACTTGGGGGTTTGACTTGAAGGTTGAACTTGATGGTTTAACTTGCAGTTTGAGCTTGAAGGTTGAACTTGGAGTTTGAACTTGAAGGTTGAACTTGAAGGTTGTACTTGAAGGTTGAACTCGAAGGTTGAATTTGAAGGTAGAACTTGAAGGTTGAACTTGAAGGTTGTACTTGAAGGTATCTTTACTTGCCTATTGTTCTTGTTATAAGTCCTATCAAGTCGTACATTAGGCGAATGGAAAAACATTGACTTCATCGTCGTGCACACTATATCTCCCTAACTTATCATCTCACATGGACACTATTGAGGAAGGCAAGTTTGCAATAATCATATAAAGTTACTCTCAGCACGCATAACGCACACAGCTCGTAGAACAAGAAATTTCGACTCCGACTATGTTTACACGGCAACTCTGCAATCTAGCATCTGACATGCCTTGGGCAAATAAAGATACATCGACTTCATCAGTCTGCACACTATATCTCTCTATCCATTGATTTCAGATGGACACTTTTGGAGCAGACAAATTCGCGATGACTATATAGGACGACATCGGAGCGGGTATAGCGCACACAACTTGCGGAACGAGAAACTTCGACTTCGACAATGTTTACACTGTGAGTCTGCAGTCTATCATATGACATGTATTGAATCGAAGCAGAAACGATCGCAGTGACCATATAGGGAGATTCTGAAGAGGATGAAGCGAGTACAACAGGGGAATGGGGATACATCGACTTCATCGTTGTGCACACTATATCTCTCTATCCTAACATCTCTCATGGATACTAGTAGAGCAGACAGGTTCGCAGAGACCATATAGGATGTTTTCGATTCTGATATAACGTACACAACTCGCAGAACAAGAAACTTCTACTTCGACTATGATATCACTGTGACTCTCCAGTCTAGCATATGACGAGCATAAAGTTGAAGCAGATTCGATTGCAGTGACCGTATAAGACGACTCTGTAGGATGTATAACGGGAACAATAGGCAAATGAGGAAACATCGACATCATCATTGTGCACACCATATCCCTCTATCCTATCAACTCACATGGATACTATCGAAGCAGAAAACTCCGCAATGACCATATATGACGACTTTCAAGCAGGTATACCGCACACAACTTGCAGAACAAGAAACTCCGATTTTGACAATTTTTACACTTTAACTCTGCAGTCTAGCATCTGACATGTATGAAATCGAAGCAGAAACAATCGCAGAGACCATATAAGACTGGTATATAACGAGAACAACAGTCTAATGAGGATACATCGACTTCATCATTGTGCACACTATTTCTCTTTATCCTATTATATAACATGGACACTATTGAAGCAGACAAGTTCGCAATGACCATATGAGACGACTTACATGCAGTTTCAACGCACACAGCTTGCAGAACAAATGAGGAAACATCGACATCATCGTTGTGCACACCATATCCCTCTATCCTATCAACTCACATGGAAAATATCGGAGCAGAAAACTCCGCAATAACCATATATGACGACTCCCAAGCAGGTATATCGCACACAACTTGCAGAACAAGAAACTCTGACTTTGACAATTTTTACACTGTAACTCTGCAGTCTAGCATCTGACATGTATGAAATCGAAGCAGAAACGATCGCAGAGACCATATAAGACTGGTATAGGACGAGAACAACAGTCAAATGAGGATACATCGACTTCATCATTGTGCACACTATATCTCTTTATCCTATTATATAACATGGACACTATTGAAGCAGACAAGTTTGCAATGACCATATGAGACGACTTACATGCAGGTTCAACGCACACAGCTTGCAGAACTATTAATTTCGACTTCGAATATGTTTACACTGTCACTCTGCAGTCTAGCATCTGACATGTATACAGTTGAAGCAGATACGATTGCAGTGACCATAAGAGACGACTTTGAAGGGTTCAATGCGAGTACAACAGGCGAATGGAATCACATTGACTTCATCGTCGTGCACACTATATCTCCCTATTCTATCGTCTCACATGGACACTATTGAAGCAGGCAAGTTAGGAATAATCACATGAAACGACCCTCAAGCGGGCATAACGTGAACAGCTCGCAGAACCAGACACTTTGAGTCCGACTATGTTCACACTGTAACTCTAACTGCAATCTAGCATCTGACATGACAGCAGGTACGATCGCCATGACAATATGAGAGGACCTAGAGGGGAATATAACGAGTACCTTAGGCAAATGAAGATACATCGCCTTCATCAGTGTGCACACAATATCTATCCTATAATCTCACATGGACACTATTGAAGCCGACAAGTTCGCAATGACCATATAAGACGACTCTCAAGCGGATATTTCGCACACAACTTGCAGAACGAGAAACTTCTACTACCACTATGTTTAGACTGTTACTCTGCAGTCTAGTTACCGACATGTATACAATTGAAGCGAGAACACTCGCAGTGCCTATATTAGACGATTCTGAAGAGGATATTGCGAGTACAACAGGCAATAGGGGATACATCGACTTCTTCGTTGTGCGATCCAACCATCTCACATGAATACTAGTGAAGCAGACAGGTTCGCAACGACCATATAAGACGTTTTCGAGGCTGGATAACTCTGGAGCATATCAGTTCGCGACGATCATATGAGAACACATCAAAACGGGTATAACGCACACAACAAGAAGAACAAGAAACTTCGAATTCGATCATACTGACACTGGGGCTCTGAATTCTAGTAACTAACATGCCTGCAGTTGATGCAGATACGGTCTCACTGATTTTATAAGACGACTTTGGAGAACATATAACGAGAACAATCGGCAAATGATGATACTTCGACAACATCAGTCTGCACACTGCATCTCTGTAATCTATCATCTTACATGGATACCTCTGGAACATATCAGTTTGCAACGATCCCATGAGATGACTTCGAAGCAGGTATATCGCACACATTAGGCAGAACAAGAAACTTAGACTTCGACTATGTTTACACTGTAACTTTGCATTCTAGCATCTGACGATCGCACTGACCATATAAGACGACTTTGAAGGACTTATAACGAGAACAATAGGCAAGTGGGGATACTTCGACATCAGTCCGCAATCTGTAGCTCTATATTTTATCATCTTCAATGATTGCCTCAGGAGCATATCAGTTCGCAACGATCATATGAGATGACATCAAAACGGCTATATCGAATACAACAGGAAGAACAAGAAACTTCGACTACGACTATGATAGTAAACAGAGGTACAGTGTGCAGACTGATGTTGTCGAAGTATCTTCACTCGCCTATTGTCCTCGTTTTATGTCCTTCAAAGTCGTCTCATATGGTCAGTGCGATCGTATCTGCTATAACTGTAGGCATGTCAGCATGCACAGATACAGTGTGCAGACTGATGTTGTTGAACTATGGCTATGAACTACGGCTTCGATGTCGTCTTATGTGATCGTTGCGAACATATAATGCTCCAGAGGTATCTATGTGAGATGATAGAATACAGAGATACAGTGTGCAGACTGATGTTGTCAAAGTATCTTCACTTGCCTATTGTTCTCGTTATATGTCCTTCGAAGTTTTGGCGAACACGCCGGTTTGCCGACTCTTGATTGTTGGAATAGAAGTTTTTAGTGGATATGAAAAAGTATAGTACTCCACTCGCATATAATGAGCTGTCATATAAACTTCTTGAATGGGCATTTGGGATGCTAGAATGCAAAGTTACAAAGTAAACATAGTCGAGTCGAAGTTTCTTGTTCTGCCTGTTGTGTGCGTTATACCCGCTTCGATGTCGTCTCATATGATCGTTGCGAATTTATATGCTCCAGAGGTATTTATGTGAGATGATTGAATACAGAGATACAGTGTGCGGACTGAAGTTTTCGAAGTATCTTCACTTGCTTTTCGTTCTCATTATGAGTCCTTCAAAGTCGTCTTATATGGTCAGTGCGATCGTATTTGCTATAACTGTAGGCATGTCAGATGCGAGAATGCGGAGTTACAGTGTAAACATAGTCGGAGTCGAAGTTTCTTGTTCTGCTTGTTGTGTGCGTTATACCCGCTTCGATGTCGTCTTATATGATCGTTGCGAACATGTATGCTTCAGGGGTATCTATGTGAGATGAAGGAATACAGAGATGCTAGAATGCGAAGTTACGGTGTAAACATAGTCGAAGCCGAAGTTTCTTGTTCTTCCTATTGTAAGCGTTATCTTGATTCAGGATACACTAGACTACCTATAAGATGTATAACCGACTCATAATCCAGATTGATAAATTCGAAGTTTTGGCGAACACGCCGGTTTACCGACTCTTGATTGTTGGAATCGAAGTTCTTAGTAGATATGAAGAAGTATAGTATTTCACTCGCATATAATGAGCTGTCATATGGGCATTTGAGATGCTAGAATGCAATGTTACAAAGTGAACATATTCGAAGTCGAAGTTTCTCGTTCTGCCTGTTGTGTGCGTTATACCCGCTTCGATGTCGTCTCATATGATCGTCGCGAATTTATATGCTCCAGAGGTATTTATGTGAGATGATTGAATACAGAGATACAGTGTGCGGACTGAAGTTTTCGAAGTATCTTCACTTGCTTTTCGTTCTCATTATGAGTCCTTCAAAGTCGTCTTATATGGTCAGTGCGATCGTATTTGCTATAACTGTAGGCATGTCAGATGCTAGAATGCAAAGGTACAGTAAAAACATAGTCGAAGTCGAAGTTTCTTGTTCTGCCTGTTGTGTGCGTTTTATCCGCTTCGATGTCGTCTTATATAATAGCCGCGAACTCATATGGTCCAGAGGTATCCATGTGAGATGATAGAATACAGAGATACGGTGTGCAAACTGATGTTGTCGAAGTATCTCACTTGCCTATTGTTCTCGTCATATGTCCTTCGAAGTCGTCCTATATGGTAAGTGCGATCGAATCTGCTATAATTGTAGGCATGTCAGATGCTAGAATGCAAAGTTACATTATATACATAGTCGAAGTCGAAGTTTCATGTTCTGCCTGTTGTGTGCGTTATACCCGTTCTGATGTCGTCTCATATGATCGATGCGAACTGATATGCTCCACAGGAATTCATGTGGGATAATAGGATACAGAGATACAGTGTGCAGACTGATGTTGTCGAAGTATCTACACTTACCTATTGTACTCGTTATATGTCTTATATGGTCAGTGCGATCGTCAGATGCTAGAATGCTGTGTTACAGAGTGAACATAGTCGAAGTCAAAGTTCCTTGTTCTGCCTGTTGTGTGCGTTATACCCGATACGATGTCAACTCATATGATCGTTGCGAACTACCATGCTCCAGAGGAATCCATGTGAGATGATAGAATACAGAGATACAGTTCAAAGACTGATGTTGTCAAAGTGAATTCACTTGCCGATTGTTCTCGTTATATGTTTTTCGGAGTCGTCTTATATGGTCAGTGCGATCGTATCTGCTATGGCTGTAGACATGTCAGATGCTACAATGAAGAGTTACAGTGTAATCATAGTCAGAGTCGAAGTTTCTTGTTCTGCCTGTTGTGTGCGTTACACCAGCTTCGATGTCGTCTTATGTGATCGTTGCGAACAAATATGCTCCAGAGGTATCTATGTGAGATGATAGAATACAGAGATACGGTATGCGGACTGATGTTGTCGAAGTATCTTCACTTGCCTATTCTTCTCGTTGTATGTCCTTCGAAGTCGTCCTATATGGTCAGTGCGATCGTATCTGTAATTACTGTAGGCATGTCAGATGCTAGAATGCGAAGTTACAGTGTAAACATAGTCGAAGTCGAAGTTTCTTGCCCTCCCTGTTGTAAGCGTTATTTTGATTCAGGAAACACTAGACAATGTCTCCCTATAAGATGTATATCCGACTTATTATCGAAATTGATAAATTCGAAGTTTTGGCGAACACGCCGGTTTACCGACTCTTGATTGTTGGAATCGAAGTTTTTGGTGGATATGAAAAAGTATGGTACTCCACTCGCATATAATGAGCTGTCATATATACTCCTTGAATGGGCATTTGAGATGCTAGAATGCAAAGTTACGAAGTGAACATAGTCGAAGTCGAAGTTTCTTGTTCTGCCTGTTGTGTGCGTTATACCCGCTTCGATGTCGTCTCATATGATCGTTGCGAACTTATATGCTCCAGAGGTATCTATGTGAGATGATAGAATACAGAGATACAGTGTGCATACTGATGTTGTCAAAGTATCTTCACTTGCCTATTGTTCTCGTTATATGTCCTTCGGAGTCGTCTTATATGGTCAGTGCGATCGTCAGATGCTGGAATGCAAAGTTACAGAGTTATTATAGTCGAAGTCTAAGTTTCTTGTTCTGCCTGTTGTGTGCGTTATACCCGATTCGATGTCAACTCATATGATCGTTGCGAACAACCATGCTCCAAAGGTATCCATGTGAGATGATAGAATACAGAGATACAGTGTGCAGACTGATGTTGTCAAAGTATTTTCACTTGCCAATTGTTCTCGTTATATGTCCTTCGGAGTCGTCTCATATGGTCAATGCGATCGTACCTGATATTGCTGTAGGCATGTCAGATGCAAGAATGTGGAGTTACAGTGTGAACATATTCGAAGTCAAAGTTTCTTGTTCTGCCTATTGTGTGAGTTATAACCGCTTCGATGTCGTCCTATATGATCGTTGCGAACTAATTCGCTTCGAAATTATCCATGTGAGATGATAGAATACAGAGATACAGTGTGCAGACTGATGTTGTCAAAGTATCCTCACCTGCCTATTCATCTCGTTATATGTCCTTCACAGTCTTCCTATATGGTCAGAGCGATCGTATCTGTTCCATCTGCAGGCATGTCAGATGCTAGAATCCAGAGCCACAGTGTAAACATAGTCGAAGTCGGAGTTTCTTGTTCTCTCTGTTGTATTCGTCATAACCGTTTTGATGTTGTCTCATATGATCTCTGCGAACTGATATGCCCCAGAGGTATCCATGCGAGATGATAAAATACAGAGATACAGTGAGCATACTGATGTTGTCAAAGTATCTTCACTTGCCTATTGTTCTCGTTATTTGTCCTTCGGAGTCGTCTAATATGGTCAGTGCGATCGTCAGATGCTGGAATGCAAAGTTACAGAGTTAACATAGTCGAAGTCTAAGTTTCTTGTTCTGCCTGTTGTGTGCGTTATACCCGATTCGATGTCAACTCATATGATCGTTGCGAACTACCATGCTCCAAAGGTATCCATGTGAGATGATAAGAATACAGAGATACAGTGTGCAGACTAATGTTGTCAAAGTATTTTCACTTGCCAATTGTTCTCGTTATATGTCCTTCGGAGTCATCTCATATGGTCAGTGCGATCGTACCTGCTATTGCTGTAGGCATGTCAGATGCAAGAATGCGGAGCTACAGTGTGAACATATTCGAAGTCAAAGTTTCTTGTTCTGCCTATTGTGTGAGTTATAACCGCTTCGGTGTCGTCCTATATAATCGTTGCGAACTAATTCGCTTTGAAAGTATCCATGTGAGATGATAGAATACAGAGATACAGTGTGCAGACTGATAATGTCAAAGTATCCTCAGCTGCCTATTCATCTCGTTATATGTCCTTCACAGTCTCCCTATATGGTCAGAGCGATCGTATCTGTTCCATCTGTAGGCATGTCAGATGCTAGAATCCAGAGCCACAGTGTAAACATAGTTTCTTGTTCTCTCTGTTGTATTCGTTATAACCGTTTAGATGTTGTCTCATATGATCTTTGCTCCAGAGGTATCCATGTGAGATGATAAAATACAGAGATACAATGTGCAGACTGATGTCGAGGTATCTTAACTTGCGTTCTGTTCTCGTTGTGAGTCCTTCAAAGTCGTCATATTTGGCAGTGCGATCGTCAGATGCTAGAATGCAAAGTTACAGAGTAAACATACCCGCTTCGATGTCGTTTCATATGATGTCGTCTCATATGATCGTTGAGAACATATATGCTTCAGAGGAATTTATGTGAGATGAAAGATTACAGAGATACAGTGTGCAGACTGATGTTTTCGAAGTGTCTCACTTGCCTATTGTTCTCGTTATATGTCCTTCGAAGTCGTCTTATATGGTCAGTGCGATCTTATCTGCTATAGCTGTAGGCATGTCAGATGCTAGAATGCAGAGGTACAGTGTAAACATAGTCGAAGTCGAAGTTTCTTGTTCTGCCTGTTGTGTGCGTCATCCCTGCTCCGATGTCGTCTTATAGGATCGAAGCGAAATGATATGCTCCAAAGCTGTGGGATGATAGGATACAGAGATACAGTGTGCAGACGGATGTTGTCGATGTATCTTCACTTGCCTAATGTTCTCGTTATATGTCCTTTGTAGTCGTCTTATATGGTCAGTGCAATCGTATCTGCTATAGCTGTAGTTATGTCAGATGCTAGAATGCAGTGTACAGTGTAAACATAGTCGGAGTCGAAGTTTCTTGTTCTGCCTGTTGTATGCGTTATACCCGCTTCGATGTCGTCTCATATGATCTTTGTGAACTGTTATGCTTCAAAGGTATCCATGTGAGATGATAGAATACAGATAAACAGTTTGCAGACTGAAATTTTCGTAGTTTCTTCACTTGCCTATTGTTCTCGTTATAGGTCCATCAAAGTCCTCCAAAGTCTTCTTTGGTCAGTCGTCTATGGTCAGTGCGATCGTATCTGCTATAACTGTGGGCATGTCAGATGCTAGAATGCAAAGGTACAGTGTGAACATAGTCGAAGTCGAAGTTTCTTGTTCTGCCTGTTGTGTACGTTATCCGCGCTTCGATGTCGTCTTATAAGTTAGATGCGAACTGATATGTTTCAAAGGTATCCATGTGAGATGATAGAATACAGAGATACAGTTTGCAGACTGATGTTTTCGAAGTGAGTGACAAGTGTATGTTTTTCGCCCGAAATTCGATAGAAATCAAGACGATCAAAGTAGTTAAAACTAAGAGAGCACGACTATCAGCATAGGGAAATACATGCTTTAATCTTAACTAGAACGCGGCCTGTGTTCTAGCGGGGAAGCGGGGTAGCGGGAGCGCGAGCTTATCGAAACTGCAACAAATAACACTTCAATGACAATAACAAGATGGCGGCGGCATCATCATCATCATGATGAATTTTTAAATGAATAAATTAAAAAAAGCTGTCACCGCTGGGGGGGAATTGAACCAGGGACCTTTGCATTATGAGGCAGCGTATATACGCACTGTGGTATTCCGACCTCCGTGATTTTTCAATTATTTCAATGCTATTCAAACGGGTTATCCATCGCTGGCGCGCGCTTATCTTTGCAACGGATCCATCGAGGTAGAGTGAAGCGAGAGATGCATTACAGAGATAAGAAACTTCGAGTTGAAAATAATATCCATCGCTGACGCTCGCTTTGCAACAGATCTATCGAGGTAGAGTAAGGCTCGAGTGCTCGGCGCTGCAACGTTGTCGGACGTATGTGTTTGGATGTTAATATTGTTACATTATTGGTGTGTGGCAACGCTGTCTCGATTCATGGCGTTCGAAGATCCAGCAAAGCGAGAGATCCCGTAGAATGATGAGCGCGCTCGTATTGGAAACGAATACTTGGATTATTTATTTATTTTAAAGTGGGTGACGTCACACCGTTACCTTCATGGCGTTCGAAGTTCCAGCAAAGCGAGAGATCCCTTAGAATGATAAGCGCGCGCTCGTATACCCATTCCTCAAACTGTGACTTCAATGACAATAACAAGATTGAATTTTCATATACAGGGTGTTTGAGTTGATGAAGATTAAAAAAAAATATATACAGGGCAGCCCATGGGGGTGAAAGAATACGAAAACGAAGATAAATAATCTATTTATTTAAGTAATCCTTTTCTACAAAAATGACATGCCTCTTGAGAAGATGGCGGTCCATCCCAGTGTGTGGTCCAATCGGGACGATTATAATGAACGAAGCATGGCAGTTTGATTTGTAGGTTAAAGTTGCTGCGATATTCTTGAGGAAGTTTGTGCCACACCCTTAATAGCCCATAAGGATCTGCATATTCAATGAGACATTCTACTGGAATGTACTGCAATTCTTGTTCAGTGAATTTCGTCAAAGTCAAAGCGGGAGATTTCATAAACTCCAATAGCACAGCTATTTCAGACTTCATGATTTTTCGAGCAGAGCTAAAATATTTCAGATGCTACTAGTTTCGCGTCAAGTTGTAGACTGATGAAATAAATAAAAAACGAGTCACATATTTCACAGGTTTTTATTCAAATCAGCCATCAAATCATTTTTACAGTAATATAGATATTCTCTGAGAGCGTTACTAGACATGCTATTGCAAACATCGCAAAACCCTAATATAAGCTCTTGTGCACTCAAAACAGTCAGTTTATTTTTTATCCATTCAACTATTACATTCATGATATTCTGATAAAACATAAAAAAGTCCAAGTCATTGATTAAATTAACTCGATGTGAAACAATGCACATTTCAGCACTCAAAATGTCTGCAACATCCTCTTCCACCAATTCGAATGAAATGTGGTATTTGGTTAGTGACAACATTCTGACACCATCGCAAACGAATTTGGTTATGGTGATATAGTCTCCGCAGGTGGTAACGGCAGGATCATATTCATCAATGAAACAGGGCAGGGGTGCTTCAAAAAAGTCTTGTTGTACCTTATACAGCGAATCGATGAAGGTGGCCCATTCATATGTGGAGAACGAAATTTTCGCTGGATGGAAGGGTTTCTTCAGGATGATGCTCGGACTAAACTGTCTAGCTGGACTAAGTCCGCACTGAATCATGTAGGTGGACAACTGGAACGACGAAGTCAGCAGGAGGTACGATTCGGCTTTCGCTGCTTGCTCAATCATGTCCAAATATGTATTGACATCACCATAATAACCCATCATTGATGATGATGATGATCTAGAACTACCATCTTCGGAAAGCACTTCACTAGATGAATAACCAGAGTCTTCACTCATTGTTCTCGAACTGATGTGTTGAAAATTTCAGTCCTCATTATTTATACCATAACTGTTGACTGATCATAACATCCGGCAGATTGGAATAACAGGTTATTTGTTAGTGATCGATGAAAGGCCCTCTCATAGCCATTGAATGCGTGCTTCTTTTCCATATGTTTGCATTATAATTTATTGTTGGAATCAATCCAGCTGTTGTGTGTATCATCGAATCCTAGCCATTTGACAAACACCTTTTTACCCCTCTTTCTTAAAACTTTTTCCACTAGATAGATGTCAGGATTTATAGTTTTTTGCAATTCTTCAGGATAAAATGCACCTTTGATCGGAGTACCATGCAAATCTTCCAAGAGATATGTAGTAGGTTTCGTGATACGAACTTTCACGATTTTAAATAGTTCAGTAGTCCAATTTGGCGTATAATTCTCTTCGAAAACATGTTCGGCTTTGCTTATTCTCACAATGTCACCAACGTCGAATTTTCTGGTTCCAGCAAATTTGACGTGATTGTACGTGGATTTTAAAATATCTTGTTCGTTGGCTTTGGTGACGTCACTGGGCTTGCATCTCATTGTCGTATGTTTCGTGTTATTATAATTTTTCGTGATTTCAGGCAGGACATCTATCCAACGGTATGAGCCATTCAAACTAAAGTACTTGTATAGTTTTTCCTTCAATGTCCGTATAACACGTTCAGCAATGGCTGCCTTCATTATGGTGTACGTATGATAATGGTTGATGGAGAACTTTTTCATCAGACTTTGAAACTTTCCGTTGTAGAATTCGGTACCTTGATCGGTTTGCAAATTCTTGGGAATTCTGTTGTTGGCATGCGATAGAATATCAGCAAATGCACGAGCGATTTCAACACCAGTTTTTGATTTTAGTGGTCTAGTCCATAGGTACTTGGAAAAACAATCAATCACGATCATTATCAGCTTGTGATCCTCATTTACAGAGGCATAAGGTCGCATTTCGGCTAGATCCATTTGCCATAAGTCATCCAAACCTTTGATGATAATGCGGCGCCTTGGAAATTTTTTCCTAGCAGGTCTATGTAATTCATTGACGAGTTGGATTTTTTCTTTAGAATGTGACATATTGACTTCGTTGGATTAGGAGTTTATATGATGGGTTTCACACAGGAGGCTTCCTTTTCGGTGGTGGTGGTGTTGTCGTAGATTTTGGAGTGATGACAATCTTGGCCAGATCTTTTTTCATTTGATCAATGACATCAGCAAGCTGACGTTCTTTATCACGGCTGTGTTGTTGCTCAGCCTTCAATTCGTGCAAACTCTCCACAGTGTTGTCAATCTTATCGGCAAGTTCTAGAATATTTTTCACATTCAAGTCGATGTCGCTTTCGAGTTTTGGTAGAGAGTTGTTGCGAAGCTGCTCCACATGTATGTTGATCTTGTGCACTATGTCAGACAACTGAACAAAGTTTGTATTGTACGATGTTAGTTTAAGATCATGTACATCCACTCTCTTCCTTCCTTCGATTATTTCGTTGCTGAAGCCAGCAAGGTAATTTCGGATTTTTTCACCGTAATTATCGAAAGCAATCTTGAAATCTAACTTTATTTGCGATATAACTTCATCCACATATTGTTTGTTTGCAACATCAGCGACATCTGTTGGCAGTTTTACGTTACACATCTTCAAATGACCAACATCAATATCACCGGTTGGAGTATGTGAAAATCCAGATCTGACTGTCACCATCTGAGCTGAGCGTGGAAACGAACCACGTCCGAATTTGTCGAGACTCATTATGCTAATGACTAAAGTATTGTACGTTATCGATAATGGTCGGCACTTTGCCTCGCCAATTATTAGCCCCTTCACTCATAGGCATGCCATGAAAGTGTCACGGAACTATCAAGGAAGTGTCATGGAACTGTCACGGAAGTGTCAAGGAAGTGTCACGGAACTGTCACGGAACTGTCACGAAAGTGTCAAGGAAGTGTCACGGAACTGTCACGGAAGTTGTCAAGGAAGTGTCACGGAAGTATCACAGAAATGTCACACATGTTTTATTATGCCTGCCTCTTCTAATTCGTTCAAGATGGCAACAATCTCGTTATCGTTTGATGTGTTTCCGGCTTGCTGTGATGCAATGAGCAACTTCAATCTATCTACCAATTCGTTTGGATCATCCCAATACATGTATTCGATAGGTGCTGTGTTGTATGTCAACTTCAAACCACGACCACTGGAATTGGATCTGAACATTGGACGAATAATTTCTACGTATTTGAGTCTAGAGGAAGACTTCATACGTCCTGCAGAATTCAGATGAGCTTTGGTGAGCAAGAGTATTTGCTTGTATGGGTTCGTATCATCTTTGGCGAAGGATGGATCATT